>CM060948.1:237047806-237075306 GCA_030765055.1 Mantis religiosa | reverse complement strand
TACATATTTAAGAATCTTGCGTTGAACACTTTCAATAAGTTCAATATATTTTAAACTATAACGCCTCCATATAACAGAAGGATATTCAAGTCTAGACCTAACGAATGAGTTATATAAAATAAACAGAGGTTTTAAATTGTTAAAATTACTGGAATTTAGAATAATAAATCCCAGATTGCTATATGCTTGACTAACAATAGTATTAATATGTTTAACAAATAATAAGTCTTTATTAAAAATAACCCCAAAATTTTTCTTACTTTTAACTTTTTGCAGTAGAATTTCTTTTATATTATAGTTGGAACTAATGTAACTTTTAATTGTATAGAAATACATAATTTGACATCTAGAAGAATTAAAGCCAAGATTATTGTCTTTACTCGATTTATTTAAGGCATTCAAGTCATTTTGAAGCTGGATACAATCAGAAAGAGACTTTACAGCGCTATAGATTTTATTTATCTCAATTGACACAAAGGAGAAGAAGAAACAAGCATTTGTGGGAACAGTGAAAGTCATGTGAGCACAGCACATAAGAGATTCTATTTTAGCTTAGTATTGTTCTACGAGAGCCAAATGCCAATCACAGAGTAAATATCATTTAGGAAAACTACTTTTGCATTAATTTAATATGGAAATTACTTTCATTATAGGATCGTTAATGGTGACATTTTGCACAACATGAAGTGTGCTACTTCTTACTATTGAAATATAAATATGACTCAAACATTTTATCTTTAAAGCTTTTAACAGTAAACCAACTGATACCTGCAATTAACTGCCTAAATGAACATTATTTTTCCTGAAAATTCACAACTTGCTTCCCACACTAGTTCTAGAAGTTTCATTTAATCTGTCCACTAAAATTGAAATAAAAAATAAACTGTAATAAATATTTTATGATATTCCACAGTAAATTAGAAAACTTCGCACTACATTGATAGCGTTCCAGAGGCTATCACGCACATCACTAAAATAAGAAAGACACCTAAATTCCTCTGATTCTGAACCTTGGATTTTTGCCAATATAATTTCTGGTAAGTTGACATGATGACTCCTAAAGCAAAGGAGAAAAAGTTTAAGTATTCCAATAATTATTAAACAGGTTAGTAAAAGTACGTGGGAGGTGACTGCTCCTTGAATCTGTTAATTCTCGACACATCACTAATTGCTGTATTAATCAAAAGAGTTAAACTATTAATGTGTAATTCAGATGCAATTGAGGTTACATGGTGTTAATGGTTTTCAGCATTTATTACATGCAGACATCCTACATGCCAACACGCCCTTGTGAAAATTCATTCGCTCCCTTCTTACTGGCCATACGACTTTCGCTGGCATTACAAATCTAATCGAGGTTTACGTTCGCTTCGGTACCATTAAAACTTAAACTAGCATTTATAGCTTTGAAATTTTGTCTCAAATGGAATGCAGTCATCGGATTTCATTTATTTAAGGCAATCAAGTCATTTTGAAGCTTGATACAATCAGAAACAGACTTCACAATTGTATAGATTTTATTTATCTCAATTATCACGAAGGAGAAGAAACAAACATTTGTGTTTTATTCACATCGTATGTTGAACTCAAATAAGATACAAAATAATCCAAATATATTATGGAAAGGAAAATACATACAGTAAGGTGATACAATATATTAAATTTAGGACAAATTATATTATTTTTAAAAGTATTTACTATGGAAAAAGGCCGTTTAGAATATATATACTCCTTGCACCTATAGAAAAACTAGCAGTCAAATAATATCTGAAAATTTTTATTCCGATAAAAGTTAATATAGGAACGATTTTTAAAGTCATCACATGCATCAGCAGCTCTTAACGTATTTTACGGTCACTTAAGCTTACTATCTTCTTCTGTACATACCAGAAAATACGTAATAACATTATATCTGAGAATGTTTACGTGGGTTAACATGAAACCCATAGAACAGTAAGTCTTTGCGACAATTGAATCACTCAGATTCAGAAGTTGTTAAGTCAATGTTTTTGAGAAATCCTGTTTAACACACGATAAGTACTCTGACTACCAGTTCTGTAGCAGTGCTAAAAGATTTGCGGATCAGAAGAGGTTAGGTCGAACATATTATGAAGTTGGCACGTTGAATGGGCATCAATTTCAGAAATAAAAGTTTTCAAGTCAGCCTTTTCGAGTTAAATGTTGTTAAGTCAAGTAGCTTCGATGGCCATATGGGTTTATCTTTACTTCCCAATACCAGGCCACTCTTTCATGCCTATTGACAGAATTTTTGGTAATATTCAGAGGAAGAAATTATCAATGGATAAAGTCTTAGTCTCTTCCACATGGGTGAAACTTATCAAAGATTCACTTCAGAAGAAGCCCATTGATGTTGTACCATGTCAAATGTCCACTGACCGATAGCGGGGAACATGATGGCACTCCATTTGTTGAAGTTCTTGACTTCAAAGATGCCCTCTACGATGTTCTTGTAAAACTATTCCTGAATTCGCTTTAATTCGGTGTGTATATTTCCAAATAGGATGTGTACCAGAAATTCGTCACACAATGTCTTCCTCACTCTTCCTCAGTCTCTTTTGAGGAGAGTAGTGAGGTTGCAAGCCTTGCATAAGGCATGTGATAGTGCGAAAAACACACCAAATGGGCTTTGGAAGATTAAGAAGGCAAAATATTACGATGTTCGTTCACTACCGGAACATGTCATTCTGCCAGAAGCTACCACATTTTATGACAGAAGACATATGGAAATAATGTAGAAGATGATGTAGTAAAGATGGAGTGATGTTTTGATGACAATGTTGTATGTCAATTCATGAAGTACAAACTGGATTAGTATTGGTGAAAATAGTGTAATAGTTTATCCATGACTACACATTATAATATTGTATAATGGAAAAAGTCTAACATTAAGAATCAGATGCTGTTAAGTGAAGTGACTTAACAACTTTTCATCCATTTTAAATTAAAAGTTGTTAAGTCCTAATAATAAAGTATTCTGTCACACATGCTACATATGTCAAACCGTGAGAAACACTTCAACACAGTACTTTGTACCTCCAAACGGACCCATCACATAAAATTATTTCATTTGTATTACTATTTTGGTATTTAAAATTACTTTTGAAAACTTTGAGCAGCTGTCCTGCACAATTTTGAAACTGTGACTCAGCAACTTCTGCTTCTGACCGCTTCAATTATTTCTACAGGAATTAGTAGAAAAACTCATGTGAGTGCAATACATCGGACTTTTTATCTCTTATTTATGCAAAAAGAATAAAGTTACAAAGCCATTACACAGTGACCAGCTATAAAAAGGTTTAACTTAGGCTTAATGCATGCTGTGTTTCCATATTGTACTTGCATGTGTAGGAAATTTACAAATGAAATCACTTCTGCTAAGTTAGTCTGTGTCTGCGAAGTCTGTTTGTTAGAACAGTTTGTACAAGAGGAAGTCATGGGACAGAACCACATCAGACATTTATTTTTCAGCGTATGTCAAACATCTATAAAAAATCGTGTGAATTCTTGTGTCTGTATCCTGAATTGATGCTGAGGGCATCCTCGACAGAGAACATGCACTTCAACCATTTCCTAGCTTACTGCTTTTAATATTCAATAAAAAAATAATATCGTTGTTTTTGCTACACGTTACTGATCTACTTAGTACCCTGTTTATGTTGCGCCTCTACGGCACATTGGATAGTGATCTTTCACCCTTAATTAATTTATTATTATAAATATTTTAAGATATGGCATTATGGTGTTGCAGGTATTTATCAAGTACTTCATAGAATGTGCTAGTTTTGTGTACATTAACACTGTATACGAAACAGTAGTTGAAATTTGTTTTAGAAAACTAATGTCTCGTGAATTAGAACACAAACCCACCTTAAGGTTGTAATTAAAATGTAACGTAACCCATGGCGTAAGAGCCCAAAGTGGGCCTGAGCCTGCCAACCCGACTGCCGGCCTCACACCCACATACACATGGTGCAGGTGGGTAATCATCCCACCGATACGGGGAGGAGATGTGGTGAGCATCTCATCACCCCCAGCCGGAAATTTGGCTTTCTAGCCAGGTTTCGCTACCTAGCGTAGCTCCGCAATTTCCTCGGACTTAAAATTCGCAAGGATTCCTTAGGATAGGGATCGAACCCGAACGCTGAGGTTGTAATTAAGAACTATTAAAGACATTTATATTAGCATATAGCCATTGCAACTTATCCTGCACTTAAAAGCTGCAACTATCAACCAAAAAGAAAGCCTGCTGAATATCCTGTTTATTCTGGATGAACTTTGGAGAACAGGTGAGACTTATTACTCTCAAATGAGAAATGCTTTTTGCCTTTTTATAGTCTGGGCAGGCAAAGAGATTGTAATCTCAAAGCCTCACATAGCGATCAGGTCTTTGATAGCATGACTATCCCTTAAGTCAACTATATTCCCATTGTACCAAGGACAAAATGCATAATTAAACAAGTTCTTTATGCGTGTGTATCAATTAGCAGCAAGTAGGTGGTGGCATAATATTTTATTAAGCAAAGCACATATACGGGTAATCAGAGAAAGTCATGTGAGTGTACACATCACAGTTTTATCGTTATTTTAAGAAATAATGAAGATTTTACTTAGTAACTTGCCATTAAAATATTCAACTGTCACCCAAAGAAAGTCTGCTGTATTCTCACTACGCCCTTACACACACACACACACACACACACACACACACACACACACACACACACACACACACACACACACACACAACCGGTGGGATGGCTGCGATTTTTCGTGGTTATTCCGGGTCTCTAGGTGAACAATGGGTAGGTTAATTACATCCCCCGAATGCTCTGTCACTCCATTTCATCTCCATTATCTTTTCACATTATCTCTCAACTGGTAGTCTGTTTCAGGGTAGAACTGTTGCCTGGTGTCTCGGCGTTATCTCCGAACTCGGTCTGGTGGGGCGGTTTCCGGACCACAGTAGAGTGGATGCCGGTTGTTCTGTCCTGCCGTGGTGTTTACAAATGATAAAGTGTAGAAATCCTGCCCTCTGCATTGTCGTGGCTCTTTGGACGGCCGCCCTCTGTCTCCTCTAGCGTCAGCCTTCCTCTCGGGGGGTGCTCCATCTGGGGCATAGGTACAATAGACCAAGTTTGGACTTCTGCTGAATCCCTTCCGTAGCGTGGTGCAGTGCAGTCCCCCCCCCCCCATACACAAATAAACAAATAAGGAATAAAGTAATTTCTGGAAGTGTTTATCTCGCTTAGCAAGAAAGAAAGTGGGGAACAGGGCTTTGGAAAAATATTTTGCACAACATTGGGAAAATCGGGGCCAGTGAAACACGTCTTTTTTAAAATTCAGTGCAAACAAAAGAAAATGAATGGTCGATTAAATACCAAACTGGATTGTAAGTTAAGCATCTTTCGAGAATGGGGCCCAAAGGTTTTCATAAAAAGCTCTGTACCGTATACCCCATATATGGAGCTTTTTAAAAAGATTTTTATTTTCAATTATTGCTTGCATCTTACTCTATTGAGATTGACCCTTGCACCTGCAAGAATATTAATAAGCAGGTAATTTCTTCAAACATTTATTTCTATTAACAGGAAACAAGCCTAAAAGCGTTTGTAAGAGTAATTTGTAATATAGAAGAGAAACCATGTAAGGGCAACAATGTTTTTGAATTTAAGTCAGTTACGTAGGCATCCGTTCCAATTCAATTAACAGCAAAAGACTACCTTCGACTCTTTGATGGAAGCTTTGAACAATGAAAGTAGAGCAATCTAGTCCCTGGATGCTCCCAGAGAGCCTGGAGAAAACGTTCTTAATTTCATGGCTTTTGGCGACGATTCGATCGGAGAATGAAGTTGCCTTAGCTCTGGCATCACCTGAAATAGCTGCGACTTTGTTAGAAGGCGGACAAACTGTACATTCTCCCTTGAAATTGCCACTGAACATGCAAATCGAGACACCAGCTTGACACATCGCCAGAACAGCACAATGGCGAAGATTCTACAGATATGCAAATTAATCGTTTGGGACGAAAGCACGATGGCCTACAAGAGGTCACTGGAGTCACTGGACGGAACGTTAAAAGATCTTCGTGACAATCAAAACATATTTGTTGGAGCCGTGATTCTGGTGTCCGATGATTTCCGTCAGACTGTTCCAGTTACTCAATTTTAGGCGGCACAAAGTTCAGCGAGTCATCTAGTATACTTAGAATTTTTCGTATTACAATTGATCGAGTTTCAGTTTGAGTAGCTTGACTCTTGGAGGTTTAGTTATCAAGCTCATTTTGGAAGATATTATTGGAATATAATTACTCGTTTATATCAACTTACTGTTTGACTTCGTCCTAACTTTGTACAGGGATGAAAACAAAGAAGTGAAAATATATTAGTGTGCTGTCACTTTTGATCTGAAGACATCACCGAGTATTGCATAATGTATTAGAACATTCCATTCTGAGGGATGTTTAGCCTCGTTTTATCTAAATAAAGTGAAGTGCTCAATATTTGGAAGATGTTCCACTTACTTTTCCAGCAGAATTGAGAACATTCAAAATAGGGGCTACCGTCTTTGCAAACCTCACCTTCTGGTTCGTATGAGTCACGTTATACTTTATTTGCTCACCATGAGAAATTTCATCCAAGTTAATAAGGAGGAGCCTGAGAAACTTCCTTTCTCTTCAGAACGTTTTTCGTTGGAAGAGCTATTTGCCAGAGAAAGTAATGCTTTAGTTTTTTATTCTTGAGTTTGATTGCTTATCTGTGTTGATGTTCCATATTCTCTTGCTGTGGTTATGAAAGTGTCTGTTTCTTTCCTACAACAATTTACAGCGTAGGTAAACACATACTGATTCTGAAGTTCCTGAAAGACGGTTTCTTAGCTAAAATCGTAGCTTATCAGTGAAGAGTCTACGAGAGCAGATCAAATATAAACGGAAATTTTAATATAACGCAGCTGTTTGTAATAATTTTAAGGAGAGACTTTGTCAGTATGTTGGTAGGGGAATCTCGAGAGGAGCTATGGCCGAGCACGCACCGCGGAGAACGGGGCTGCGTCAGTACGCTATGAGTAAGAGATGCACACGTTTGTTGCGCAACGCATCGTTATCAGATTTCTTGCAAAAAAAGGGCACCAAACCATCGGAAAATTTGAGACAACACCGCGCACCGTTTGGGGAAGAAACTCTTTCGAAGACTGGTGTGTATGAGTGGGCTAAAATTTTTGTGGCGGAGGGAGAAGCTGTATAAAATGAACCTCATGGGAGGATATTGCGGACAAGCATTACTGCAGACAACTTTGTTGCCATTTTTGACATTATTGAAGAATATCGGCGCAAAAAATTATCTGAAATTGTTTTCTTCTTAGGAATAAGTTACGGAATTGTTCAAACAATCTCCGAGATGAGCTCCGTCACAAAAAATTGTCTGCCAGGTAGGTTCCTCGTCCGTCAATCAGGAACAAATAAACGTTACGCCAGGAAGTTTGTCAGAGACACCTGCATCGCTACGAGGAGGGAGAATATTTCTTGTATCGCATTGTGATTTGTGATGAAACATGGGTGCATCATTACATACCAGAGTCAAAGCAAGCAAGCATGAAGTGGTGGCGAGGAGACGAAGCAGGTCCAGTGAAGATCAGAACACGCCCATTTGGTGCAAGAGTTCTTGCAACCGTTTTCTGGGCCTCCGCTGGCGTTTTGCTGGTGGATTTTCTTCACGAACAAAGGAAAATTACTTCAGCCTATTACTGTCACATTTTGGATGAAACAAAAGAAGCATATCACAACAAGCGACACCGACAACTGATCTGAAACGCCATTCTTCTCCATGAAAGTGCGAGGCCACATACTGCTAATTTAACGTGGGAAAAACTGGAGAAAATGAATTGGGCACCATGCTCCTTACAATCCAGATTTATTACCCTGTGACTACTATTTGTTTGGACCACTCAAACAAGACCTAGGAGGACAGCGCTTTGATGATGACGCAAGTGGAGAAGAGTTCTTGCGCAACTGGCTCCTCACGTGTCCTTCCTGTTTCTATAAGGATGGCATCAAAACTTGCCAATTCAATGGAGAAAAAATGTATCGAAGGCAGGACACTATGCAGAAAAATAATCTGTATATGAGCATTTTTGTTTGTTGATGAAATACATTTAAAAAAATAATTCCCGTTGTTTGATCTGCTCTTGTATTTCTGAAGGTTCCCAGATTCAATTTCATTCCAACATTTGTAGTTATGCTTGTTTTTCAATTGTGAGTAAATGTATAGGAAATCAGAAGTATGGGCTCCTCTATGTTTATTTTTAGGACAGTCTTTATCGAAATATCTTTCACCTTTAAACCTAAAATGGATTGGGTTGTCTGTTGAGAAGTAAACGCAGTTTTGTGTGTTCATAATCTTTCTGCATATACTCTGGTAACGTTTCTCTACTGTCAAGGGAAGTATATATACATATTTTGTTACCTTAAACTCATGATATGAATTTATTTGGGTTCAGATAATCCGGCTCTAATATGGTTTATTCAGAATGCAGGTAAGATTGTTTTAGACGGGTGCTCCTCCACCATATATCTTGGAGTATTTTTGCCGACATTAGATACAATAATTATTTGTTTATTATTAGTCAGTTTTGGCGTAACATTTCGGTGAATTATATGCGTGTCTTTCGCTGTAAGGATGACAAGTTTCCATCTACATTCTAGCTCGCCAAAAGGGACACAATTTCATCTGTTTGATATTCTGATGCGAACTTAATGCCTGAGGGATCATTGAGTTTACAAATGGCTAGAATGTATTCCCTTATGTTTAAATGGTCATTAGCTTCAATAACTATTGCCGGTGTCCAGCTAAGTGCATTCTGAGCTGCGAGGGAATAACTGTTGTTTTCCTTCGTGTTGTGGTATTTAGAGTTTTAGGTCCTAAGAGAAAAAGCGAAATTCCAGTGAAACACCAATCTCGGTATTTAAGCTCAGCATCCTTCAATGATGTTTTCCAACAAATCCTTAAGTTAAAAAAAAACACTTCCCCCAAAATCTATCCAGGAATGAAAATGATTTTGGATATGTTAATAGTTCTAATAATTTAGACTGGAATTTATTAAAATTGCGATATTATTAATATGTATCCGTGAGAAGTAAGGTGTACGAGGAGTCGTATAGGAAAATATACATATCTTAATCCGGACAGATAATTTGATGATGAACAGGAAAAGAGCTTAGAACAAGAAGGTGGGTTTGTTGAAATGTTCACAGAGGAGTCCGAAACATATAAGAAGAAAGGTAAACCGACGGAGCCGTTTTCGTAGAAAAATAAAGAAATTGAAATTTAAGAGAAATCCAGCATTAAGGAAATATACTATGGCATATAAGTCTATGAATCAGAATACGATTTAAAATTAGTAGAGAAAGTCGGTCATGCTGTCATTGAATTTATCAGTCTGGCTCTACTCATACAAACCTTAGCCTAAACACGGCTAGTGTGGAAGAAATAATTATTTCCATCAATTTATCTGAATAACATACTGGTTTAACTATGAAGCCTGGGACTTAAGTACTTGCAGCATAGTAAGTCACCACAACAGATGTGTGTCTCATTGTATATGAGAACCCCTAGTGGTCTACCGGGAAACATACGAGTCAGTTGGAAAATTTAATGTCATGCCGGCATGTTGGCCGTAGTAGCTCAGGAGTTTGAACAACCGGACGGATACGGGAGATCCGTGGTTCAAATCCCGGATATAGCATTGAAGTTTTCAGTCTGGCTCTAGTCATCCAGGTATTATTGTTTAGGGATGTTCGAGTCTTCCGAGGCAAAAACATAAATACAAATCAAATACTACCAAACCTTGACTTGCAAATATTTTTTAGAATATTGAACATATTAATTCTTTCTTGCATTATATATTGGTGATACTAAAATCTTTTTATGCAATCGAGCATCATTTATAACAATGAAATTCATGGAATTAACTCTAGACAAAAGCGTAGCGTCCACCATCCCAGCGCCAAACATTCCTGCTTCCAGAAAGGTGTGTATAATGAAATCATCAAAATATTTAACGTTGTTTCTAATGATCTTAAAGGAGAAATTGACAATTTCAGTGCATGTTAAAATTCTACTAGGGAGTACTGATACTCAATATCTTTATCAGCATCTAGTTTATCTTAAAGACAAATTATCTTGATAACGCTTATGCAGATCTGTAAGTAAAATCTAGATATTCTAATGAAATTATTGCGAATTTACCCCTGATGCCTATTCTAAAGTTATTTTAATCTATTTGTATTGAAGATCTGCTATCCATTGCAAATCCAATATAAAATGTACAGATTGAATGACAATAGCCAAGTGAAGGTTAAAAAAATTCTAAATAAACAAAATGTAACTACCAAATTGTATTTGTGTATACACATTTGCTAGTCTTGTAACTGCGGGGAAATATTTGAGTTTGTATCATATATAAATTATTCCTGGGTATTTTTCATATTGCTAGATGCTTCTTTTATGTTCAGTATTCAAGTATATACGCTACAAAATTGTACACTTACTCGACACGTACAATGCTCACAGGTGATTGTGGCTATTAGTGTTCACTGAACGCAAATGAATCTAATCTAGTCTAACCTCACAGTGTGATGTCTAATGTTTCGCAATCTCGCCAGGTGAACTGAAACCCAGAACATAGGAGTGAGGTATGGATCAAGATAGAAACAAAAGTAGATTCTAAGTAATTATAGTAAAGTTTTGAAGAGCACTGGGACAATATAAGAAAATAATCATATAAGAAATTAAGATTTAAGAAAAGATTTGTGTGTGTATAACCTAGTTGACAAAAAGAAAAACATTAGAAATAAATGGATAAGCCATATTCAGAAAAAGACTATAGAAAGGCCACCATTCCTTTTTAGGAATTATAAATCAATAGAAGTATTGGAATACCAAATAAAAGAGGCCGTGAGCAGGATATTTACATAGATTGCTACAGACAGAAATGTCTTTCCACCTGCCGAGTCGGGGGGTCGCGAAGCCTCTGTAGGAGGTTCACTAGAGGTAGAGAGAACTCAGTAAAAAGCCAACAAATTTTATAAAGGTAAATATATTAAGAAAAAATTAACAAAATGATACTATTTATGTTATTTGTACAAACACATTAACAAAAAATAAAATCTTCGATTACTCGTTCGTTTTAACATAAAGGTTGCACTTGAGTTTGTTCAATCACTTTCTACCATCGTGGGTCCGTTTTTGCAACATTAAGTATTAAATCGTTTTCCAAATTTAAGCGTTTTCTTAGTTTACTTTTTATTTGGGTCATTGATGAAGATGCCAGCTCATTCAAGTATGAGGCAGAAAATGGAATCAAACACTTCAAAGCCCCGGTTGTTAATTCCGGGTATTCTGTTTTTTCCTTTTAACAAAAAGGTATCCAAATTTTCAGACCTGAATTCCAAGTGTAACATCCCATCGGCAGATAAGTACAGCAGATTCTCTTTGAGCATAGTTGCTAAATTTGTCTCCTTTATAGCTGCATTTAAAAACGGATTTAATATCCATCGTTGCTCAGTGCTATCCGATATCTCTTGCACTGAGAAGCAATGACACAATTCTTTCTTCAAATTATCTAACACCATTTTCATACCGGGTATATATGAGTTGATGTTTATTTCGCTTCCGACTTCTTCAATGAAAGACTCTGTCGACAAAAATGAATCAATGTTGTTTTGATTTATAGATGATGACCACAATTTAATTTTTATAAAGCCATGGAGTTTGTCTTTTGCTGTAATGACTTTTTCATCCCGCTCTTGAAGACTTTTGTTCACGTTATTTAAATGATCAACTAAGCCGGAAAGAAATCCCAATTTCAAAAGAAATTCTGGGTCATAAATGAATTCAAAGTAGTGTGACTTGGCTTTCTGTAAATATACTAATACTTCAGTGCGAAGTTCCATAACTCTGGTCAGTACTTTGGCTTCTGATAAACACCTAACCTCTGTATTGTAAAGCAAATTGCGGTGTAGTGTCCCCATATCTTCACAAATGATTCGAAACAATCGGGTCTGCAACGCTTTTCCTTTAATAGAATTTACAATGTTAATAATAATATTTAGCACTTGACTGTATTCTTGTTGCAAGATTTTGGCTGCAAGAGCTTGGCGATGGAGAAAGCAATGCATCCAGCAAGCGTTTGGCATCTGCTCTTTCACTCTAGCAATAAATCCACTCTTCGAACCAGTCATGGCATTTGCTCCGTCGCTGCAAATAGCAATGCATTTTTGTGCCCAATCGATATTCATATCCTGCGTAGGTTCAAGAAACATGTCACGCAAACACTGACCTCTAGTATTCATGGGAAGTACGCTGCAAAATAGTATTTTTTCCATTAATATTCATTGGATTCAAAACGTACAAAAGCTACAAACTGCGCACAACCCGAAATATCCGTTGATTAATCAAATTGCAAGTACACAAAATAACTTTTCTTTACTTTTTCTATGACTTGATCACGAATGTCAGTCGCCATATTGCTTATCCTGAGTTGGATGACAGTGTCAGAGAGAGGTATACTTTTGACCTCTTGCTTGCCAAACATAATCTCTGCTATATCTAAAGCCGCTGGTAAAATCAAATTTTCGGCAATACTGTCAGGTTTTCCTGCTTTAGCCACAAGAAAAGCTACTCGATAGCTACCGAGCAACGCTTTCTCATTTAGGTTGGACTTTTGCCCTATAGCAATTTTCTGATTTTCAAGAGCTCTTAATTTTCGCTCAAAAATTCCAGGGGTTTATTTTTTTTTTTCATTAGGATGTTTCGTGTTTAGGTGGTGTACCAACTATGATGGCTTCATGCTTTCTCTTGTCAAAATTTCCAAGCAAATTGCGCACTGCGGTTTATTATCAATCACATTGAACCCAAATTTCAAATAATTGTCGTCATAAAGACGTTTTTCCTTTATTCCACTACTCCCGCTACACGTTGATGGTTCTGATGATCTTTTCAGGAATTTATCAATTTTAAATTATAAAAAACAACTCAAATAAATACATAAAACGTAAAACAAGTGATTCGCGCTCTTCAAAGAACTAAACAGCAGACGACATGACCGCGCTTGTCTCACGCTCACAAATCACTTTACCATTACTCCAACTCCAAGGCACCTTACACATAGTCCGTATAATACCGTAGTTTCACTTCCGAATCGTTTCCACTTATCGCGGTCTTGCTTCCGATTCCACTTGCTTTGCGGTCTTGCCATCAACTGCCGTGGCCGCGGTCGATCGCCGTATTTATAGGCCAGCGCATTCTAGCGAGAATCATTTCAAAGCGTCACGAAACATCTCGAAACGTGTGGACTTTTCGCGGAACCTGTACTATTTCCGAGTGTTACGAAAAGATGGCACTGGGAGTCTCGGCCCTAACAATATGTTTGTATTTGTTTGTTAGCTATCAATTGGCCACGTATTCGATTTAAAATTTAATGTTTTACGTACTTATTTATATATTTATATCGGAAACCTAATAACGCAGAAGCCTAAAATTTTTGGATGGATTATATATTTTTTACATTAAAAAAGGGTTGGGGGTTCGCGAAATACTTTTTGATATTAGGGGGCTGTGTCATGAAAAAGGTTGAAAAACACTGGCATAAAGGAAGAAGAAGGTGATATGTACAATAATAAAATACAGGCTCTAAATGTTTTCCATGAAGGAGTTCAACCGTGTCTTGGCACATTGAAATGAAGGCGAAATATTCTCTGCGTTGTCACAACAGACTTAATCTCGTGTAAGAAACGCACCGTTGAAAGACGACACCTACCAAAGCCGGGATTTAAATCATCTGGTTTCCGTCCAATCGCTCTAACCCATTGAGCTACCATGATCAACGTGCCGTCCTGATATTAAATTCTCCATTTGACTCGTACATTTTCCCGGTAGACCACTAGGGGCTCTCGCATCCGAGATACACCGTTTGTGGCGACTTACTAACGTAAGTACTTGAGTCCCAGGCTTCATCATTTAACTTGATGGAAATTAATCATTTCTTCACACTAGCCGTATATGGGCTAAGGTTTTTGATGGATAGAGTCAACATGAAAAATTCAATGCCATGGCACGGTGTATCTCGGATGCGAGAGCCCCTAGTGGTCTACCGGGAAAATATATGAGTCAAATGGAGAATTTAATGTCAGGACGGCACGTTGACCATGGTAGCTCAATGGGTTAGAGCGACTGGACGGAAACCAGGAGATCCGTGGTTCAAATCCCGGCCATGGCATTGAATTTTTCATGTTGACTCTATCCATCAAATACAGGCTTCCTCATAGTAAATCCTTTATAACTTTTATAATCTCTAGGAGAGATTATTACTAAAAGAAACTTACAGGATTTGTAAGCCTTTTTAATTCTTTAAAGATTTGCTAAAAGAAATTACTATTGAGAAATACTCCTACGCGTTTACATCTAAGGTAGCTGCAAAATAGCAATGAACATAAGGCGGGGCTAGGCGTGGCTGGTCTATCGTTGACTAGCCAGTGAGGATAATGCGATGTTTTACTGTTCGACACGCAGACTGGCCCGCTTTGCCGAAGCCTATGGATAATTTCTTTGCGCGCTCAATTACAGAATTATTTTGTTGTTCTAATGTCACGAAAATATGTTTTCTGAGAATGACTGTCCAAACCCCATGTTTGCAGCACATCTAGTTTCGAAGACAGGGAAGGATAAGACGCCTGACTACAAAGACAACAATCAGTAATGGTCCATGAAGAAAACCAGACACGTGCATTTTGTAATTTGCATTCAGTAAAGTGATGATTTAAAGCAGTGCAGGTGTGTTTTTTTCAAAGTTAGTACATATGTCGCTTAACAAGACCAGTAGTAGTATGCCTAATAGTGACTGCTAGACAAATCGTAAGATTTTACATAAGCGGGCTAGACATATTATTTTTCAATGTATTCCTTTTTCAAGTGCCAATTAAAAACATTTTCGAACCTGAACCATTTCAATAGGCCATAGCTTTTGATCCAGTAATAGGACACACGTGCAACTTCGGGAGAATATTTTCGCGGTAACGGGCATTGAAGTTTCGGCGCAAATAGATCATAGATGGATAGGTTTCACGTAGATAACAAACTCGTGTAAACAGATAGTGCCGGCAGGCAAGATAACTGAGGCAAAGGCCTCGCCGGGTAGATTAAGTTACATTTCTCGAAGATGATAGAATGTTCGAATTATGTAACAGATGCTTTGTTTTCCAGAAACCTCTAGTGACTGACAGAACAGTCTGGTAGTCGTGAATGGAGATATCAAAAGGATTGTGACACGCTAGCAGGGCAGTTGTAGTGGATAAACAGCAAAAAGTTGAAGTTTGTAAAACAGAGTTGTGTAACAAGAGTGTTGTAACTAGAGCTAATGTAATCAGCTGTTACGATTTGTTATTGTCATTGACCTTGAAAGATTGTGTTATTATGTGATGTAATGTTGTTACGTGAGAATTTAACAGTGTATCTCTACGGAAATAAAGGGGATTTTTAATTTCTGCAACTTGGACTTTTAATTCAACGAACCCACAAAGTCACAATTGGTGTCAGGAAGCGGGACGACGATATCACCGAGAAGATAGAAGAAATGAAGACCGAATTAACAACGAAGGCGGAAGCTGCAAATAACAACTTCGGCGCGACGATGACATCGAAGATGACCGACACCAGGAAGAGCAGCCGGAGGAACGAGTAAGGACCGGCGTGGCGATGAGCACGTCGGCGCAATCACCATCATCCCCTCGAGTGACACTGCGCGCCCTCAGCCGGCATATTGATGACATCCGCATCACGGACGGTTGGGTCAGACGGAAGCCGTGCCGCGCACTCGTAGACATTGGGGCAGCCGTGGCCATCATCAGATCTGACGTGGCCAAGGGTTTGCCGTCGATGAAAATAAGCCGAAAGTACCAGCTAGTGACGGCATCGGGTGACACCTTCGCCTTGGAGAGGGAGGCCCTGCTGCAGCTGACCTTGGGACAGAGTGCCGTGCGTAGTGGGTTTTCGTCCCGGAGGTGGCTGAGGAGGTGATACTGGGACTGGATGCCCTCAGGAGCCACGAGGCGACGGTCGACGACGGCAGGAAGGTCCTGCGGCTCAATGGAGAAGAGGTGATACTCTGGCAGCCCGAAGAGCGCCATGGAAATTGCAGGGTCGTCCTGAAGGAAGACGTGGTTGTCCCCGCGAGAAGCTAGGTGGTGGAGACGGCGCGACCGGAAGGATAGCTAATGAAGAACATTGTTACGGTGCCTAGAGGAGCCAGTGAGGCGGCTTAACCTAGTGGACACCGATCACGACGTCCAGGCCGGAACGGAGATGGGGACGTGCGAGCCCGTGGTGATCGTGACAGCAATCGACAAGACCACAGGACCCGGTGCCAACGCAACACCTGGGGCCCCGGCTGGAAGGCTTACTGGAGAGGGCAGCCGACCACCTGACCGCAGAACAGCTGGAGAATGTTCGACAACTACTGAGGCGATACCAGCGCGTCTTCAGCCAAGGCGACAGTGACCACGGCTGCACGGTTAAATTAGTGCTTCACCGCATCGACACCGGAGACACCCGGCCTATTCGGCAACCACATAGATGCGTTATTTTGGCGAAAAAAGCTGTCGTACGGGATATGGTAGACGACATGAAATCCAGGGGAGTTATTGAAGAGTCTGACAGCCCTTGGTGTTCCCCTGTAATTCTGGTGACGAACAAGAATGGTGAGCTACGCTTCTGCGTGAACTACAGGAGGCTGAACGCTGTCACCCGGAAGGACTGTTTCCCCTTACCCTGGATTGACGACAGCCTGGACACACGAGCTGTTGCACAATGGTTCTCGACCCTGGACCTGAAGTCGGGTTACTGGCAGGTGGCTTTAGACCCGAGAGACAAGGAGAAGGCTACATTCTCGATAGGTCAAGGGCTTTGGCAGTTCACAGTTATGCCCTTTGGCCTTTGCAATGCACCAGCCACATTTCAACGCCTCATGGAATCAGTAATGAGAGGATTGACATATGGCATATGCCTGCTATACTTGGACGACATTATCATCGGCGGCAATACGTTCAAAAACCACCTCGACAACCTGAGCAAGGTGTTACAGAGGCTGCAGGCAACCAACTTGAATCTGAACGCGAAGAAGTGCCAGCTCTTCCGCAAAGAAGTTAACTACTTGGACCACATGGTCTCACCAACCGGAGTGGCCACGACCCGGAGAAAACTCAGGCTGTGAGAAATTAGCCCTGGCCAAAGGATAAGCGAGAGTTGCGCAGTTTTCTGGGGCTGTGCAGCTATTACTACCGTTTCATAAAGGGGTTCCCCAACATCGCCAAACTCCTTACCCCCAAACCCACAACTAGGCGGCGCTTTAATTGTGGACACCGACGCCAGCGAACATTGCATTGGAGGCGTCCTATCGTAAGTTCAGGATGGCCATGAGCGGGTGATAGCCTACTAGAGCAAGACGCTATCCAAGGCAGAGAAGAACTACTGCGTCACCCGGCGAGAATTACTGGCGCTAGTAATGACCTTGAAGCACTTCCACAAGTACCTGTACGGTCAGCCATTCAACCTGAGGACTGGCCATTCCGCCCTAATCTGGCTATTGAGCTTTAAGAACCTGGAAGGCCAGACAGCACGTTGGGTCCAGAGGCTGCAGGAGTACGACTTCACCTCTGAACATCGTAGAGGGAAGAGCCACGGTAACGCAGACGCTATCTCTCGAAGACAGTGTCCAGAGGAGTGCGGCAAATGCACAAGATTGGAAGAAAAGGAGCGTGCCGCAGCAGTCCGAGTAGTCACGGCAGTGCCAGCGGATTACTGGGACAGCGCAGGCCTGAGGAGGGGGCAGCTGGCGGACGCAGACTTGGGGCCACTCTTGAGAGAAGTGGTGTCAGGGACAAGACCAACCTGGTAGGACATCGCACCGAGGAGCGCCACCTACAAGTCGTACTGGGCCCAATGGGATTCATTGAAGACAAGAGGGGGCGGGTATGGGAATCGCCTGATGGGAAGACGCAGAGGGAGCGGTTGCTACTTCCCCGAAGTAAGGTCCCGGAAGTCTTGGAGGAAGTGCACGACGGTACTTCAGGAGGACACCTGGGAGCAAACCGAACGGTCGACAAACTCCGACAGCGCTACTACTGGCTGAGGCTCCGAGCAGATGCTGAGAGATGGTGCCGTCAGTGTCACGCGTGCGCAGCGAGTCGCGGCCCCCAGACTAGGAGCCGGGGTCGCTTGCAGCAGTACAACGTCGGAGCGCCATTCGAAAGGATCGCCGTTGACATAGCTGGACCATTTCCCGTGTCCGACCAAGGCAGGAAGTACCTGATGGTCGTCGTGGACTACTTCACCAAGTGGCCGGAAGTGTATGCCATTCCGAACCAGCAGGCGAAGACAACCACGGACTGCCTTGTGGAGCAAGTGTTCTGCTGATTTGGGGTACCGTTAGAGCTCCACAGCGACCAGGGCACTAGTTTTGAATCCAACCTGCTGACGAAGGCACTAGAGAGGCTTGGGGTAAACAAGACCCGCACCACACCCCTACATCCACAGTCGGACGGCATGGTCGAGGGATACATCAAGACATTAGAGGAACACCTCAGGAAGGTCGTGGCCAGCCATCAGCGAGACTGGGACATTAAGGTGCCACTGTTCCTACTGGCCTACCGCTCGTCAACACACGATACCACTGGTATGACGCCAGTCAGTTTGATGTTCGGCCGAGAGTTACGCCTTCCCTGTGATCTGGCTTTTGGAAGCCCCCGGACGCAAAACAGCTAGCAACCGAGTATGTGGAGAACCTAGTGGACCATCTCCACGACATGCATGAGATGGATCGTCAGAACACCCAGAAGGCGAGCGACCGCATGAAGACCCGATACGACAGGCAAGCCAACAGCCAAGGGTTCCAGCAGGGTGACCTAGTCTGGTTGCACCGCCCTACTCGGACCAAGGGACGCTGCCCGAAGCTCCAGCAACTATGGCAAGGACCGTACCGGGTGGTGAAGAGGATTAACGACGTCGTCTACCGCATCCAGAAGGTGCCCAGAGGGAAGATGCTGGTGGTACACCTGGATCGTCTGGCCCGGTACGATGGTGCTGTTCGGGACGACCAGCCTTGAGGAGGGAGCAGTGTCGCAGTAACGGGCATTGAAGTTTCGGCGCAAATAGATAATAGATGGATAGGATTCACGTAGTTAACAAACTCGTGTAAACAGATAGTGCCGGCAGGCAAGATAACTGAGGCAAAGGCCTCGCCGGGTAGATTAAGTTACGTTTCTCGAAGATGACAGAATGTTCGAATTATGTAACTAGATGCTTTGTTTTCCAGAAACCTCTAGTGATTGACAGAACAGTCTGGTAGTCATGAATGGAGATATCAAAGGGATTGTGACACGCTAGCAGGACAGTAGTAGTTGAAAACAGGAAACAGTTGAAGTTTGTAAAACAGAGTTGTGTAACAAGAGTGTTGTAACTAGAGATAATGTAATCAGCTGTCATGGTTTGTTATTGTCATCGATCTTGAAAGATTGTGTTATTATGTGATATAATGTTGTTACGTGAGAATTTAACAGGGTATCTCTACGGAAATAAAGGAGATTTTTAATTTCTGCAACTTGGACTTTTAATTCTACGAACCCACAGTCACAATATTGTCGCGAACCCGTTATCTACGATAGCGCGGCTTGTGTACACAAAGAGCTGGCAGATAAAGATAGCACGCAGATAAAGTTCTGCCGAAGCAAACAAACTGAGATAAATGGAATTTCTTGTGGCATCTTAAATGATATAGATTATTTGGTTTCTTTATTTTTCCGGAGCAGTCTGGAATTATCAGAAGAGGTATTTAAAAAGGCGATGACTCGCCAAGAGGAGTCGTGAACAAATGTTATGCAACAAGAGTGTTGTAAACAGAGGTAATCAGAACGACCTTAATAGACTGTGTGTATGTGGCGTAATTCTGTTACGTAAGGATTGAACAGAGTGTATCTCTACGCAAATAAAGAACATTTAGAATTTCGGCAAATTGGACTTTTAATTCTACGAACCCACAGGGTCGATATATAATATACAATTGGGAGATTACGTTACACTATTTACATCTCAGAGAAAACGTTGGAAGTGTCATTCACCAGCATCTATACATGTTTGTACTCGTCTCACCATATTCTCTGAAGTATTACGGAGAGTATCCTCGCCAAAGTTACTTATTTCGTTTCGAATGGATACCTTGAGAACATCAATTGTACGTGGCCTATTTATGCACACTCTATAGTTAGATACCCCCACAAGAAAAACTACGGTGATGATAGGTCAGGGGATCTTGGGCCACAGACCTTTTGAGATTATTCGATTATCAAAGAAATTGGTTACAAGTTCTATGGTATCATTAGATAAATGGCACGTTGGTCCATCTTTCTGGAAATAACCTTCTATCAATTCGATATCTCCGTAAAACTTCAGAGAATATGGTGAGACGACTGCGAACATGCGTAGATGCTGATGGAGGACACTTCCAACATTTTCTCTGAGATGTAAATAGTGTAATGTAATTTCCCAATTGTTTATTATATTCTCACAAAGTTGTACGTGTGTCCTATTATTGGTTCAAAAGTTATGACCTATTGAAATGGTTCAGGTGTATATGGATCGCACTGTACAAATTTCGCTTAGAGTCCAGAATTAACGGCACAAGCTTGTCACGTGAGTGCTTATTCTATAACGAACACTATTAAGCAAGGAAAGAGTTCACCACATAAGGAGCAGTTACCATATTTAGGTATCCTGGCAAATATCGAGTAGCTAAAAGGCGTGCTAACAGACGATTTTCAAAAGTGTGTTCTACGTAGAAATGTTTATTATTTATATGACAAGGATGAATATCCCACTGTGGAAAGGCTGACCAATTTAATGAGGGAGAAAATAGGACATACGGACTCTGTATCTTCTATGTATAATATTCTGAAATCTCTTGGGTTCAAATATAGAAGAACCAATGATGGTCGCAAATCTCTGCTTGAAAGAAGTGATATTGTTGCTACAAAATTAGAATGTCTGTACACAATGCATTATACTAGTACAGGAGATTCATGGTGTAAAAATGCTTCATAAATAAACATTCATATCTTCCGTATTTATTAAGTATTTTAATCAAACAAAAATTGGTTTAAAGTCCATTACAGACAGTATACCAGCATGACATCATTAAAATTGAAACTATATTTTCAAATCCTTGGAATGTCGCTATTTTGTTTCACTATAGCAAACACCTTATTTCGTAGAACGCATATACTTTGATTGATTTTGTTTTCTGTGCATATGAACGATAGCTATGCAAGCGAACTGTTCTCTGGTTCAAAGTTTTAAGGTTCAGTTTACGTTACCATGCAATAATCATTGTATATGTTCTCACACACATACTGAAATATTAAGCGAACTTCTGTGACAGCATGTGTATGCACATCTCAGATCACTTGCTAGGAGAATTCACTGAGACAAAGACAGACATATCTTCCATCGCTATCGCCAGCTCGCTGTGGAACTGGCAACGCCAAGAGAGTAGTATCACCGTTTTGGCTGAACCCATGTTCATTCTTATTTTGTAGCTACTCTAGTGCTAGGCAATAATTTTGCAGATATAAATGGCAGATTTCCAGATAAATCAGTAGCAAGTTACAAATTGAACATTTCAGTACCAGCATTATCAGATCTTACTCTAGCTTTGAGTATATGTGGTATAAGGGCCCATCATTATTGTCACAAGAACCCAAATGCTAACCAAATTTCTTAATATTATTTACTGCCTCAAGCAATACTTCCACACTTCTCTTTTTATACAATTATTTGGAATGCCGGCCTAACGAATTGATTACGATAGGAGTTGCGTTCAAGTTGTAACATTTCCTATTTTTTCAGGACTGGGACCAGATAGGAACTTCTGTTTTTTCTTAAATACACGTAAACTCTTTATGAATGCCTGACAGAGATGGCAGCACTGTATTGTGCATAGAACTCCAGTGTCAGCGACGAGAGTCATGAATGTTTTTCATACTTAAAATGACAACGTTTTCATTGGAAGAACAGAGCGTAATCTTTCGTTTTCTCTATTTTCGTGGTGTGACACCTATTGAAATCCATCTCCAGTTGAGTGAGCCTTATGGTGATGCTTCCATGGATGTGTTTAATGTGCGTTCCTGGGTGCAACAGTCCAATGAAGGCAGAACATCATGTAACAGCAAACCAAGACAGCCACGGTCTCGCACCAGCCGGTCTGACGACATGGCCCAGCGAGTGGAGAACCCTGTTTTGAAGGATCGCGGATTGAGCGATCTGTTCACACAATCCTGCATGAAGATCTGAAAATGCGAAAAATGTCTTCCAGGTGGGTGACAAGAATGCTGACGGATGATACCTTAGCAAATTATCAGGCGATGTTGACGCATGATGACAGCAAGAATGGAACTTTCTTTTAATCAATTGTGATAATGGATGAGACGTAGATGTTCTTTTTCAACCCTGAAATGAAGCACCAGTAAGCTTAATGGAAGCACACAGACTCAGCGCCACCAAAAGAATTTCGGGTGATCGCCAGTGCTGACAAAATGATGCTGGCCATCTTCTGCGACAGCAGTGGTGTAATCCTTACTCATTGCACTCCAAAGTGCACTACGCTGACAGCCGCATCCTATCAAAATGTTTTGAAGCATAAACTCCTCCCGGCATTGCGTGAAAAACGGGCGGAAGAGTTTGGACGTGTGCTCTTTCATCAAGACAACGCACCAGCGCATCGGGAGAGCGCGACGCAGGAGTTTCTTCGTGACAACGACTTTGACGTGATTGCTCATGCTCCCTACTCACCTGACCTGGCTCCTAACGACTTTTATCTGTTACCCACGAAGAAAGACACTTTCCGTGGTCGCAAATTCACTAGTCGTGCCGCTATTGCCTCAGCGATTTTCCAATGGTCAAAACACACTCCTAAAAAAGCGTTCGCATCTGCCATGTAATCATGGTGTCGACGTTGTGAAATATGTGTACGGCTAGAGGGAGTTTACGCTGAGAAGTGACACTAGCTTCACATTTTTCTTGTGATTACTTTGTGTATAAGGCTAAATAAAATAAAGCATAACTTACATTCGGTTTATTAAAACTGATGTATTGATATTACGTGCCCATTGTAGAGCAGTAACCAGTTATGATTATCTTTTGTTTTGCTGCGAACTGTTTTCTTAGTTGCTAAATTGTGGCATCTGTGCATTTTCTTAAATGAAATACTGGCGGCATTTCATTTTTAATATTCCATTCATTTTTATGTGGAATAGATAGCATTCACTGTGTACTCCATGTCAATCTCGAAGTAAAATCGAAGACTTTGTCGCAAATATGGTCCTTTGTGACATAGGCTGTGTATATCCTTAACAGTCGTTTAGTTATTTATAAAT
Organism: Mantis religiosa; assembly: GCA_030765055.1. Classification (NCBI taxonomy): domain Eukaryota; kingdom Metazoa; phylum Arthropoda; class Insecta; order Mantodea; family Mantidae; genus Mantis; species Mantis religiosa. The sequence continues at coordinate 237,051,815 of CM060948.1, read as the reverse complement.
TAAAATTAAGCCTTTATGGTCCAAAGTTATAACAATGTAGGCCAATTTTCAATGAGAAATACGTATTATAATGGGATTAGTGGTTTTTAAGGCTACCTCATACATACATGTATGTATGCATGCATGCTACATACATACAGCCCGCCTCGGTAGCGTAGATGGTAGCATGTCTGCCTCACGTTCAAGAGGTCCCGAGTTCGAATGTCGGTCAGGGTGAGTTACCTGGATAAGGTTTTTCTCCGGGGTTTTTCCTTATCCTGAAAGACGAATGTCAGGTGACTCTAAGCTCCATAGACCCTGGACTCATTTGAGCATCATTTCACCAATTTCGTTCACCGTCCGATATGACACAAAAAAACTACCCAACCATTCACTGACCTAACATTTCCTTCCTTCCTTCCTTCCTTCCTTGTTCTAGAACTTACCACCACGAGTAAACATTTGAACGCTATAGGTTTCGCCTAAGCACTAATGGATTGATTTGAATTCATTTATAAGAAAAACATGTATATCGCGAGTAACTTAAGAATCATGTTTTAGAGTAATACAGGTATACTGCATATCGGTGCAGGGAGTTGGGTTATACCTGCAGATATTTGTATTTGAAAATGTAATGCACAACATTACATTGTTATTCACTTACTTAGCAAAAGAATAATTATTGATTAATAAAAGTAGTATTTTTTCAGGTTGAATAGTAGCTCTTAATGTGCGTGTTAAACTCGGACCATACGTGTTTATTTTCCCGAGGTCACGGTGCATGTAGTTGTGAGGGGTTAAGCAGAGCTGACAGACCTCGCGATAACGAATTGCGAGGTCACTATCGAGATAATAGCAAATGAAGGAGCTAATCACAGTTCTTACCTACCCAAATATACTTTATTAGTGTTATCTACATTCTTTCATAGAGAAACAAATAAGAAAGGAGGTTTAAAGTAATGAAATTGTGAATGTCATGTTCATCCTTGCATTTTAAATATATTCATTGCTTTTTTAATGTGTAACTGAGGTCCAGTTCGAATGCATTTTGCAGGGCTAATGACTCCAGGCTACCTGACAGCAAGTTAGTCATTGAACAGGTGGCAGCAAACTGGGTGGGTTACGTTGACAAGCGTTGCTTATTTCGCAACTCAGTTTCGACCATGCAGAAAATATCAGATAGCAAGTTATGTGATAAATTTGTGGTTAGATGAAGAGAAAACAGAAACAGCCACACTGAATTGGATTCATATTAAGATACTAATTATGAAAATATCTGTACTTATAAACCTACATATGAGTTTTATGGCCAAACTAGCGGGAGGCAAACTTCGTGTCGCCAATAAAAGTTGTCTGATCTTGTCTATATAAATAAAACAAATTCGGAATAGTTACTTATTTATTCTGAAATTGGAGGTGAAGTTTAAATACAACACAGTTAGAATTAGGTTAATCAATTTAAAGCTTTCTGATAAAAATATTTTTTGTCTTTTTTGTGTTGCGTAAATATATAAAGATGTAGTTTTACCCGCAATTTTTACGCGCGATCACGCGACGCATAAATGTCCATGAGAGAAACAGGGAAACTCCAAGTTGATTCCGCAAACTTCCAACGAGTGCTCTTGCAATTTATTTATGGTCATAGCAGAGGCCAAACGCACAGAAGATTGTAGGTGCTTAAAATCAAAAGATAAATCTGTTGGAATCTTCGGAATACGCGGGATCAGGATATCCTCTCCTTTGTACGTTCCCTTGATGACTGTTACCTTGATGATGTTATTCATTAGCCTTTTCAAAATCGTCTCGTTCCATTGCACAATCGTGTTTGGTTAATGTTAGGCAGCGTAGTCACAACTGATCCTACTTTTAATTTTAAATTGTGAGATGGGAGTCCAGGCAATTCTAATGATTTAAAAAACTGTGGGATAGTTGACTACGTTATCTTGGTTTATATCTGTGTCAACTGATTTGTACGAAAACAACTCCCCCGGAAGAAACAGACACTCTAGAACGCAATTCTAGCATACCAACACAACTATTAGCATAGCTGCGTCTTGCTGCTCATCAGTGCGATCAGCTTGTGGCGTAGTTCGTCGCACATTTGACTGACTTCTACAATCTAAGTCTTTTGCTTTGTATAGTAAAAACTTTCCGCGAACTTTACAAAGTCACAAAGTAGTTCGATTAATTTTGTGTCAATTCAATTCACATTCACGAATTCACGAACAAATATTATAAAGAAGGTATCAAAGGATTTACCAATATTTTACAAAAATGGTATGTGGTCAAATATTCATAGTGTTATAGTAAGTTCAGAAATTAATTGTGTGTCTTATCTTCCAAAGGTATATCATCATGCTACATAAAAAATCCAGTCTTGATAATAACCGATAAACGTTATATAATGAAATATGGTAAATGAAGTCCTTGGCAAGGAGTGGAATATCTTTCTACCTTGAAAAGGTTTTTGCTTATCAAAAATAAAAGAAAGTATTTGTGTTCCGTATCTCCTCCCCATATCGGTTGGATGATCGCCCACCTGTACCTTGCATTTGTGGGCGTGAGGCCGGCTGTCATGTTAGCAGGCCCTGATCCAATATGGACTGTAGTGTCAAGGGCGGTAGGAGAAGGAGAAGAAGCATGTGTTCCGTAAAAGTTTACGTGTGTGTGTTCCGTAAAAGTTTACGTGTGTACGATTATATTTCGTTTATAACCCGGTCAATTATCACTTCAGGCTTTTTTCCCTCACCCTTTAAACCTTCCTTGGGATTAAACAAGTATTTCAAAATCAAAATTAGGCAAATCGGTTCAGCCGTTCTCGAGTTTTTGTGAGACTAACAAACGTCAATAATATATAAAGTTTGTGTGAATTCGTTAGCTCAGAGTTTTAGGAAATGTTCAGCATACGGTTAAGTGTATATATATATATATATATATATATATATATATATATATATGTGTGTGTGTGTGTGTGTGTGTGTGTGTGTGTGTGTGTGAGCAGAATAACGTAGAAACGAATTATTTCATAAAGATCGCAGCATGAATGTTTTCAAGAAAATATCCGCTCCAAATTTCCCTATACTTGGAAAATCTTTTGTTATTTGTTGTTATGTAAAGTTTTGCTAAAATTTTAGAGTAAAATGCTCTTCGGTTTTTAAAAAAATGTATATATCAAATAAAAAAAAGGTTGCATTTTTTTGAGAATATTGATCTCTTCATTCTGAACGCGTTTTATACTATTGTATGAGCGATAAATCATAACCATTAAACTAATACCTACCACTTACAACATTTGCATTTTGTTAAAGTACGCAGTTTTTGTCACATAAATTTTCTGTATTAACAAATACAACTTTTCCGTAGAATTTTCAAATTCTTTAAATTTTTAAATGCTAATTCGTGATTCTCGTGGTCATACAACATGTGGAATTTCATCCAGCATACAGCGACCCACTTTTAAAATTTGGACTCTAGCTGCAGCTTATTGTTTACCTATGCTAACTTAAATATTATGTGTAAAGAAACCATTTGTCCAAAAGTTTACTTCGTTTGACTAACATTAAATGGTCAAGTTTTTACCCAGAATAGCTTTGTAGATGATCGGGTGGAGAAAGTGATGTGAGTGTAACGCCTCTCATTTTTATGTGTGCAGTCCAAGCTTATTTTCAAAGTGATAAGGGTGCAGACATTCGAGTTAGTACTAACACATCGCTTTCTAAACCCCTAGAAAACTACACATTTTTAACTGTTCCTTTTCTAGATTCTTTGATTTTAGCAATGTGCATTATGATGCTTATCTTGAATATTGTTAAATGTCATTTCAATTTTTTCCCTTAAAAACTGGAGTGTTTTCAGGAATCTGAATATTTGCGATGTCATCGCTGTTAATCTTTTGATTCCCTTAGATCATGTCTAGATAAGGGATAGACAAAGAAGGAAATTTCTGGATGGGTTTGATAGAATGTCTCCGTATACATTAGGGAGCAGTAATTATATTAAGATTTACTTAATGTTTTAGCTTTTTGTTTTT
>CM060948.1:236983775-237043775 GCA_030765055.1 Mantis religiosa | reverse complement strand
CTCGAAGGACTCCATTCTATCTAAAGGTTCTATGTATTATTTAATATTAATTATAAGTATCTATTTAATAATTATTATTTACATATTCTTTATTACTTGTGTAAGAATTGGAACTGGAAAAGAGGGAAACATTAGCACTTTGGTAGATGGAAAAATTAAGGGTTCATCAAACATAGCTACTTGCAGTTTATGGAGATAAACATTTACAAAAATAGTTTCATTCCAAGTATAGGAATGGAGAAAACCGAATGTTATTTGTAAAAGCGGCTTTCTATATGTTCGGTTACAAAACCTATGCGTTTTCTTTCCATGGCAACACGAGAAACAAGTGTAAGCGACAGCATTTTCAAGAAAATTTGATGTGTTACTTTCACACGACTTTCTCTTCTACAAACTACTCTTACAAAAACTTATTCTATTTACTACTTGTTAAACCAGATAAACATTCCATTCACATTTATTCATTTCGCTGTGGCATACAGTATACACAGCAATTGTTAGACTATTGAACCTCTTGCACTTTAACAGTTATGAACGTCCATGCATGACCTCAAGGCCCGCCTTGATAGCGTAGATGCTACTGTGTCTGCCTCAGGTTCAAGAGATCTTTCTTTTTGTAATTTACGTCCCCCAACGTTAAGTCATATCGGACGATGAATGAAATTGGTGAAATGTTGCTCAAATGAACCCAGGGTCCATGGAGCTTAGAGTTACCCGACATTGGTCCTTTAGGATAAGGGGAAACCCCGGAAAGAAGTTTTATCCAGGCAACTAACCCTGACCGAGATTCCAACTCGGGACCTCTTGAACCCGAGGCAGACATGCTACCATCTACGATACCGATGCCCTAGCCAATCGGCCGGAACTAGGTTTCCAACCCAGCTAAGTGGTATGTCAAGACCGGCCATCCCAGTTGGATGTCCTCTTGTTGAATTTCGTGGTTGTTGAGAGCACCGGGGATGAATTTAAATAATCATCATTCATGGCTGTTTGAAATGCTAACGCAAATGTCAAGTGCAAGAGGAAATAGAGTTAAACATTGTTTCATCCGCTCGTTACGTAGACATTCATGGACTGGACAATGCTCAGTCCTTTCGGAAGGTCAACCCATTTATAATCCAATCAAGTCTTGAAAGGATAGCATTTCGTATATGCATGCTCTGTCTTGAAATACACAGTATCACTTGATATTATATACTGCTGAAAGTCAAACTACCCTTAGAAAAGGCGATAATTTGAACACATTCGATCCAATCTATCCCTCGCAACATTACATGCGTAATGTGACATGCTCCATAGCTCAGGCGGTAGAGCACCTGTATGCCGTGCAAGGGATCCCGGGTTCGATTCCCGGCTGCGGCTGGGGATTTTTCTCCAACCAAGATGATTCTCCATCTTCCCCAGATTCTGGAAGTATGAATGAGAGTGCGAATGTGTGCGTGATCTAATGATTAAAACCCAACGAATAAGAGCTAACACCTTCGGTATGTTCCAAAGGAGAACGGCTGCCGATATGACCATTCAGTTAAAGGCGGGATATAAATAAATAAATATTTCGGAGCTTTGTAATATCTGAAGCCATCTGACTCTGAAGTCTGTGTCTGAATTTTATATAGCTCGAAAATCATAAAAAAGAGAATTTGAACTTAATGTCAAGAACGTTTATGGTCCATTTAAGTAAAGAGGGTTTTGGTTAAATCTTTTTGGAGCCTTAGCTGTTTCTGGAATGCTGCTGGTTCTATGCTGTAAACGTTTTCCAGGTATGAGTTTAGTTGATAGAAAATTATTGATCTTATTTTTCGCTGGAGTTTATTACTAAAAAAAAACAATAACCTTCCTGAAATATTACTTTCCCTACTACGTACTTCAGGGAATTATTGTATTCTACCCAGAATTACAATTAGAGATTTTACTACAAATACACGTTTGAAGACTCCCTGAACCGAAAAAAAATAATTGCTGAAAAGGCTCTGTGTGTTTGTTTCTATGAACAGCATTTCTGTAAAATCAAGTGCTGGTAAAATACCAAACTTGGCACTTAAGCTCAACATCTTTCCAAAGGATGTGACACGAAGGTGTTCAAGTAAATCCTCTTACCTTAGACAATCCTTAACATGGAGCATTTTATATTTTTAAAGGCTATAAGATTTTGATTAGGATAATATAACTTCAGAACAAATGAAAGATATATATCTTGAATTTTCTGGAAAGTCCTCAAAAGTCCTCTTCATTGTGGATAACTTTTATATAACAGGAAAAGCGTACTGCTGATAAAATCTTACTGCATTAGAATCTGCAGGTGTTAAAATGCATAATTTATATCAAGTGCAAATTTTGTGGCGTAAACAGTTTCAGGACATTCGTAGGACATTCTTTGAATTTCACAAAAGAGTTGAACGTGCGTTATACGTTGTATGTAATTTAATCGTATTTATACGTAATTCGGAGTTAAACGTATTAAATTTCAGTGATATATAACTGAGTTGTATGTAATTAAATGAGAATACATTATCTTAAAAGAAACTCGAAACGCATTTTCCTTATCCTGTTGACAAAGACGCAAGCTGAGCGGCCGCTTTCGACCACTGAAACAAAAGACAAACACGTTAGTTAGCTCGTATACGTCTTTCGGCGCCAGTGTCGTAGAAACAAATGAGAAGTAAAGACAATTTTCAGTATCTGGTGTTTACTGAACAGCGGTTTTGTAATTCAGTATTCAGTTTCCTTGAATCAGACATGGAAAATAGGGAAATATTAAAATTCATAGAAGAGGAGGCACTTAATAGACACAAAACCAAAACCTTATTTTGCTTCCAACTTAACGAATTGTTTATACGTGCCATGCACAGTCATCAGTGACGGAAGAAGCTTGTACAGATAAACTCACCCTGACCTAGATTCGAACTCGGGACCTCTTGAACGAGGGCTGTGTGGGTATTACATCAGAGAAAAAAACTTGTAAAAAAGCTCTAAATTCATTGAAATTTTCTGCAAAATGAGTGGTATCATTTAAAGCAAGAAAAGTGAAACAATCCATACTAAGCGAATACTTCAAAGCGGAACCAATTTCTGAATGTTTGCTTTGTGCATATGTATCTGTATTGTTTGTAGAGCTGTAGATATGCAGGTCCACAGTATTACTTTAAAAATGATGCATTTTCAAAATCTCATTTGTAAGTAGTTCTGATTTTTTTGTTGTAATTTTTCGTCCTCCAACGTTAAGTCATATCGGACGGTGAATGAGATGGGTGAAATGATGCTCAAATGTGTGCAGGGTCCATGGAGCTTAGAGCTACCCAACATTCGTCTTTAAGGATATAGACATGCTACCATCTACGCTACCGAGGCGGGCTCCTGAGTTATAGGTAATCTTTCCTCCTCCTCTTTATATATATCAGGTTCAACTCTTTATATTTTTTGTTAAATTAGATGTCCCTATTCGTTGTTTGTTTCCTGAATATGCAAAGAGAATGGAATGTTAAAGCCATCACGCAGAGAACAGGTATTAAATCGCGTTAGCGATATTATGACATTACCCTTGTACCTACAAGGAAAATTGCAATAAAATAATTTCTACAAATTTTTGTCTTGATGAATATGAAGTATTAGCTAGCTGTAGGAGTAGAATTTTCAAGGAGAGTTTGTTCATAGGTGTACAGAAAAAGTCATTTAGGTATATACCTTCGATTTTTTAAGTAATGAAATAGATACATCTTGAAGTCATTTTATGCAGATATTTATGAAGATAAACGTAAAATGGAAAAATGAATCATTTTTGCTAGTATGGAATAATGGATGCCTATAGATTGCTAATAATTGTAGTGAGACCAGAATTTCAGCTTTCGGAGAGTATGTTTTCTTTTTTTAATAACCAAAAGAAGAATAGATGTAATGAACGTTTACTTCTAGACTTCTAGGCATTAGATCTGCTGTTGTTTTCAATCCTTATGACCAGAACTTGAAAGCTATTTACATTTAATTCTCTAATGGTGTATCAGTTTGTTATTGAATATTTACTGCTTTAATATGTTGTCCGCTATTTTTTTTTCTTTCATTCCCTAATGTATTTTAAAGCGTTGAAGCAGCCTCATTCAGTTTATTTCCTCCATTCTCTATCTTCACTTCTTTTCGGTTCTGCCAATGCTCTTCCATATTTCTACCCACTATTACAACCCTCTCCTCCCAAGTCGTTTGTGGTCTCTATCTCTGTCTCTCACTCTCCCCTCACTCCCTCCGTCCCTCTCTCTCTGCCTAGCGTTCCTTTCATACGCATTACAAAGTCCTGTTCATATTTTTTTTTTTTTTGCCCATCCGTGTTACATGTAGGAGCTACTTTAGTTGCCTCTCCTCTATTATATACGCTATTGCTTTCTTCCGCATACCTTTATCCCATTTATTTAGTTTTTTTCACACCCACATTACGTTACTTTCCTCTGTTTATTTCCATTCCCGTACATTTAGTTCGCCACTCAATTGTTACTGCCTCTTGAAGTATTCTCGGAATATTTGTTATTAATAAACCATCATTTGCATATATACAGGCCAGGGCCTACAGAAATACCCGTTAACATATATTTGTCATTTCGTCCATGAAAACGTTAAAAAGTTATGGTATGGGTGAGTCAGTTGGTTTGACTGATCCGCGGGTTGATTCTCAGTAAAGACCGATGATTTTCAAGGGCGCTTAAAAGCGACAGCTTCATGTGAGTAGAACTACGGGCATATAAAAGAACTCTTGCTGTCTTAATTCCGGCACACCAATGATACTGACATACCCTGACAAATGACACCGTCGTTAACAAACAGAACCTTTATAACAGGGCCTAAGCTATCTCGTCATTTAATCATTTTTACAGCCTAAATTCACTAGATATTTGCTCTCTATGCATGCTCCTACAGGTCATTCATTATACACGGTTTGTAGGATTTACCTACTTATCTTACTGATACTCATGGCTACCACCAGTATTACGTATATACGAGGAGGGACCCAAAAGAAACCGGACTCCTAGGGCGCTGCCACTCGTAGACGTAGTGCGGGTTCTCACACTAGATGGTGTTAGTAGAGACCTTCATGAAACAGCTGTGCAGACGGTGTCAGTGTAGAGCTGAAAGTGCAAGTGTGGCATTGCGTTTCTCTGACTCTTGGCGGGTTACCTCAGCGAAGTCCTTATGGAAACTTTAAAAGAACAAAGGGTGTGTGTGAAATTTTGTTTCCTGCTTAAAAAAACTGCAACGGAGACACACCAAATGCTTCAGGGAGCTTTCCAGGAAGACGCTATGAGCCGCACACAGGTTTTCGAGTGGTTTGGGCGCTTTAAACGTGGTGAGATGTGTGTTGAAGACCGAGCTCGTTCTGGACGCCCTTCAACATCGCGAAATGAGGAGAACATTGAAAAGTCCACCAAAAGATCAACGAGGATCGTCGCCAAACGATCGACCAAATTTCAGCAGCGACAGGAATAAGTTGGAGCTCGTGCCAGAGGATTTGGAGGGAGGATTTGCACATGAGACGTGTTGCTGCTAAATTTGTTCCGCACCTTCTCACACAGAAGCACAAAACCATCCGCATGAATGTTTGTCAGGACCTGAAAACAGAGATTGCACGTGATCCAAACTTCTTGAACAAAGTCATTACAGGGGATGAGATTTGGTGTTGCGGGTATGACCCGGAAACCAAGCAAGTGTCAAGCCAGTGGACGACTCCCAATTCTCCAAGATCAAAAAAAAAAAAAGAAAGAAAGAAAGAAAGAAAGAAAGAAAGAAAGAAAGAAAGAAAGAAGGAAAGAAAAAAGCATGGCAAGTGAGATCAAATGTGAAGACGATGATCATTGTCTTTTTTGATGTTCGTGGAATTGTGCATCGGGAATTCGTACCCCCTGGCCGGACTGTTAACCAGCACTTTTACTTGGATGTTTTAAGGCGTCTGCGAGATGATGTGAGAAGGAAATGCCCGGAACTTTGGTGATCAGGTGACTGGTTTCTGCATCACGACAACGCTCCAGCACAGAGGACCTTACGGATGACCCACTATTTGGCATCTCAGAGGTGGTCTGTCGTTCCCCATGCTCCGTATTTGCCGGATCTAGCTCCGTGCGATATTTTCCTCTTTCCACGAATGACAGAAAACCTAAAAGGGGAGCGTTATGGCGATGTGGAGGTGGTAAAAACAGCTTCGCAAAGGGCACTGGACAATATCAAACTTAAAGAGTTGCAACCATGCTTCCAACAGTGGGAAAAGAGACTTGGCAAGCGCATCGCATGTAATGGAGAGTAATTTGAAGGTGACTGAAGTATTTTTGTAAAAAGGTTCATCAATAAAGTTTTTATGACAACAATGCGGTTTCTTTTGGGTCCCCCCTCGTAAAATCTTGATTTTGAGTGAAAGGCTGCCTTTAAAGCAAAAAACGCAATATATAGGTGCTGATTTCTGGCGATATTATAATGTATTGCTGTCAGTAGAGTATAATTATGGTCCAGCGTTTGACATACATGCCTGAAGGGCAATAATTTCTGTTCTTTCACCTCTCTCCACCACTTGATGTCCGTATATATCATGCTACCGAAGATAAGTATATTGTATTAAATTGCAGTCACTCCCTGGCCAGCTTTGATAGCTTAGATAGTAGCGTGTCTGCATCGCGTTCAAGTTCCGAGTTCTAAACTCGGTTAGGAGGTCAGGTTGACTTACTTGGTTAAAGCTTTTACCGGGGTTTCCCCTTAATTTCAAGACGAATTTCTGGCAACTCTAAGTTCATGAACCCCGAGCTCATTTCAGCATCATTTCACCCATTTCATTCATTCGTCCGATATACCATAACGTTGGAGGACGTAAATTAACAAAGAAAGGCTCCTCCCATCTGATGTATAAAAAGTCACGTTGTATGTTTTTATGCGTTATAATACTGTTAAGATCTATACAGGCTTATCGGAGTTTAAACCCGCATGGCATACAGAATTTAATACTGTAACACAGTGAAAGCAAATTCTTTTTTATTAATGAAATTTCACAAAATACAAAAATTAAACGTAATGGAACTTAAAAAAATTTAATTGTCATTGTGATTCCCACTGTACTAAGTTTATTCATTTTCGTCTATACACACAGCTAATTTATAAATATATCATCATTAGAAATACAAGGGTGGATCAAATATAAACGAGAATAGTTTATTTTTAAATTTTATTGTATTAACAAACAAAAATGCCCATATACAGATTACCTTTGTACATGGTGTCCTGCCTTGGATACACATTTTCTCCGTTGAATTGGCAAGATTTTGATGCCATCCTTATAGAAAGAAGGACGCGTGCGGTGCTAGTTGCCCAAGAACTCTTCTACATTTGCGTCCTCAAAGCGCTGTCGTCCTAGGTCTTGTTTGAGTGGTCCAAACAAATGGTATTCACAGGTAAATAAATCTGGACTGTAAGGAGCGTGTTCTAGAGGTGCCCAATTCATTTCCCCCAGTTTTTCCAGCGTTAACGCAGCAGTGTGTGGCCTCGCATTGTCATGGAGAAGAATGGTGTTTCGGATCGGTTGTCGGCGTCGCTTGTTGCGATATGCAGCTTTTGCTTCATCCAAAATGTGATCGCAACAGACTGCACTGATTCGTAAAGAAAATCCACCAGCAAATCGCCCGCGGAGTCCCAGAAAACGGTTGCAAGCACCCTTCTATCTGATGGGCGTATTCTGAGCTTGACCGGACCTGCTTCGTCTCCTCGCCGCCACTCCATGCTTGCTTTCTTTGACTCTGGTGTGTAATGATGCACCCATGTTTCATCACAAATCACAATGCGATTCAGGAATCTTCTCCCTCCTCCTCGTAGCGATGCAGATGTCTCTGACAAACACTCTAGCGTAAATTTCTTTATTCCTTGTTGACGGACGAGGAATCTGCCCGGCAGACAATTTTCTGTAATAGGGTTCATCTCAGATGATTATTTGAACACTTCAGTAACTTATTTCTAGGGAGAAAACAATTTTGGATATTTTCATGCGCCGATCTCCTTCAATAATGTCACGAATGGCAATATGTTTCCTGCAGTAATGCTTGTCCGCGGTGTCTTCCTATGAGGTTCATTTGCTACAGCTTCTCTTCCCACCACAACATTTTTTAGCCCACTTAAACACTCCAGTTTTCGAAAGTGTTTCTTCCCCAAACTGTGCACGGAGCTTTGTCAAATTTTACGATGGTTTGGTGCCCTTTTTTGCAAGAAATCTGGCAAAGCTGCGTTGCGCAACAGACGTGTGCACCTCTTACTCACTCATGGCATACTGACGCAGCCCCGTTCTCCGCGGTGCGTTTGTGCGCAAGATACCCGAGATACCCCCACCAATATACTGACAACGTCTCTCCTCAAAATTAGTACCAACAGCAGAGTTATATTAAAGTTCACGTTTATATTTGATCTGCCATCGTAGATGAGGAAATAACTCATTTACCGTTCTGGAAATACAATGTTGTACTCTAAATATTCTTCAGCAAAATGTAACCTTCCGACACCCACGACTATTTACTTCCCACAGTGCGTCACTATAGTCGCAACGAACATTTTCGGAACAATGTGAAATTCCTTTCTTTACGTTCTATTTATAGTAAATACTCGCTTATAAGTCTAAGTATGAGCATTCGAAACAGTAACCAATGAGTGAACCTGTATTTTATACATTAATGAATAGCATATTCACAAATTCTCGTCAATTTTCTCCCTGTTGCAATCTTGACCACATTTATTTTCACTCAGAGCTATACTCCAACACCTCCTTTCTGGTCAAAACTTTACTTCATTTCGTTTTGAATCTCTGTTCCAGTCTCCAAATATCAGATTTCTTTAATGGCCAGCATTTTTATAGCTTCGAATGCCTTTTATCTGCTTTTTCTTTGATTTTATTTACAAATGCCAACCATTTCACCAGATTCGTTCAATTAGTTCCACATGCATGAGCTTTATTTAGCATACGTATCATTCTTAGATAATTATTACTAGGGAAATGCATTTCAGAAATAGACTTTTTTAATTAGCAGCCCTGTTTCTCAAGTTTATTTATGCAATAACAAATTGCTGCACCATAGCTTATTGATTTACCACGGAAATTATTGATTGTATTATTAGACGACTTGAAAACCGGACGTTCTTAGGGAATAATAATATAGTAATTATTATATCACCTATGTATAAATATTCCTTGTTTATACTTGGCACACTTGGCATAGCTTTCTATTGGAGAAAGAAAATGCCTCCTGCAGCACTTAACAGAGAAACCACGGAGTCCGTGAGAGATCTTATTCACAAAAGCGAAGAGTAAGGAAGATCGATGATGTCTTGGTGGCGAAAAATAGCAGCTGATGAGCGAGGAGGTTGGGAAATTGTCCGGAAACGCAGTTGTGGAGAAACCGATTGTGAATCGATGTGATTTAGGAGAGTGCTGAACATCAGAATGTGACATGAGTAAAACATATGGACCCGTATAACAATGGTAAAAGGCACATCAAAACTTCTACAGCCTGCTCTGTGATGTATGAAATTTGTATGCACACTATTCCACTCACGTAACAAGTGCCCAAGTTGGGTTAAAAATTCTTTTATTTGGATCATCACCGACAGCTGCCTTTCCTGCCAGTGTTTTTACTTTATCAACTCAAATTGCCTTTTTAAAAAATTTGTTTGATAACCATTGCATAATCCTCATAGAGTTTGGAAACAATGACACAGTTGCATATCAAAAATGATGAGGAAATACGAGTACCCATTGTTAAATCTGGATTGGAGTGCTGGTTTCGTTTTTAGTCTTCTTGGTGAATCAACGATAATAATTTGTGAATTTGATGGACCACGTGAATTTTGATAAGAGAACAACTTTTCCATTCAGCACGACGATTAAATCTGTAAAGGTCGAAAACACCATAACGTAGTACTCTGTGAACTAGTGTGGCATTGCCTTGAAATAGTTTGCAGACGCGAGGTCAGAGTGTATTATAACGCGACTGTTTTGTTTCCTCTGGCAGTGTGGCGGTTGTCATGGTCATGCTATACCTGCATGCAGTTGTTTACTTGCGCGACCGATAACAGTGCATTCCATGTGCTGTATACCTATGGAAAAAACGCACATACCTCCGGCCTTTAATCATCACGATGTTTTTATTAGTTGAAGATATCTATTTAAATCTTTTAGTCTGAAATCTTTTAGTCTTAGTGGAAGACGGAAAGCCTACTTAGAGCAAACATGGATCGTACTAGTGACAGATATCTTCGTCAGGGTGAATTACCTGGATAAGGTTTTTCCAGAGCTTTCCCTCATCCTGAAAGACGAATGTCGGTTAGCTCTAAGCTCTATGGACCCCGGAGATATTTGAGCATCATTTCACCCATTTCATTCATCGTCCGGTATAACTAAACGTTGCAGGCCGTAAATTACAAGGAGTGATTCAGGTGACGAATATCTTTCAGTTGACTAATTATATGTAGACATCTTGTAACTATGGAAGGTATGTGGAAACTAGAATTGAATTTTATGTTCAATGTTAAACAAAGATATTTCACTGTTGTATGATGCTGATTTGAATATTATTGGTTGGTAATTGACGTTACACTGGGGTGTTTAAGAATGATTTTAGCTTTACACGCATTCTCTGTTGGTTAAATTAGTTTGTCACTAAATTGTAGAAATAAAGTGTAACAGTCCATTACCTTTAGACAGCACAACTAAATCATGAATGAATTGTTCTACTGTGCGATGTGAATGTCCAGGAAAATCTGTGGTGGGGAGCATAATATATTTAATAATGGGTCCAGTGCATGCCCTGTGGGGTGCCAGAGAATATTGAACAGCGCTTGTAATATGATAATAGCATTTGACAAAGTAAGTGAACATTTTCATCGATAATGTGTATCACAGACTAATTTTGAGTTTAGCTCTACATTGTCAAATGTTTTTCTAGATGTATCAACCTGAACGATTAAAGTATGGTATTTATATACGTTTTGTACTTGATTATTTGACGTTATTATTTGCACTTAAATATGTATTTATTCATATTTATGTTTAAAAATTCCCTAAACCCTTGATTTCTCATCATATATGCTAACAATAACATCAGCTGCTCTGTGTGGTTGATTAGGAAATGAGTGATGCGAATGATGTATTGCTGCTTTAACTTGTCTTAAGAATTGCGGAAGCAGTAAGGCGTTCAACTAATTTGGAGAAAACAGACAATAAGCTGATTAGTAAGCATATAATTATTAAGTTTAGGAATCATAGTTATGACATCAAGTTTACAGTTATAGGGAAAGTAACTCATTGATAAAATCCCAATACATATTTGTGTGAATAAAATTTATTTATAGGTAGTTTTGCAACGAAATATTGCATGTTTTTATTTTAGTAGTCTAATAGACGTGATAAGCTGTTAGACTGTATGTTGAATGTTCCACTTAATATCGCTACAGCAATCAAGAGCTTTGTTTTTAAAGGAAGTTTGGTTTCTTTTAAGGAATCTACAATAACAGTCCTCACCTCAGTTAAATGTTTTATGAAATAACGGACTGATGTATGATGATAGGTTCAGAATGCAGATATAGACAGCGTTCCGATCGAAGCATAGTTCTGCATCACAGATACTTTATTGTAATACCGCGAAACACTTTTTTCAAGTCAGGAACATCTGGAGTACCAACGTCAGCTGCTCAGTGGGATGTATATTTCCTCTGTAATTAATATGTTACATTTTGAATCGACTTATTCCTGGGAGTGGTTGCGTTTGAGGCCCATTGTGGAGGAAAAAAGGTTTTTCCCACAATGGGAAAGGATTCTTCGTGGAAAACCATGACGCGGAAGGACTTCCTCTAGTTGCAGTTTTGGACTTCGGTTCTTCGTAATGTAGTGGGTCACAGATTAATTGGTTTCTTCTTGTGCAGTTCGAATTTAATTGCAATATACTCTCTTTATCCCGTACTTATCTACAGTAAATAGGGGAAGTATTGCATTTCACTAGAAAATTCGATTACAAGATTTCACAGGAAATACAAGTTTTAAAACTCCTAGAATCCAAAGAAAGCATTTTTAAACAAAAGGTTACATCTGGTGTAGGTGTCTTTATGTACGAATGGGTATGAACAGCATAATTCAGAAAAGAAACGTTGGTTAAATACCATTCTTGGTACTTAACCATAAGCATTTGCCGCAAATTTTACTGAAATATTTTAAGAAATTCTGCCCTCCCCAAACTACCTTATGGAAATCTTTCCTTATTTATATTTTCTCAAAAAGAGACGGATCTAATGATTTCAATTAAAATTCCACATCGCTACGATATTTAAATAACAAAATGTGTATATAAAATTTTCTGTATATAGCCTACTAAGTCCTCTTTAATCTGAATTATTTCATATAATAATCAATCTGTAACAGAAAGACAAATTCTTATCAATAAAATGCAGATCTGGATAGAGCGCACATATTATATCAAGTAATATTTGTCTTGTGATGCTAACTATACCTGAAATTGGATTGAATTGGATTATACGGAGGGATACCTCGGCCAGACTGCCCTTTTTGTACCTATGCACCAAGTGGGGCACCAACGGAAGGGAGGATGAGGTGAGAGGAGACAGAGGGCGGCCGGTCCCAAGGTGTCACTACAGTATAGAGGACGGTGTTCTACACTTTACTAGATAGAGCTCCCCGGCGGTCCAGGACAATCGTCATCCCACCTACCTCCCCTAGGGGAGGGGATCCGTCCCCTTCAGCTGCCGTGGTGCGGGCGCTGCGGACCCCTAGCACTTGACGTTACGTCTGACGTTACTAGAGGAACCTCGGGCCGAATATTCGAGTCCCTCTCTGATAGGGAGTTGTTCGGATTGGATTGGACTCAAGGGGGCAGTGGTTCCCGATACCCGTGAGAGATCGGGTACGTCTCCGGACGGGGTTGAGGGAAGTCATTAATATTCCCGCGTTCTAGCCACCATAGCTGGTAGAAGGTGTGCTAGATCGCCAGGCGGCCCCACCGAGGTCATATCGTTAGCCTTCCCATTTTGGAGTTGGCGCGCGTAATTGGCGTATCCACTTCCATTCCGTCTTGAGTCCACAGGACCAGATGGGGGGGGGCTTGTTAGTCTCTAGGTCTTGCCCTATGGAAAGAGCCTCGGAGGCGCCGGGCGCCTTTTCGGGACAGCTCGGTAACTCCCTGGTAGAAGGAGGCCCGGGCCCTTGGTCCTACGGGTTCATGGCTAATGGGAGTAGATCCTCTGGCATGAATGCCACCTGCCGTGGCCACGAAACAGTCACGAGGCCGGTTTGGAAACCGGAGGCCACCTCAGAAGAAGGAAAACTCCAGGCAGGCTTGCACAACCGGCATTGCGCCAGCCGCATTCCTGAATAGGCCCACTAGTCCGGCTCGCTTCGTAGACCGGAGTCTGTCCGCCAGAGGAGAACGTGTTCACTTAGAGCATATCATCCTACCAGGCACAACCGAAACTCCCGCCGACACTTCTACCCTGAAAGAGATGAGAGTTGATGTGAAGTAATAATGGAGAGGAAATGGAGGGACAGAAAATTCGGGGGATGCAGTTAACCTATCCAGCATTCGCCTGGTGACCCGAAAGAGCCCCCGAAAACCCATGGGTCAGGTAGGCTGGCCACAGTAAATAATAGAGAGATGTATGCTCATGTTTGAGCATTAGCTTAATTTTACTGTAACCTGTAATTGTCCTGGTTCTTTTCGTGCATGTTCTGATGCGATATTTACTACACGCAGGCCACGCTTAACGAACCCGGGCTTCGTGAATGCGGGCCACAGACGAAAACGCCTAAGCCATCCCGCCCGGTCTCTACTCGATATACTTTTGTTATTGTTTTATTCTTTTGCCACCTTTTATACATTTCTTTAGAGATGCAATTGTAGGGACATTATTATTCACAAGAAATCACAGACACGTTATGAGATTACAGTCCAGCAACTGTCGGTATTCGTAAAGTGCGAAATGAACTTTCATGTTGATGGTCTTATATTGTTTTGTTTTTAGGATTCATGTGTGACAGTACCGAGGTATGTGTGTTAAGAGTTTTATTTTCACTTTTCCTCTGAAGAAGATGAAGAAGCGTGACTGGCGGGCCTGAAGAAGTTATCTACTGTTAGCGTAAGGTCCTTACGAAGCGTTCAAAGGCGCCTCTAGGGTAGCTGCAAAATAAGAATGAATATGTGTTGAGACCAATACGGCCATTGTAATGTTTTGGCGTTGCCAGTTCCACGGCTAGCGGGCGACAGAGATGAAGATTCATCTGTCTAGATATATCTGTCTATATATCTAGCAAGTATCATACAGATGCTGAGATGTACAGTGATACACATGCTAACAGACAAGTTTGCTTAATATTTCAGTATGTGTGTGAAAACATATACAATGATTATCGCACAATCTGAACATTAAAACCTTGAACTGGAGAACAGTTCGCTTACATAGCTGTCGTTCATATGCACACAAAACAAAATGATTCAAATTAGATGGATTCTACGAAAGAAGGTGTTCGCTACAGTGAAAGGAAATAGTGACCTTTCAAAGATTTGTGAATATAGTTTCTATTTTAATGATGTCATATTTGTATACTGTCTGTAATGGACTTTAAACCAAATTTTGTTTCATTAAAATACTTAATAAATACGGAAGATATGAATGTATGTTTATGAAGCATTTTTACACCATGAATCTCATGTACTAATGTTGTGCATTGTGCGCAGAAATTTTAGTCTTGCAGCAACAATATCGCTTCTTTCAAGCAGAAATTTGCAATCGTCGTTGGTTCTCCTATATTTGAACCCAAGAGATTTCAGAATATTATGTATAGAAGATACACAATCCATATATTCTACTCTCCCCCTCATTAAATTGGTCAGCCTTTTGGCAGTTGGATGCTCACCCTTGTCACATAAATCATCAATTGTTCTACGTAAAACCCACTTTTGAAAATTGTCTAAGTTGGCAGCACGTTTGTTAGCTGCTCGATGTTTCCCTGGAGATCTAAATATAGAAACTACTCCTATTTGGTAAACTGTGTGCCTTCTTTAAGAATGAGCACTCGTGACAGGCTTGTAATAGTACTTCTCAACTCTGAGCGAAATTTGTACTTTCGACAATGTCTTTAATTGACATCTGTTTGAAAAAGGAATACACATTAACAAAAATATTTCTAGTCTTCTTATGTAAAGTCTTACGAGTTTGTTTCGCAGTTACTACTTGATGCTTCAGCTAAGCGGTATATTTCCTAGATTTGGAAAGCACGTGTGCGCTCTTACAAGATCACCACTTTAGTGAATGCAGGGTACAAAATGCAACTGCAACATAAGCACGTGTGTGCCTTTCTTCACTGACAGTTAATGATTCTTTTCTTTCTAGTCAGGCGCCTTATCTTTCCATATCTCCGAAACCAGATGTGCTACAAACATGGAGTTTGGACAGTAACCCTCAGAAAAAATAGCTCTGTAACACGGGGAAATCAGGATCATTTTGTAATTATGATCTTTAGAGCGCGCAAAGAAATTAGCCGTATGGTTCGGCAAATAGAGCCAGTATGCGTGCTTAACTGTACAATCGTGCACGCAACACACTGTGTAGTAGCGATAGAATAGCCACGCCAAGCCCCGCCTTATGTTCATTCCTATTTTGTAGCTACCTTAATAATGTTTATTGGCTATTAGACTAAGGACCCGATTTGTTGTCAATACTCATTTGATTGCACCTGAGGACGCTGAGCTGCAGGTTGAACAGCCATACAAGCAGTTTTATTGGCGTAAAGCAGATCCATATATAAGATAACGTAAATGTGAAATAACCAGGAATTACGGGTCAGAAACGCATTTGCACTTATTTTTCCGCTTCTAATAGTAAACACTGGTAATTTTAGGCATTAAAGTTTTAAATTTACAGGATCATCTTTTAAATTTGTAACACTTAGATATAAAACTTGAAATATTTCATGTTTGTTTTGCATCTAAACTACACGTTAGAAATATAACGTGACATTTCAATGACTTTCTCTGTCAATTAAAAATTACATATAAAAGCAAGCGGTATGGTTCAGCGTCTGTGGTCCACATAAGAGATGGTAGGTTCGATTCCCATGACCTTTCTTTCTAATCCATGGCATTTTCGGGGGTTTCCGCACGTCATTAGACTAATGCTGTGAATGAGAATTGCATTTCTCGAATTTCATGTCCCTCTATTTTACTTCGCTTCTTATTTCATGTCAGTTGCTTATGAAGATTTTAAAATCCGTGTCAGTTTTGTCCACGGCTACTGTTTAAAACGCTTTCCGCTACGCCTTATTCATCGTTAAGTGACACTGGACATGCACAATAGCTGTTGTCATTCTCAGTTGTGCATGAATCATGGAGAGGATGACAAATGAATAGGAAAAGGCTTCATCTGTGAGCGATTTTGTTGTAATTAACGTCCTCCAGCGTAAAGTCATATCGGACGATGAATGAAATGGCTGAAATGATACTCAAATGAGCACAAGATCTATAGAGCGTAGATTTACCCGACATTCATATTTCAGGATAAACTCCGGAGAGAACCCTATTCAGATAACTAACCTGGTCTCCGCCCGGTTGCTCTTAACCGGATCATGGTTCATATCCCGCTTATGACATTGATTTTTCAGTCTGACTCTACTTTTCCAAATCTTGCCCTGCACACGAGTTGGGTGAAAATACCTTTAATTTCCATTAGTTGACCTAACAGTAATCTTAAGTATAAAGCTCGGGGCTTAAAGTACTTACACGTTGTACGTCAGCATTGAAGTAGTTGTCTCATATCTATCGTATGAGAACTCCTAGTATTTTACCGGGAAAAATCGAATCATTTGGAAAATTTAATCTGGTCGCTCTTGTAGCTGAGTGGGACGGAGACCGCGAAATCCGTGGTTCTAATCTCAGCTATAGCATTAAATTTTTCAGTTTCACTCTACATTTCGAAATCTTGTCCTATGCCCTACACATGGGTAGTGTGAAAAACAGTTAATTTTCAAGGAACTGTTAATTATTGTCTTTCTATAGTAGTATCAGGGCCTTCTTTTACTATAAAAAATAAAGAAAAATAGAGCTTTAACCAGCAGAAGTGTGATCTATCGTGTCAATAGTGTCTCATCAATGGAGGTGTGTTCATCGTAATTTGAACTTCGACTAGGGTAAAATAAAATGACAGAATTAACTGTCCTTGTGACATTTCAGAGAAAAGAAAAAATTTATATTTTTATAAAATGCACAGCTAATCATTTATATGCATCAGTAGTATTCCTCTGAGTCATTTAGTAAGAATTCTATCCCTTTCCTATAATGAACCAATGGTATCACTTATTAATGGTTGCATGTGACATAATGTGATGTTATTTGAGTGTATTTTGAGGACTTTTGTGGTATGCTATCACGTAGGAAGAAATTTTGTTTGTTCCCAATGTTTATGTTCATGTTTCTCTACCCATACCACTGCATTATCCGATAAGCTGTGGTAATGGTATATTTATTGTCGGTTTGTTTGTACCGTTGTGCCTGCTGGACAAGTTTGCGGTAAACCGAAAATTTCTAGTTAGACATTTCTAATTGTACACTTTTAATAATGTATTGATTTGAATATATTACTACGTTTAAAGTGATGTCCTGTGACGTACCTTTATAGTAACTCAAAAATATATTGTAGCCATTGTTTGTGTTAGTGCTAACACAACTATGGTGTTACAGTTATAGAAAATGGTGCGGTATGTACATGAAGAATACATGAAAAGAGAAATATTTAATTTGCGGTAGCTTGCGCTAACCTGGTAGAAGTTCTAGGGATATTTTATTATGGTTGGTGCTAGGTTACGATTGGCGTTGTCGGGATAGAATAAATAATGTGACAAACACGAAATCCGTATCAATATCTTTTCTTTTCAACAAAATTGTTGACTTAATGCTAAATTACAATCACCTCTTTTACACAAATGCTCAACATCAGCACGTCCCTTTAATGTTTCTTAATGCCTCTTTAGCACGTAGCTCTTGTGCTGCTAGTAGTCTGAGTACTCATAGATTTACCTCTTACACGTAGCTATACGCCGATTCTGAACACAACTCTGATATACGCACGTAAAATGTTTCGTTGCCTGTTGCACATCCCGCCAATTTCTCACCACGGAGTCATACCAACTAACCTTCTTCTTGCACCATTCCACTGCCTACCGACTCCTCACTACGGAGCTTGGAAGGTACCACACTTCAATGCACGGCTTGGTGACTTATACAACTCGACAGACCTATGATTCGTGAACTGCTTCACTGCGCCGACACATTCCCACGGCGGACGACTGATGTTCGAAGCGGGAGATGCTTCTGGAATTGGAAATCTGTCTTTTGCGTGGTAATAATCCGATTCCCTTCTAGCTTCATGACATTAGTTCGCGGCTGTCCCCGAGGGCGTGCCTCTACCTCCCCTCTAGGCAATAGATATCAGGCGGAGCGATTCCTCAACTCCCGTTCCTTTTTGGGCAGACCCACGATGACGGCAAAGTTGCCGGACTGGATTATTCCTCTCCACATCACGTTCGCCAATGTGGCAGCAATGAGAGGAGATTCAGGTTTGGTTATCCTACTTTAACACAGGTTGGAGTTACCTAAGTTTTGGTAATGATGTAATAAATGTGTAGAATTGTGTAGTGTTTAACGGCCGCTTGTACTACGTAATGATGTTATAGATTACCTGAGTATAGCATAGTTTAGTTGGGGTTAACATGGAAAACAATTCGAGCTTGTTTTGAATAATGATAGTAATCAAGTTAATTTAAGTGGTACCAGGCTTTGTTAACTAGTGTGGAGACAGTTTATGATAGCTTAGGTATGATAGCATGGAATACATTATTAGAAGATCTTGCTAAGACCCATTACATACCAGAGTGCCTCTCACTGTAAACAAATTCTCTTTATTATCCCGGCTAAAGTAATTCTCAACCCTCGTCCCTATACATCCTTGAGGCTAAGAGCTAAGAGCTACTACTTTCTCTCGCACGTGCTTACTGCACATCACTTGCAGGTGAACATTATTTCGTGTATAGAAAGGCAACCTATGTGAAAATAATAATTCAAAATGCGACCTGATATTATCGATATTATAAGTATCGCTAATTTAAATCTTCAGGTCCAAAATACAAGAGTCAAATCCGAAAACAACGATGGCTTAGCTGCCCTATTGAATCAGTCTGTTTATATTCCCTGCGCATTTTTCTTACACTTTTCACCGAAGGGCTGTAAATTCGGATTTATTTTTCTAATATGTATTACTGCGAGTGACAGAGGTTGTTATACAATGATATATATTATAGTGAGTTGAAGACTTCAAGTATTTTTCTGCATTTGTGTTTTAATTGTTGGTATTCCTACTAGACATACATTCCTCTGGTATTAGAGCTCAGACATTGATTAAATCACAGATTTTGACTTGAGCTTGGCATACATGTGCTAACGTATTATGATTGCCTGTTCGCTTGTCATATTTGTATTATGCAAAGTGTATTCGGTGCTCGGATAGCACCTCGGAGAATTCATAGGTGCATTTGTCGTATATGCAAGTTATGCATGCCGCTGGTAATTCGCAAGCAAGATACTCACAAGGTTAACGTAATAGAACACGGAAATAACAAAATAACATTTTGCAATAACGTAGCAGTTAGTGTAAATCATTTACCTCCAGTAACGAGTTCTTATTATAATCGGAATACGATGTGAATTTCTACATCTTTCCCAACCATCTATTTCATAATGAAATTCATTTATGTATTAAACAACCATTTACATTGACGTAATTGTGTATAGTTAGGCTCGTGACGGGCAGAAGCACGTGGTTTTATTTCCATCAAAAGGAACTCTGGTTTGGAATGAACATAGTGTAAACAAGGATTGAATGGAACAGGCGACGAGAGCTTTCATCTATTTGTGGTGTTTTGGTGGATAATGAGTTTGTGAAGACAATTTTAGCTTTAATAGTGTGTTACTATAAGGACATACGCTAATGAACAAACCCAATTCATGTTTGAAATAAAGCTGCATCGCATAAGGTCTATAGTTAAAACATTCAGATAATAAACATAAATAAAGGAAACAATTTCTCTAAAGCATCACGACGTTAACTCAGGCTAGGTTAAACTGGTATATATTGTGACTTTGTGGGTTCGTAGAATTAAAAGTCCAATTTGCAGAAATTCTAAATGTTCTTTATTTCCGTAGAAATACACTGATCAATTTTCACGTGACAGCATTACATCACATACACACCACAATCTACCAAGGTCGATGACAAAAACAACGTTCTGATCAGCTCTCGTTACAACACTCTTGTTACACAACTGTCCGCTGGCGTATCACAGTCTCTTATATATCTCATTCATAATTCGAGAGACTTCTCGAGAAAATAAGAAAAACAATTATTCTCTGTCAATCGAGATATCACTAGAAATCCTATCTGTGCCGGCAAGTTCTTTATCTTAAATATCTTTGTTTGCCGGCTCTTTGTGTACACTAGCCGCGCTATCGTTAACTGCTTATGCAAGCTCTTTATTACCCTGAAACACTATCCGCTGTCTGTTATGTATTTGCACCGAAACTTTAATACCCGTTACCGCGACAATATCTTGGAAAGGGAGTAAGTCTTATTAGACCTGCCCGGCGCCCTCTGCAGGGTACCATCTAAATATATGAAACTTAAAAACTATTGCGAAAATGACAGTTATTGTATATAAAATACCGTAATACTGGACTAAATTCTTATTCAACGTCCAAAACGATAAAATACTCCATACCATAAAAATACACTAAAAAGTAAGAGTATAAACGTATTCGGAATGATTCCAAAATGCCACGAACTACCGCATATAAGGGAACTCGCTGTAAAATATAATAAAATGGCTTTAAACATATTCCAAATTACTCTCCAAAGCTCTTTAAATTGTTCCACCAATTCCTCAACGATATACATATAGCAGACGGACAGTCAAATTTTCAGCTGTGGAGAAGAGATCTGAAACATCTTTCGCCAGCAAACCATAGTATAAGAGCCAGGTTTACAGACTCCTTCCGTGAAAGCCTACTTTCTGTAATTACATCTAAGGTAGCCAAAATTACTGACAAATAACTGAAGTGCTGTAATAAAATTAATATAAATTAAATTGAGCCGAACTATTTCCTTCTATGCTAAAATAATTCTGAGAAGTATTTAAAATACCCATAAAAGTCCTCTAAATACCCGAAAAGTACTTGAAAGTGCCGTAAATATACTAAAATTACGCAAAACTGTATAAATAAAGTTACTAAAATGTCCCGAAAATGCGCTGAAGGGTCACCTTAAGATGCCTGAAAAACGATGCAGGACACCTACAAATCACAGAGAGATGTATTTTGATCTACATAGGGTGAAGTCTAGGATTATAGAATATACCAGAGAAGAGACGTTGGTCTCTATGGCTCAGTTATAGAGGCGCTGGTCTATTGATTCCAAGTTCGCAGCTGTAAACCAGACCCTGGTTATGTCCTTAAAAATGACAGCCCCATGCCAGTAGTTGTTCTCTGTGGTCTATGGGAATGATGATTTGTCTCTCTTTCTCGAGGTAAAGAATTCAGCCCCGGTGGAGGATGTCGGATTTTTTTCGATCGTAAATAACATAGGATTGCTTTTCTCGTAAGGGAAGTAAATCCGGTGGTCCCATGTAGTGTGCACAAAATTAAGTGGCTGTCGAAGTCTAAAATAGAATGAGGCGCTAAGAAACACAACAGCTAAAGAGATTCCAGAATTAAAATCTGAATTTCAGTTGCCCTTGTCAGAAGATTCATGGACATGTAAAAGGAACTGCGAGCAGAAATTTCGGCACACCAGGGGCGCTGATGTGATCACGATAATGGACACCGCCGTTAACAGTACACAAATAAATGAATAAGAAATAAGTCAATTGAAATTAGATTTGGATTAGATTAGGTTAATCGGTACATTCCGTTAGAAGAGGTTTACATCTTACGTGATACGTATTCGTGCCTCAAATACATTAAAATCCCCTTATAACGGCCACATACAGTGCTATACTCTTTAGATATTATTCCCAGAACAGCTCTCGAACTACTTCAACACCCTCCCTCTCGATCACCTATACAAACATTTTTGAGATTACGCATGACGGTCATCTTGCCAAAATTTGGGTATGCCAGCTACGTTTACAACCTTCCTAAATACACTATGATACATATAGCACTGTATTTAATCAATTGCTATCATGTATGCAATTTTTTGGCTAATAAATACTGAGGATGGACATATACCCTGTAGAGCTTATCCCACTTACATTCCCTTTACACAGTCTAGGTTCCTGTAGAAGTGGTATATCAATGTTTTTCCCTACCAGCTCTTTGCTTAAAATAGCAGAGGCTACCTGGCTCTGCGTTAAGTCAGTCTGAACTACCTTCATAACAAGATCAACCACGGCTGTTTTCATTTGCTGTCGTATAAGTCCAGAGCTCTCCATGCTCATGCACTTCGAGGTTACTTTTTCTTCTGTGATTACCGTTTTCACCGAACGAGTCTTCTTTTTTGCTTTTCTAAGTCCTACTTAGAAAACACTAGAAGAATATGCTATAAAACTTGGATGCTTATGGTGATGTATTATTTCCATTCTACTGTAAACTCTAGACCCCTTCCTGCGTCTCCACTACACAGAAACATGGCTAAGGGAGTATTAATGGCATAACGATACAAATAGTAAGCATATTCCTGAGAGTATTATAAATAAAAGTGAGAAGCGGACTACTTAAACATCTGAACACTGTGGTTTTGCTGTATTTCTTAGTCAGTACTCAGGCTTTAGTCTTGCGCAGTGGCATAGTGGGCTAGAGCGTTGTGTTTTAGTTCCCTGCCGCGGAATTGACTTGGGATCGGTCCCATCCCTGAGGGTTGCGGATTTAAAGTTCCAGGTATAGGACCGGTGCCCACTCAACAGCGAGAAGAAACTGAGGAGCTACGCTAGATAGCGAACCCTGGTCTAGAAAGCCAACTTTCTGGCTGTTGGTGTTGTGATGCTGACCATACCTTCTCTCCGTATCGGTTGGATGATCGCCCAACTCTACCTCGCGTATGTGGACGTGATGCCGGCAGTCGGCTTGTTACGCCATGGGCTATGTTTACTCAGGTTTTAGCTGCGTGCACTACTGCTCAGTCTGTAATATAGTCGTTTTATCTTTTCCCTTCGTACCCATAACTGAAATATTATCACGAGTAGCTGCAGGTGCAGAGTTGAAAGGTTTGTTTAATTTTACATGCGGATTATTTGTGAGAAACAATGAGGTTATAGTGCCCACCTCGGTAACGTGGATGGTGTCATGTCTTCCTCACGTTCAAGAGGTCCCGAGTTCGAATTTCGGTCAGGTTAAGTTACTTGTATAAGGCTTCTTCCGGAGTTTTCCCTTATCCTGAAAGATGAATGTTGGGTAACTCTAAGCTCTATGAACCCTGGGTTCATTTGAGCATCATTTCATCCATTCCACTCATCGTCCGATATCCCTTAACGTTGGAGGACGAAAATTACAAAAAAATGAGGTTATAACATTAGAAACGTGGTCAAGTTACTCTTTTACTATTTATATAATTGTAAATGGCGTTGTGGAACCCTGAATTGCATTTTTGTGCGTTTTTGAACATGTGGTGAATGTTATGCCAAACAAAATGCCTTAATTGAATAATCAAATACCAAATTAATTTAATCTGTGCGTATATGGTCGCCTTCTTTGAGCCGCCTAAAGTGGGACAAGTTCCTGCTATCTCCACTAGAGGAAAACATGCAACCCGGCGGATGTTCCGGTCTTCAAGGTCAGAATCGTTCAGGATCTCTGCTCTTTTCTGTTGCCTGTGTGATTGCAACCTACGTCCTTTACGTCCTTGTGGGCTACCTTCACTTCATATTAGCCACAAAATATCCATCCACCCTGGGTCTAGAGGAGCAAGGTGTCCCTCTCCATTTCCTCGTTATGGTCATTATCTGTGAATATAACTTGATGTGGTATTGAAATAATCATTACATTATTCGTCTGGTGGCTGATGGAATATAACGAAAAACTCCCACTCATATTGACTGGTGCATAGAATTTGACCCAACGTACCTGAACCTGAACCTTTTCACTCCGTTCTAAAATTGTATATGTAAGAGCTTTAAATTTATTTACATCGATTAGTCGACTTAAAATTCTCTGCAAGAGTTTTAAAAGGATGGCTGAAGCATTGTAAGGTATCAACATCATATTTGTTTTATTTAAACCAATGCATAGGAAACCTAACGTGCACCAAGAGAAGTCCGATGGAGTAAATTTGAAGAATTGAAACTACGGATGGGGATAATGTGTGAAAGTTGGTGAAACGAGCTAGAAATTTTCTGCTGCAAAGGGCATCTTATGTTTTGTTGAGATAGGCCAATCAATGTTAACATCTAATGGTTTTTAAAACACCCATTGGTTAGTTATCAAAATCTAAAAATAACTTCTATTTTTCAGGTGTAATACTCTACTCATATACACTTAATAGAGGAAGGACAAACATGGGATGGTTTTAGTATGCTTGAGTGGTGAACCATAAGGCCACAATGCGTAGCTACGTACATTATTTTAGAAATAAATGCTTTAAAAGCGGATTGTTATAATTTTGTTCCCGAGCTATCTCTTGTATTGTTTTGCTGCGAAATGCATCGGTGGTTTTGCATAACTCCTTCTAAGACCGTGGGAAGCATGCTTCCCACTTGCTTTATCATGTTAGAAGGGCCGCGGGAAGGCTACTGACCACATACAGTCTATACTGACATCTAGTGAAGGGTTCAACAAAACCAGGAAAAAATTGAGCGCATCCTAGTATCACTTCTATGAGGTCTAGAGTAAAAGAAAATGACATAACCTTGATAGGGGCTGGCTGTGCCTGATAGTTCACAAAGTAATTTATACTAAATGTGCAATTGGTTTTAGTGTTTTGGTTCAGTAATAATACTCAAAAGTGATAAAAAGACGTGATACATTGCAAAGCTTGCAATGTCCCATTAGAGAGTCCCATGGAAAGTAACTAACGGGAAAAACTACCGGAGAGAAATATGGAGGAGTTCAATTTAGATTATACCAAATTGTTTAGTTTTACTTTTTCGTAGTTCTGTTATAAAATACTTAATGCAGTATATCAGAGGTGAATTCTGTAAATGTTTGATGTAATCTAAGAATTTTCCCTTGCATATTACTTACTTTCATATGGCCCGTGGGAAGTATATTTCACATTTAAGCCTTTTTAAAAATACTGAAAATAAAAATGTTAAAGCCGTTT
Organism: Mantis religiosa; assembly: GCA_030765055.1. NCBI lineage: Eukaryota > Metazoa > Arthropoda > Insecta > Mantodea > Mantidae > Mantis > Mantis religiosa. Next base: position 237,018,422 of record CM060948.1, on the reverse strand, counting down.
ATGTATACTATATACATGAACTATTATTACGCATACAATTGCAACTATGGCACATTTATATAATTAGAACGGCCCATGAAAGGGATAAACAGTGTCACGCCTGATGCAAGGAAGAAAAATACAATTAAAATAAGTCTTTGGAAAAGTTACACGCATATCGTAACTTTCCTAAGGCACAGTACCATATGTTTACAAACGTTCAAGAGGTAAAAGTATTGTAACGCGAGCGCTGGAACACCCTATGAAAGCAGCTGAGAGCGGGAGACGAGGGAGGTCCGTGTTAGCTACGCCCTCCCCTCGTTTGTCTTATAGTGGTGACAGGCGGTGGTGACGGAGGAAAAACATGACTGTGCCGTCTGTTTCTCTTACACCTGGTTCTCGATCATTCTTTTACTGGAACATTCTCGCGGACACTGGAAGGCGGCGATATTCGTATATAAAGGGGGGTTGCAGACAGTCAGTCAGTCAGTCAGTTGGTTAGTGAGTGTGAGTGAGGAGACAGTCGCAGTTCTTGGTGTAAGAGTTAGTCAGTGACGTGTTAATGAACGAAAAGATTGTGCAACGGAAGACTGTACGAACTGTGTATGTGTATCGGAGTTAGTGTAATCGCGAGTACAAGTGAAGTTGTAACGGACGAACTGGTAAATTGTAATTGTGTGCAGCACGTAATACTGTGTAATTGGCAAGTGTTAAACTGTAAGCCGGTGGAAATAAAGAACATTTTGGAGTGGTGTAATTGGACTTTTCATTTCACGAACCCACAAAGTCACAGTATGTATGAATGCAAAGGGTTTGTAAGAAATATAGTTGTTTTAATACTGCAAGGCAAAGAGTAACTTTCCCTACCTCAAATGTGTGTATGTGTGTGTATGTGTGTATGTGTGTGTGTGTGTGTGTGTGTGTGTGTGTGTGTGTGTGTGTGTGTGTGTGTGTGTTTTCGCGTGCGTGTTTTCACATCACACTAAGGATTCCGTGAACAAAAGAAAAGCACAGAGAAATCAGACGACCATGAATGTGATAGATATCAATCTCTCACAATAATCAGTATTGGAATGCCAAAATATCAGCAGTTCATGAAACAAAGGGCGAAAGGAACCCTTAAAACTAATTTTCTATAACATGACGACTGGATCATATGATTCTGCCTGTAAACTTCGGAACATCAATTACACCGAGGAAATGTTTTTCAGTGAAGGAATTATTATCAATGTCGTTACAAGTAATTATCGGGGTTATTTGGGACACGTTTGTGAGTAAACAACGCTCCTCTCTTACGAATACGAGCGTTCGCGCACTCAAACACATACACAGGTCACCCGCAAATATATACGTAGCGTTAATTTCGGGCTAAAACAAGCACTAACACAAGTACACAGTCACACACAAAATAGCGGCCTGGGTGGCTGAGTTGGTTAGGCTCTCACGTACTGATCAAAAGATCGCGGGGAAATATGTCATATATTATATACAGGTTGATTCGAAACGACCCCGAACGAATATAGCCATTTCGTAGTTTATAACTTAACTAGTTCGAATTTTGATGTCGCAGCTTCAAAGTTCTGTTAGGTATAATTTTATACAGCATTCAATATTACATAATTTTGTGATTAGGCAGCGCAGGAAACACTGGTGTGCGAACCTAAAAGTTGTTGGGACGCACCAGTCACGAAAACAAAAACATTACTCCTTGCTCGTTATCAGTGACCCTAGCCTCACTTTCAGGTAATGGGGCAAAGGGCAGCCATTTCTGAAAATGTCGACTAATGACTCGTACAGTTACAAGTTTGCTCATTTGGCTATGATCTTAATTGTACCGTACTTTCAACCACTTACTGTAAAATCAACAGCTTCATTTTAAGTTACAAACGTTTTATTTATTATTATTATTATTATTATTATTATTATTATTATTATTATTATTATTATTATTATTATTATTATTATTATTATTATTATTATTATTATTATTATTATTATTATTATTATTATTATTATTATTATTATTATTATTATTATTATTATTATTATTATTATTATTATTATTATTATTATTATTATTATTATTATTATTATTATTATTATTATTATTATTATTATTATTATTATTATTATTATTATTATTATTATTATTATTATTATTATTATTATTATTATTATTATTATTATTATTATTATTATTATTATTATTATTATTGTTATTATTATTGTTATTATTATTGTTATTATTATTGTTATTATTATTGTTATTATTATTGTTATTATTATTGTTATTATTATTGTTATTATTATTATTATTATTATTATTATTATTATTATTATTATTATTATTATTATTATTATTATTATTATTATTATTATTATTATTATTATTATTATTATTATTATTATTATTATTATTATTATTATTATTATTATTATTATTATTATTATTATTATTATTATTATTATTATTATTATTATTATTATTATTATTATTATTATTATTATTATTATTATTATTATTATTATTATTATTATTATTATTATTATTATTATTATTATTATTATTATTATTATTATTATTATTATTATTATTATTATTATTATTATTATTATTATTATTATTATTATTATTATTATTATTATTATCATTATCATTATCATCATTATAATCATTATCATCATTATCATTATTATCATTATTATCATTATTATCATTATTATTATTAAACACAGTGTAATAAAATATTTGTCTCATTGCATAAGGCATTTAGTTTTGTTTAACCTTATCTACAATTTTTTGATATTGTTCTCTGTTCTTTTTATCGCTTAATGCTTCCATCCTCTATCCCACTAACATTAACTTCCCCGTAAAAGGTTTAAGTTGCATATAACCAACAGTTTATTTGCCACCGTCGGCTGTTACAACGGAATTTTGGAACACGTTTAACATACACAAACAGATCACTAAGGAATAACTTTATTGCGGTTTCATTAGTGAAAGAAATTCTTAATAGTAGCAAGTTACCGTGGAGTATGTCGGTATGTTTACAAACAGCTACAGCATGCGGCACGGTGTCACCTGCGATTCCTTCGATGGCGTGAGGCACGTGGCGTTGCTCCTACGATGTATATATGTCACATAGAAGCCGAGCAACTTCTTCTCTATATTAGTTCGGTGTCGTTTTGAAACTATACAGGTATGTCAGCATATAATCAGTATAACGCTTGCGGGAAATTTTTTCCACACCGCCGGCCTTAATGGCTATTGACAATGTCATTAATAAACATTACTCTTTCAGCCACGCACACATATATAGGGATAATTACCTATCGGGATGGCTCAGGCGGTTCCGTCTTTGAACCGTATTCGGTAGGGTCGGGTTCGAATCCCGTGGCTGGCCTACCTTACCCATGGATTTTCTCGGGGTTTACCCGGATCACAAGGTGAATGCTTAGTAGGTTAATTACATCCTCCGAATTTCCTGTCCCTCCCTTTCATCTCTATTATATCTTCACAATATCTATCATCTGGTGGTCTCTTTCAGGATGGAAGTGTCGGTGAGTGTCTCGGCGGTACACGGCGGGATGATAAACTCTGAGGAAACAATTCCTCCTCTGATAAGAGGGTCTCCGCACCCAGTTCTCGGGTGGGACTGTTTCCGAAACACAGTAGGGTGTGATATCCGTTGTCCTGGCTTGCCGGGTGTAGTTTTCATCTAAGTAAAAATGTAGGTACCCTGCCCTCTGCAATGTCGTGACTCCTTGGGACGGCCGCTCTTGTCTCCTCTCGCCTCATCCTTCCTCCCCGGGGATGGATCACTTGTGGCATAGGTACAATAGACCCAAGTTTGCACCTCCGTGCCAAGTCCCCTCTAAATAACCCAATTCCAGGAAAAATTGCGGAGTAAACAGAAAACACAGGTTCATCCCTACACATTCATAGAGATAAATTAGTGAACAATAAATACACATATTTTCATGTGTACATTTAGTCAAATACTTAGACAAAAGCACCCGCATGCATACATAGAGGTAAATTTGGCCGCCAGCGCGCTCACACGGGCACACACATACACACACACACACACACACACACACACACACACACACGCACACACACACACACAAACATTCACACACACCACATTCACACACACCACACAGATTCACAGACATATATGGAGATAAATTCATACCCGCGCACGCACACACATGCACAAACACATATAGAAGTACCCACAGACATACATGGCGATAAATTCAGGTACACGCCCACGCACACACGCAGACAGACGCCCTCAGCAACAGATTCACACACACTTACACACATTCACACACACCACACAGATTCACAGACATACATGGAGATAAATTCAGGTACCCACCCACGCACACACGCAGACAGACGCACTCAGGAACAGATACACACACACACATTCACACACACACACACCACAGATTCACAGACATACATGGAGATAAATTCGGGTACCCGCCCACACACACATATACAAACACTTAGAGAAGTACCCACAGACATACATGGAGATATAATCGGGTACCCGCCCACGCACACACATATACAAACACTCACAGAAGTACCAACAGACATACATGGAGATAAATTCAGGTACACGCCCACGCACTCACGCAGCCAGACGCCCTCAACAACAGATACACACACTTACACACATTCACACACACCGCACAGATTCACAGACATACATGGAGATAAATTCAGGTACCCACCCACGCACACACGCAGACAGACGCACTCAAGAACAGATACACACACACTTACACACATTCACACACACACACCACAGATTCACAGACATACATGGAGATAAATTCGGGTACCCGCTCACGCACACACATATACAAACACTTACAGATGTACCTACAGACATACATGGAGATAAATTCGGGTATCCGCTCACGCACACACATATACAAACACTTACAGATGTACCTACAGACATACATGGAGATAAATTCGGGTACCCGCCCACGCACACACATATACAAACACTTACAGATGTACCTACAGACATACATTTAGATAAATTCGGGTACCCGCTCACGCACATACATATACAAACACTTACAGATGTACCCACAGACATACATGGAGATAAATTCGGGTACCCGCTCACGCACACACATATACAAACACTTACAGATGTACCCACAGACATACTTGGGGATAAATTCGGGTACCCGCTCACGCACACACATATACAAACACTTACAGATGTACCTACAGACATACATGCAGATAAATTCGGGCACCCGCTCACGCACACACATATACAAAACACTTACAGATGTACCTACAGACATACATGGAGGTAAATTCGGGTACCCGCTCACGCACACACATATGCAAACACTTACAGATGTACCTACAGACATACATGGAGGTAAATTCGGGTATCCGCTCACGCACACACATATGCAAACACTTACAGATGTACCTACAGACATACATGGAGATAAATTCAGGTACCCGCTCACGCACATACATATACAAACACTTACAGATGTACCTACAGACATACATGGAGATAAAGTCGGGTATCCGCTCACGCACATACATATACAAACACTTACAGATGTACCTACAGACATACATGGAGATAAATTCTGGTACCCGCTCACGCACACACATATACAAACACTTACAGATGTACCTACAGACATACATGGAGATAAATTCGGGTACCCGCCCACGCACACACATATACAAACACTTACAGATGTACCTACAGACATACATGGAGATAAATTCAGGTACCCGCTCACGCACACACATATGCAAACACTTACAGATGTACCTACAGACATACATGGAGATAAATTCAGGTACCCGCTCGCGCACACACATATACAAACACTTACAGATGTACCTACAGACATACATGGAGATAAATTCGGGTACCCGCTCACGCACACACATATGCAAACACTTACAGATGTACCTACAGACATACATGGAGATAAATTCGGGTATCCGCCCACGCACACACATACACAAACACTTACAGATGTACCTACAGACATACCTGGAGATAAATTCGGGTACCCGCCCACGCACACACATATACAAACACTTACAGATGTACCTACAGACATACATGGAGATAAATTCGGGTACCCGCCCACGCACACACATACACAAACACTTACAGATGTACCTACAGACATACATGGAGATAAATTCGGGTACCCGCTCACGCACACACATATACAAACACTTACAGATGTACCTACAGACATACATGGAGATAAATTCAGGTACCCGCTCACGCACACACATATACAAACACTTACAGATGTACCTACAGGCATACATGGAGATAAATTCGGGTACCCGCTCACGCACATACATATACAAACACTTACAGATGTACCTACAGACATACATGGAGATAAATTCGGGTACCCGCTCACGCACATACATATACAAACACTTACAGATGTACCTACAGGCATACATGGAGATAAATTCGGGTACCCGCTCACGCACATACATATACAAACACTTACAGATGTACCTACAGGCATACATGGAGATAAATTCGGGTACCCGCTCACGCACATACATATACAAACACTTACAGATGTACCTACAGACATACATGGAGATAAATTCGGGTACCCGCTCACGCTCATGCATATACAAACACTTACAGATGTACCTACAGGCATACATGGAGATAAATTCGGGTATCCGCTCACGCACACACATATACAAACACTTACAGATGTACCTACAGACATACATGGAGAAAAATTCGGGTACCCGCTCACGCACACACATATACAAACACTTACAGATGTACCTACAGACATACATGGAGATAAATTCGGGTACCCGCTCACGCACACACATATACAAACACTTACAGATGTACCTACAGACATACATGGAGAAAAATTCGGGTACCCGCTCACGCACACACATATACAAACACTTACAGATGTACCTACAGGCATACATGGAGATAAATTCGGGTACCCGCTCACGCACATACATATACAAACACTTACAGATGTACCTACAGGCATACATGGAGATAAATTCGGGTACCCGCTCACGCACATACATATACAAACACTTACAGATGTACCTACAGACATACATGGAGATAAATTCGGGTACCCGCTCACGCTCATGCATATACAAACACTTACAGATGTACCTACAGGCATACATGGAGATAAATTCGGGTATCCGCTCACGCACACACATATACAAACACTTACAGATGTACCTACAGACATACATGGAGATAAATTCGGGTACCCGCTCACGCACACACATATACAAACACTTACAGATGTACCTACAGACATACATGGAGATAAATTCGGGTATCCGCTCACGCACACACATATACAAACACTTACAGATGTACCTACAGACATACATGGAGATAAATTCGGGTACCCGCTCACGCACATACATATGCAAACAGTTACAGAAGTACCCACAGACATACATGGAGATAAATTCGGGTACACGCTCACGCACACACACATGTACAAACACTTACAGATGTACCTACAGACATACATGGAGTTAAATTCGGGTACACGCTCACGCACACACATATACAAACACTTACAGAAGTACCTACAGACATACATGGAGATAAATTCGGGTACACGCTCACGCACATACATATACAAACAGTTACAGAAGTACCCACAGACATACATGGAGATAAATTCGTGTACCCGCTCATGCACACACGCAGATAGACGCACACAACAGCTGATGCACACACGCATATTTGCTCCTTTTATGGTAGTATAGAAGCGAAGAGATGTGATTTTGGTGGTCACGTTGCAGATAAAGTGGTAGATAGTTCTAAATTGGTAATGCACGAAGTGGCGCTGGTATAAGAGCATGTTTTGGTCAGAGTGCGGGACATTTGAAGGTGCCGGCCGCATCACCAAAGGACATCATGGATTTTCGTTTCCTGCTCGTTTTGATTCTCCCTGCTTTCGCCACGGTTTGTATTTCAGTATCCCCTGTGTGTTCGGACGTATAACCTGTGCCCTACGCAACAACTCATATTTACCCTTAGTATAATTGCACGAAAAGTGGTTTTTCATGGCTACCCTCTCCATGGGCTGAGGTTGATTAATTAATTTTCTCCCGTAATTTCCTTTTTCACTCCGTGTACATTGCTATATTACAAAATAATTACAGATGAACAATTGATTATTCTAGGAATAAACATTTTCTACAACAGAATTTCAAACATTTGTCATTAATTTTGCATTATGAATTATTTTACTATAAATATTTTTGATATTTCAATGTCAGTAAGAGTAATTAAATTAAATTCACCCTTCATGAACATGATTCTTCTACACATACACAAATATTTCAAATAAATTCATAACATTTTCATAGAAAGGTTTTAAGCTAAGTAAGAAATAAAACTGATAATTATTTACATCTAAGAATAACAAAATGTTTTATTACGCAAGAATTAATTTTTATTTTCGTAAAATGTATATAAAATCCAAATGCTTCTCTCCAGTTATTGATAAATGTTTACTAGACACGGCTTAAATGCATACTTTGTTGCAGGTAAACTTCAGTATGAGCTTGTATAAATCATTAAGTTATCCACATAGTATTTCATAGTATGCAGACAAACTAACTTCAGACAAAATTTCTGAAACTCTCTCACGCTTTTTTACTTAGCCATCTAAAATTACTTAGATTACTTAATTACTTCGACATCTAAAATTTCTTTCCTGTGTTTAGTTTTTGTCTTTTATAACTTCAGATAGAAGTGCAATGACTATGAATGCGACTTCACAAGTTATTATTAGAATCTTAAAGTTATAAATTTATTCCCCTTCCGGTATTTTTCCAAAATTATTGGCATTGCAATTTTCGATATAATTTAAACGGACTACAGCTGTTTAGCAAAGTCTTTCATGGAACGAGGATATTTTCCACATTTCTTACTTTACCCACTTATTTTGGTTCAGTTTATTAACTGCCTTTCTTGGATTCCGAGAAGGCTTGGAAACAAAATGCTTAGAAAATCCCAAACTTCCTGTATTAACCAATTTTTTTAGGATAAAACATCATTTTGATACTTAAATGAATTTTTTTTGACAAAATGAAATGCGATCCGCATGCCAAAGAATTTACATTTTTAATTTCCATAAAAGTTCTTAACGAATTTGATTAAATCTCATACATTTAAAAAAAACAAGTTTTATCTTGATTTTTATTTATATAGATATGAATATTTTTTCGTTCCGATTGTACTTTTAAAACTGAGAAAGCATGAGGGTTAATAGTTCAGTGAAAGTGTGAAAATACATATATTAAATGACTTAGGCAGAATCATAATAAGCCACAGGTTTGGCCCTTTACTAGTCTGTTTACTTTTCGCAATTGTAGGTTTAACACCCGAAAAAAAGCATTTTGAAAGTTAGCAATGTTTTTTTTTTCTTTCGCAAGAGTTGTTTAACACAGCTGCCGAATCTTTTCCCTTAGGCATAATGATTATGTGGGTAACTAAGTGCTTACTACTTTGTTAAATACGCAACGGGATTAGAAGGATATTTATATGCGTTTAATATCCTCATAATTTGCACTGTAGGAAATTCTCGAAGAAAAATTAATGGATAGAAAGTTCTGACTTTTAACATGCACTTCAATATTTTTTTTTTAATTTGGTTTTCATAATTGCACAGATTTTTCAACTTACTCATGTTTGGTGTTTTTAAAATTATTTAAATACATTTGGTATAGCATTTTATATAATATTTGGAAATGTCATCTACATAAGAAGTTCAGTAAAATGTTAACAATTTTTGAGGGTGGCATTTTTCTCTCCTTCGGAACAAAACATATTTTTATAGCAATTTAAAATAGTACATAGATTTTTTTTTTATTTTGGCAGATAAAACCAAACATATCCACTCCCTTAGCTAGACTGATATCAGTTTTGAAATAAGGATGATAACTTCTGCATTCACTATATGCAAATGTTGTAATGTTATTGAGAGTAATGTTAGAATCGCACATCACGAGATTTTTGCCCTCATGATATTTAAGATGATTCTGAATGTTGTTGTTGAATCGTATTTGTCTATAAATTTTCATGATTAGATTAATAATACCTATACTTAATGGCAAGATAGAGTTATATTCATTATGTATTCTTTTAAGCTTAGCATAGTGTTAAATATAGTAGAGCCTGATTTTAAAGTATAGTTTCATTTTACGACAACGTTGAACTAATTTTCTTTCGCTTAGTTATGAGCAGCAACCCCAATGTTCGGGAATAGCAGTGAATGTGCTGTCTCCAGGACCCAACCGTGTGGTCAATGCATAGCTGTGAACACCATGTACTGATTTCTGCCAGTTGATGGCACTTGATTTATGCTATAAGTAATAAAGAATCGCAAAATATTAATTTTTCTTCGATTAATATTTAAACACACTGTGTGACGTTTGAAAATCCGCTTTTTTGCTAGTTTTAAGGGGGTTGTAAAGTTTTGATAACATTTTATTAAAAGGAATGCCCTAGAGAGAAAAGCACATCTTGTAAGTTTGATAAATATCATCATATTAATGTAATTCTTATTTTTATGTCATGATTAGTGACGAATGATTTGGCTACTTAAAGGTCTTCATAAAATATTTAACTATTCTGACATTTACCTGCGACAATTTAAATGATGCAAATTTAATTTAAAATTTCCGGCATTCACAGTTCTACTACCTTAAAACGGGCAGATAATGCTCGAGTTTATGAAGGCCAGCAATTGCCGGAGATGCCCCTTTATATTTGGAAGGGACATTTCGTAGGAAAATTTCCACCGCTAAGTTTAGAACAGCTACCCGAAATTTACAAGTTGTGAAGGCTAAAGAAATCTGGAGGGAAAATACAGGTAATGTCGTTGTGAGATTGCCTGAACCATAATACCATTTCTTTCTTACTGGTGAACCTGCACACAGAAACATACAACTTCTATTTTATTTTCTGTACATACTTAGTATGAATTAAATACATGGATTTTTTTGTAACACATTCTCATTAATCATACCTACATTCCGATTTTTAGTGCACTTTCATATTAAATATCTTGTATTCGTGTCGAATGAAAGCCTATAAGAGAGAACCTTAAATATTTGTCTCATATTTCACAGTGTTATTTGGCCAAAATGTATTTCAACTATTCTAGAATATGCTTTTGCATGTGAATGAGACGGAAATATATGATAGAGGGAAGGTTTGCATAATCTGATTGTAAACGTTACAGGCTGGTACCTATTCAGATGACCTCGTGCCTTTTGGAGTGGAGAGTGAAGGGAAAGGATTTGACAGCTTAGGCGCTGATAAGGGCGAACCCGATTATACGGACTATTCTGGTTCCGGTTCCGCGACCGCAGACGTCCTTGAGGGCGGCAGCGTTGCTCACGCCGCGGTAGAAGAATATGCAATGAAGGCTAAGGTATCTGAGCAGAGTGCCAGATGGTTCCGGAACATGCTTAGCGAGAAACAAGTGATTTTGAAGCAAGTAAAGAAGAGGCTTAATTTACTACGTGCCATGGCCGCAGAAAACCTACAGTCTGCAGAACAGTATCGCCAGTCTGCTGCCGAGAAGACCCAATCCTCCAAAGCTTTAGAGGCCAAAGCGCGAGAAGCCCAAAGTTTGAGCAAGGAATACGCTGTTCAAGTAAATGAACTGAGGGTTAAGATGAACAATGAGTTGAAACAGTACCTGGAATCTCAAATTAGTAGTCGCGTGGCTGAGGCGAATGCTAATACCGATAGAACTGAGATGGAGTTGCAGAGATCGTGGGCAGCGTTTTTGGAAAAGCAGGCGCAGGAAATGATATCTGAAGCTCTCAAATGGGAGCAAAGATCTGCCCAGACTTTGGATTTGGCCAAGAAACTCAAGTTGGATGCTGCTGCAGAAAGCAGCAAGGCAAAGGAGCTGGAGAAGAAGAAAAAGGAGGTACTGGAAGCTGCTAATGAGGCTGAAAAGAAGGCAAATGATTTCTATCACTTTCATTTGGAGTTCCAGCTCAAGTCACAGGCAGAAGAACTTCATGGTGGGCTGGCCAAAATCAAAGCCAAGTACCACCAGATGCTCGCTTCTTCACTATCTGATAGTGCTTCATACCTGCATATGTTTGCCAACTATGAAAATAAAGACGGAACGGCTTGGCAGAAGAAGTCAGAAAGTGTAAGAAATGAGGCTAAGCTCCTTGAGGCCTCAGCGAATAAGATGTTCCAGAATATCGAAAAACTCAAAGCTTCACTGAAGTTATCTAAGAAAAAGGAAGAACCAGTTGTTCAGGAAGAAAAGGTCGTTAAGGCTGAACCAGTACCTCAGCCTAATGTGAGTAAAAAGGTGTAGCATAAACAACCTTATTGAGATTACGTACTTGTTTAAAGTTCAGGCACATGGACCTCATCTCAGTTATGATAGTTTAAGATACCAGTTTCTTGGATCAATCAATGTTAAAACAGAACTTCTCCACAAAATTGTAAATATATATGCTCTACAAATTATTTCAGTGTTTTATTTTATCCTATTTCACAGATATAGACATCCATAGTCATAGCATGCAATACAAAACTGAACTGAATTTAACAGTTCACATGTTCAGAATTTTGTTATTGAAATAATGCAAACGTTTTTTGAAGGATACGTTACCATAAACATTAAAAGCCTGATGAAAAGTCTGATGAATAGTTTAATCTCTAATTGCTATTATATCAGCTACATAATATTTGCAAATAATTGGAATTTTAGAGACAGTCTTAAAATGAGCACAGTAGGTAAGTTGAAGTGTGGGTACCACTCATAATGATCAAATTAACTGTTTATAGCTTAGCTATTGCTTATATTGTCCTTCTGAGTGAGTATAGCGCTCTACTTTACCCATTAAGGAACAGTTTAAAAATAAATCTTTCAGTATATATTTTGTATTAATTAAGAAAATAAGCAATCACAATTACAACATAGTAATATACACAAGACTTGCCAATTTGGAGGATGTAAACTGCAAGATACATGTATACACACTGTTCAAATATGAATAGAAGCACTAAATTTACAAATGATAAGATTCAGTAAGTATCTGAGGAGCAACAGCAGAAAAATATGCTGCACTTTGCTTTAGTTCTAATGTGCAACTTATAGGGCTGTTATCTGCTTAGATAAATATTCAAGTTATTTATTCCTCTTATTCTATGCAGAAAACACACTGAGTTATAAAGAATCATAATACAAACTTACTCTATAACAAAGGTGCACACACTAGCTAAAACATGCAACATTTGTTTAGTGTTTAGAAACAAAGATGATATAACCAGAAGTTTGTCTAAATATGTATACAAAGGCTTCTGTTTCAGATATTGAAAACCATTTTCCAATATTAATAGGAGAGTATATAGTTATACATGTAGCACATATTGAAAATAACGCTTCAGCAGAGCAATATTATGGAATATAGTTACAATAAAATTATAATGAATAATATTATATTCATTTGGAATACACGACGACTCCTCTAAGCAGTATGTGTCCACTAGCCCTTATTCTTCGGCAGAAATCCAATCAATCGGCAGTAGAAGGATGAAAACGTAATCACTATCGCCTAACCAATTATTTGTCAAGAAGTGGTGGTTAGCTGAGCTTTCAGTTAATCTCCGTGTTTCTGAGTTTAGGTAATTCGAAGGCTGAAAGCACAGGATAGCTGTCAAGCACAAAACAACCTTATTGGTCCTAAGTTCCATTCCTTTTGAGGTGCTGCATAAAGAGCATGTCGTCTACAGGAGACAATAGGATTGGAGAGGACAAATACGAGACATATATACTCTCCCTCCTTCGCTATCTTATGAAAACTTATATGAAATTTGGAAATAGGCAAACCGAACGTTCCCTTTTTCCATTTACAATTTTGGGTGACTATGCTCTCGCTAGATTAAATAAAACAAGTTCCCAAATGATTGAGAAACTTAATGATTATTTCTATTGTTTTATTACGTTTAGACAATAAGCAAGAGGCACTCATCTGTAACAGGGGGTACCGCTTTACTGAACTGGACTCACTTTCGCTAGAGAAGGAAGCATCAAAGTTAGTTTGGCTGGTATCATCTATTGATGATACAGCAACATTATGGATGGCGTATTCCACTACACCATTTTTCCATCTTCTTTACATGTTTGCAAAACCCCACCAGCCTCTCAAGTCTTATATCACAGGTATAATTCAATTGTTGCTTTTGTTTCCCTAACCATTCCTTTCATCTTAGCTCCAGCATATTCAATAAAGTTTACTCAAAGTAAGAAAAAATGTTCTCAATTTAAACACCTTTTTAGGTTTCTTTATTTCAGTTAAGCTGTATAGTTGTTATTCACGCAAAGAACTTTTACAATGGAGGTGTTCTGCAACCAAAATATCTGGTTTTGCAACTTCACTAAGTCCAGGAGTCTCTACATTAATAAATGGAATATCATCTCACGCTAAAAATAAGTTTTTTCGAACCTATTTTTGAAATTTCACATGCTTATTTGTCCATATTGACCATTTTTCTTCACTCGACCATGCAAATGAGAAGAGAAAATTCCAGAAATGCACTTAGAACGTCCGCAACAAATGTTCATGGATTAGTTTCAGTAAAATACCAAATTCCTCCTTACTTTGCCAGCACTTGTCAAATGCTTGCACTATTGGACTAGTGTTGGGAACACACATAAAAGTGGTTCGAGAAAGCCACGGTGTAGAGAAAGAGAGAGAGAGAGAGAGAGAGAGAGAGAGAGAGAGAGAGAGAGAGAGAGAGAGAGAGAGAGAGAGAGAGAGAGAGAGAGAGAGAGAGAGAGAGAGAGAGTACATTGTTTCCTTCGCTCTCGCTCGCCATGTACTGGAGGTCACGTGACTCAGCTCATACTGCGCAACCTGCACAGCCCTCGTGCGGGCTGCCGTCTATAGTTACTCGTAAGAAGTTAATACTAAAACATATACATTATTATACAGGTGCACATAATGTGAAGGTGGATTTAATTTTAATTTTGTAAACTTTGTTATGATTTATAGCATTTTGTTTCAATAATGTTAAGAAGGTTTAATCCATGATTGGAAACAAAACTACACATAATTAGTTATAGTGTTAAGAACATAACTACTTTATTGAAAACATGAAGCATCAGAATTATAACAACTACAGGGAAGTTTTTTATAAACCTTAGATAAGGTTAACGTAGGAAACCCCATCGTGCTCTTCATTCTAAGATCTTTAGCTGATTACATATTGCAAATGTAGTTTAAATTGATATGGGTATAAGGTTGATGCTGGCACTTGGGAGACATAGAGATGAAAACATAGTTCCCATAACAAGGGTGGGCTTTCCGTAGTTTCATCTAACTGCTCAGGCGAATGTTTGTGTAGTATGCACCTTCAACACGACTGCAATATAGCAATACAACTCTGATAAATAACAGAAGATAACATGTAATTGTCCAGTATCAATAGCAACAAGTAGACGATTCAGAGGACATAAGCGACTGAATATGTTATGATATAATCTAAGAGATTAACAGATAATGTAATAAAACAAGTATATTTTGTGTGAGAGAGACAGAGTATTTGGAAAAGTAGAATATTCAAAACCACTGAACAGTTTTGCCAATTCCTTCACAAGTGATAAGGACTGTTATTCCAGACGGATATATTCTATATAATATTTCCTAACCTTTTAAAATGTGTAACCTAAGAAAGCATTTACAAATTATTTTCACCCGTTTGAATATCATTTCCTTGAATACGATTATCAAAGGATATGTGTGCCATTTGGGGCATCGGGGTATAAAACGTATTAAAGAAAAAATGTAACAAAACATAAGGAAAAATATAGAGCATTGGTTTCATTCGCGGCTCCCGTGCTAAGGTTCCCGAGTTCGATTCCCGGCTCATGGGTAGGCTATTTTAAGTCGGCCCTATCCACGCCTTCAACTCTGTCTATCACATGTGAAGTGATCCCTATGCCCAACGTGGTTCGGAGTTCACGGTATAAGCTGTAGGTCCTCTTGCCTCACCATCATCTTCACTATCACCCTATCAATGGAGTTAATGGACACCGCCCTCTGGGTGCCTTCACCTGAGAAATGGGCCCGGTCAGCACGTGGTGGGGCAAGGCTACCCCGAAGGCCAAGGTTGCCAGATGGGGAGTGTTGGTATACAATCCAACCCAATGTCTGCCATTTTATGCTAACATGGCTGATTATTAATGACTATCTGCACGAAGAAGTAAACAGTATCTATGTGCAAGAAGGAGTAAACGGAGAGATATATGATGTTGTAAAATTGGCTAATTAGATGTTGTGAGCTGTATATCTTATACATGCCACTAAGTGTTCCGAATAGTATCAAGTGACGAATCCGATAGAGCAGATTTTTAGTACCTGGAAAACATAACATATATTACAAATTTAAAACTCTGCTATGTTCCATTCACGTGACTTTTTCTACCAACAGTTCTACAAACTGTTCTTTTATCTACTTCTTGTCTCTACAAGAGTACAAATTCAAGGATTGTCAAATCCTTTCAAAGTACGTCTCTATGTAGTGTTTTGAGATTCTCTTTTCTTTGCATGGGCACGAAGAAGGTTAAACATTTGCATTTGACAGCAGTATAAATTATTTGAAAAAGAATATCTACAAGTGATCTAGAATGAATGTGACTCCACAACTCTTTCCAGAGAATTCATATGGAGGTGTCATATGGCATTTTAGTCAACTTTTAGAAGATAAAAGAAATCGAAAAATATTCCATTTAGGCAATCTTTTGGGATGCGGTTCATACGTACACAAATCGTCTTTTAGGTTCTGAAACTCACAAAATTTTTATTTTATGTGAAATCTAGATAACGAATATTTAGATGGAATTCAGTATCCTACTTCTACATTCAGAATGATTATACGACCTAAGATTTATTACAACTTAATTGTATATAACACAACATTCTTACTGATCTTAAGATACTGAGTCCGTTCACGCTTCTGTAATCAGGATTGCGTTGGGAGTCATTCAAACACGTCGTACCGAGGGTTTATAAACAGAAGCCAATGACCTGCCCCTGCACACAGGAAAGGAAATCCTGTGCTTGTTGTATGCTTCCAAGATCGCTGCCTTAGCAGACTTACCTGTTTTCTAATACCTCTTTCTTTCTAACGACAGTAATAATATTGGAACTGAAAAATCCCAAGAACCTACCTTAAGCCATAGAATTTCAAAATATGTGCATGAGATAAATTCATGTTTCCTGCCTATGGTTAAACACAAATATTTCAGCAGTACCTCTTGGAATCCAAAATGCGGCATCGCCGCTTGAGCCAAATACAGCAAAGTGGATGCAGATATTTTCAACCATCAGCAAAAGTTTTAGGAAATATGCAGCATTCATCAAATTTCATACTTTATATATAAGTAGAAGAATCCAAAATGAATTGAAGTAGTGGTTGTGCTGTATTTTCTTCCTGAGTCTACAGTTTCAAACAGTTTTTCGAGTTTCCTCATATCCTCCTGCAAGATTTTCGCGATAAGATTTGCCCTGGAATACACAATGAAGAAATATCATACACAGTGGTGTTTGGTGAATGCAACGGCCAGGGCAAGCAATCTCACTGTAAGTGGTTGAAAGAAAATATAATGTAGATACATGCAAAACTGTAAATAAAACATACATTGACACAAAATATTAAATTTTTACCATTCCTTATTTGAAGCAGAGCTGGATTGTCCTCCCTTTCTTGGTGAAATCACGAATCCCATGGTCATAAATAAAGGCCGCAGAGATGTGTACTCGCATACGATAAAAGTTAGCTGGACACAGAGTATGAATGACGTCAGATGTACAGTAGGGCCATCAAATGTGCAAACGTCGAAAACAACCTAACGCAGCCCTCTCCAAACCAGTGAAGCATTGCCTTGCAATTGTATGCAGACGCGAGGTCAAGGTGTAGTACAACGCGACTGTTTTGTTTCCTCTCGCAGTGAGGCGGTTGCCATGGTCAGGCTATACAAAACTGTTGTGGTTTACATTCGCGAGCGATGTGCAGTATACCTATGGAAAAACGTACACGCCTCCGGCCTTAAGTCATAACATTTGTAGTCCAGTTGTACATTAATTAGTAGCTCCTTCTCAAGTGCTATCAAAGATACCTTGAAAGCCTTTCTTGTCCCTGAGTGTGGCGTACACAATTCTTAATGGTTTTTAGTTTAGAAAAACTACGTTCAACTAGCATTCCCTGTTCAGCTCATTTGTTTCAACCAAGGCTTTCAAGATCATTCAGGGATTTATGATGCATGTCTAGTGACATGTAAGTTGCAGAAAGTTGTAACCTGAAAGCCACAAAATCAAAGACTGTGCCACCAGACTCTTAGTTATTGTAAAGGTAAATCTGCAGCATGTGACTCGTATTTGTTGAAGTTCCTAGAATTTAAAAATTACAGAAAGCGCAGACTCAATATTTTCAGATCTTTCTCTCAATTGTAGTAAAAATATATACAGAACCTCATAATACAAGCTTTTGTAATGCAATTTTCTGTCCGAACCATCACTACCTGCATTGCGTTTTCTATGGGGTCCATAACCACCATTTTCATGAATTCTATCACATACTTCATCGAAGGAATTGCGCTTTTCTTGTAAGGCAGTCTCAAATTCGTTAATTTTCAATCGGAAATACACAATATCAGATGAGTTTGTCTGTAGTATATCATATAGAGTGTCAATGATGGGAATATCACAGCAAGCATCTATTAAAAAACTCCAATTTAAAACCTTTCATTGTGCTCACCAAACCTCGTTCAGTACTATACATATCTTTATCCCACTTTCCATCTACATCTACAATTGTTCAAAAAATGAAGAAACTTCTTTTTTGTACTCAAAGATTTTTCCACCAAACAAGAGCTCCAGCCCATTTATGTGTCTCGTTGTCTAGGGCCTCAGTTCCTTTACGAGAATGAAAAAATGCTGCTATCCCATTAACGGCCATGAAGAATATCCTACATTCTTGAAAGTGTGAAGCAGTCTGTGCATTCTATGACATTTAATTATTAATAAACTTCATAAAGAATTTAAATTATTAATTGATAGCACTAGATTTAATCCGTGGGCAAAAGAGTAAACATAGAGAGCCTGGGAAAATGACCCCTTACTTTTGCTCGAGGATCATTTACATGGCCCGCCATAACAGCCGCACCATACCAGCTTTTTTTCCGCAAAGCCAAATTCATTCACCCGATTGTTTTCAATTTTTTTCCTTGTTCCATTTATACCCCGCCTTTAACTGCTATGGTCATATCGACGGCCGTTCTCCTTTGGAACATACTGAAGGTGTTAACTCGTTATCTTTGGTTTTTGTTTAATCATTGGATCACGCACACATTCACACTCTCATTCATACTTCCAGACTCTGGGGTAGATGGGGAATTATCTTGGTGGGAGAAAACTCCCCAACCCCACCACCGGGAATCGAACCCGGGACCCCTAGCACGGCAGGCAGGTGCTCTACCGACTGAGCTACGGGGCCAGCCCTGTTTTCAATTTTGAATCACGCATCAGCTGACCGATCACCTGAAATGTTCGTAAAACGGAGAAATCTTTCTTGAACATCTTAACATCAGCTCCAACGAATATCATTTCTTCAGGAAGTTGGATTAAATTGACAACATCGGTACTTTCATCCAAACTAATCGCAACAAGCTGGTATCTTGGATTTCTCTCATTATCTCCGTCATTAGAACATTGTTTATTGATTCAATTAAGTCATTCTGGATCAGATGTGACAAACTAGAAAACACTTTCCGCTGTTCCATTAATGTTCTCAACTTATCGTCATAAAGACAAAGCAGGTTTACAAGCTCTACGTAATATTTCCATCTGCTAGATTCTGGTGACTCTTCATGATGCCCTATATGCTAATTCCTCTTTTCCGAAAAAGTAAACAATATTAATTAGGTATTTCATTACTTCTCTGTGTTTTCTCATTAGTTCGTTGTGCTGATTTTCCCTCGCTTTCTTCTGAGCGCAAGCGGTCTATTCTGGATCTACCAAATTGTGTTCAGCAAAATAATCGTTTGAAGATGAGTACAGCTCAAAATGTGCTTTTAATTGCTCTATGGCTATTTCCCATATCACTGAACCCGCCACTAGACCATACACTTTTTCCGTTAGCAAACAGGAGACAATACCAAAAGTAAAGTTTTGGTTTGTGCAGATAAACGGTAAGCCATTCATTAATAATATATAATTGCGAAATTAAATCATTATACAGAATGTTTCAGAAATACTTTTACAAACTTCGGGTATGGGTTCCTCACACCAAAAGAAGGAAAAAAGTTTATATGAACATATGTCCCATAATCCTTGGTTTTCTGGTTAGGAGGTGTTCAACACAATGGTACACATATGGTACAAAATGGTACAAAACCCATAATAAATGCTCGAAATGTCCTCCTATTGCCTCAATGCATGTTTGTACTCGTTGAATCATGGAATGTCGCGTCCTTTCAAAAACTCCGGGATAGTCGCGAATGGTTTCGCAGGCTTTCATGACACGTCGATGAAGTGCTTCTGTATCAGGGATACCATCTCCATAAACCAATGATTTAAGACGCCCCAGGAGGTAAAAATCCACAGGACTGAAATAGGGAGAACGTTCAGGCCCCTGGAACTGGTCCTCCTCTGCCTATCCATCGGTCATGGTAGATACCAGTCAGTGCATCTCAAACAATGAGACTAAAATGTGCCGGAGCTCCATTATGCATAAACCTTATGTTTTATTTCTTATTCGCAGGAGCGCATCTTCGTGAAGCAGGTCGGGAAGTGTTTGCTGGATAAAGTACCTGTAGACAGCACTAGTAAGACGTGCTGAAAAAACGTATGGACCTACCAAAGTCACCTACAATGCCAGCCCACACATTCAGACTAAACTGTTCCTCATGTCTAGCCTGAAGTACAGCTTGAGGATTACGAATTGTCCATTCATGTACGTTGTGGAAATTAGTAATTCCAGCTGTCCCAAACGTTGCCTCGTCTGTTAACAAAACTGACGAGACCAATAATGGATTGGCTGTTCGTGCTACAAACCATCGGTAGTTATCCCATGGTGGATAATCGGCAGGCGAAACTCCATACACACGTTGAATGTGATATGGATACAGGAGCTGCCAGTGAGGTACCCTACATGCTGTCACGTGTGGGTTAGCAGATGCCACATACAATTGTCTTGTACTGATACCTGGATTGTCTTCGACACGCTTTAACAACTGTTCTTCCCGTTCCGACTTACGAAAAACTCTTGGTGTTCGTCGATCAATAGTCCGTGGTGCAGCGGTTCCTATCTCAGCAAGGCGACGATAAACAGTGACAAAGGTTGGATGACTCGGTTGTCTTCGGTCTGGAAACTCTTATCTATTAGAGCCCTGCACTCTCACATCCATTACCATTCGCGCGACCATACATAAAAATCATGTCTGCCTGTTCACGAAATCAATATCCAGCCATGGTGGAACGAAACACGTGCAATTAGCTCACTACATGTACACCATTGAAACGTTGAAGACAGACTGATAAGAAATGACAAACGTAAGCAAGTCTCCATGGAAACACTTCGCCGTCTACCGTATGTAGTACAATAGGTCAAAGCCTTTTATGAGGGCATAGCGAAATGAAGTTTTGGGGTTGGACAGTGAAGTTTTGAGGTTGGACCCTGAAGGCCATTGAACTCACACTTTCATTGTGACAGGAATAACGCGAAAACCAAGGATTATTGGACATATGTTCATATGAACTTTTTTCCTTCTTTTGGCGTGAGGAACCCATACCTGAAGTTTGTAAAAGTACCTATATTACTTAAACATCCTGTATATTACAGTAGTACTGTTTAGGTCAGGTGTTTGTCTTCCTTCCTGCACAAGCTTTATATTTTCAGCATGGTTTCGGAAAGAAAAAGTTCTCGATATAATATTGCACATTATGCAATGGTCCGCGTCTGCAGTTCTGTTCTGCGAAAAAAGCAAAGATTCCTCGTTTTGTTGACTAAGTACTAGTCTATGCACTTATATAAAATGCTTAACTTATTGAGAATAATTGTGCACCGGCACGGTACGTGGTAAAATATAATAAAACTAAACAATTTAATAATAAACTGTCGGTGATATCCTATTTTTCATCGAATAATAAATGTAAGCTCCGTTTATAAAATCACTCGTTACTTATATTCGCTTGAATACACCTATTACACTGCAAAATAGGTTTTGAAGTTCATTCACCTACACCAGCAGAAAACATTACTGGTTCTCGACGACCGAGCTGAGACGAAACGCTAGGAAAATTCAGCCGCGGCGGAGAGCACGTGGAACGTAATGAAATCATATCGTTGGGAGAATAAAATGGAAATGCTACTGCAGCAGTCAAGTGTTAAAAATAAAAACACGTACTGCAGGATAAATTAATTTACTCAATTTTGTAAATTTTTCACGGCAAGGACTAGCTTGCTTGCTTCTGTGACACACATGCCACTGGTCATATATCACATTCAAAGAATCCATGAGTGAAATTGTTGTTCTTCAACACATCCAAAAGTTCATTGGTGCAGAACATTTTACTGCAATGTGACAAGATATTGGCAAAGACAAATGTACAGAAGCCTCGAGAAAGTAGAAATGAGAAACATGGAACAGAAAATCGCAATCATGAAAAAAACAAAAACAACCTTACAGGAGAGGAATGCTCTATCGACCCCGGCTTAGCGAGACATGAAGGAGAAATCCAACAAACACTCAGAAAAAGACCTAGAGAAGAGAGAGATAAGGGCAATACGCAGCCATTGGCCCACCTTGCCAAACCAGAAGTGCGTCGCGAAACCAAGGAACCCAAGCAGAAACCGTCCAAACGCACTGAAAATTGTTGTGTACAGAGATTGTGTACAACAGACAAATGACTCACAGGAACACATTTCAAGACATCTCCCAACAACGCAGCAAATAGACACTACGTGGCATAGCTCACCGCGTGAGGAACAAACACTTAATGAGCTCACCTCTAGTGGGAGACTGACCCTTAATGGGACATATCGGGCTTATTCATTCATGACAAGATAAAAGCTGTACTACGCTTTTATAATACTTGCATGGATACAATCTCACATTGCATTTCCAGAAATTAGGAAGCTTATGAAGCCGCTGAACATGGAACAAGTCATTCTCTAAGCACTACTGATCTCAAGGCTGCGTATCACGACATTCAGATAGTAAATTAATAAGCAATAGAAATCACACTACACCCCGTCAACGACAAAGTATAGCAAACTGCACTCTCTAAGCTCGAATCGTAGATGCAGTTCCCCGATTAAACGCCTAATTCATCGTGACTACAATACGTACAAAATAAGAAGTAACATGGGACCAGCCAGTGCAGTTAGCGCACTTTCTTGTAGTTGCCAGTTTATAACGAGCGGGCGACAGTGATGGAAGATATATTTGTCTTTGTCTCACCGAACCTGCGTAGCAAGTGAGCTGAGATGTACATACAGGCGCACACAGAAGTTCGCTTAATATTTCAACATATGTGTGAAAATATATGTAATCTGAACCTTAAAACTGTGAATCAGAGAACAATTCACTTGCGCAGTCATCGTTCATATGCATGCAAAACAAAATAGTCACATTTCAACGATTTATGTATAGTCTGTACTTTAATGATGCCCTAATTGTATACTTCCTGTAATGGACTCCAATTTTTGTTTCGTTAAGGTACTTAGTGAATAAGGAAGATACGAATGTACATTTATGAAGCACTTTTACACCACGAATCAGCTGTTTTTCTAATGTACATTGTGTGCAGACATTTTAATCTTGCAGAAGCAATATCGTATCTTAAAAGCTGAAATTTCCGAACATAATTGGTTCTCCTATATTTGAAACCAAGAGATTTCAGAACATGATACTATTCTATTTTCTCTATCGTTAAATGGTGAGCCTTTTGGCAGTTGGATATTCACCCGTTATATAAATCCTAAATTGTTCTACGTAAAGCACACTTTTGAAAATTATCTAAGTTGGTAGTACATTTTTAGCTGCTCGATTATTTCCAAGGAGACCTAGATACGGGATCTTCTAATTTGGTGAACTGTTTGCCTTCTTTAACAATGTTCGTCACAGAATGAGCACTTACCTGACAAGCTTGTGCAAATTTGTACTTTGGAATCTATCTTTAATTGACAACTGTTTGAGAAAGGAATACACATTAAAAAGAATACTTCTAGCCTGCTTAAGTAAAATCCTAAGAGCTTTTTTACAGTTACTACTAGGCGCACCAATACCAGGCGTGCTAAGTGGTATATTTACTAACTTTGAAAAGGACGTTGCACTCTTAAAAGATCACCACTTTACTGAATGCAAGGTAAAACTGCAAATGCAGCTAGCACGTGTGTGTTTTTCTTCACTGAGAAGTTACTTAATAATTCTTTTCTTTTTAGTCAGGCGTCTTATCTTTCTATATCTCAGAAACCATATGTTCTATAAACATGGGATTTGGACAGTTACCCTAAAAATATTGCCTGTAATATGGGAAAAACAAAATAATTCTGTAATTAGTATCTTTTGAGCACGCAAAGAAATTAACCGTAGACTTCAGCAAAGCGAGCCCGTCCGCGTTTTGAGCTATACAACGTTGCACACACCTCATTGGTTAGTCAGCGTTAAACCAGCCACGCCTAGCGCCGCCTTATGTTCATTCCTATTTTGTAACTACCTTAGATATCTTGTACATAATTCTCACCAGTTTACGCAAAGAACATTACATAGTTACCCATTTATAGCCCCTAGTAAAGGGTCTCTGGCGTACATTGCCAATACACTCTCAATGCATATATATTTACAAAATATAGTTACAGATCGCCTTTTCTATTAATAGCTTGTTCACTGGTTTCAGGGCGGAGGTCCAGCTGATCTCTCGACGGCCTTGAGTATCCAACAGTCTGCCGTAGCCCAGTACAGCGTTTAGAAGAAATAAGATAATATAATTTTATAATTATAATTTGTTTCAGATATTGTATGTAACGTTGAAAATGTATAGTATTAGCTTTATGTTTACGCGACAGTAATTGAATAAAACGAAATTGCAACTGTTTTCTCAGATAATGCGTCCTTACAATGCCAGGTAAGTTATTGGATGAAGGAGGGGACATTGTTCGTAAAATTTTGTTTAACAAAAGGAAAACAAAGTAATTGAAGAAATGCTGTGACAAAGACTAGTACTATAAATCTACGTTAGTTGCATTAAATCACACTTTCTGTGTTCTGTACCTAACGTTCAGAAGAAAATATTGCATTACCTCTAAAAGCTCGATATAAATATTTAACCAGAAGTACATGATTTGAGTGCCTGTGAAGAAAAAGGACATATTCAATGTATATGCGTGGTGTGTGTGTATGTATGCGTGTGCGTGTTTCGAAGAGCATATATAAAAATAATTTGATGATTTTCTCTACTCTTGTGCAAACCATCCTTACTGACGTTTGTTTTCCTATCTAGTCATCTAATTCCTGTTAATGAACATAAACATTATAGTGTTGATTTTCTTTTAGGTGCAAGGAAAACATAGGAATACAGTAGGCTTTAAGGTATAATGAAATCTTAAGCGTTCTGGTTCCAATACCATTTCTGTAGCAAACCAAGTGAAGAAAATTGTAGTATTATTAATAATGATTATGTTGTGTCCCTTCCTCATCAATGCTGGTGTTAGGAGTCGCTTGGGTTTCTTCATAGTGAGGAAGCCGAATAATAATAATAATAATAATAATAATAATAATAATAATAATAATAATAATAATAATAATAATAATAATAATGATGATGATGATGATGATGATGATGATGATGATGATGATGATGATGATGATGATGATGATAATGATGATGATAATGATAATGATAATGATAATGATAATGATAATGATAATGATAATGATAATAATAATAATAATAATAATAATAATAATAATAATAATAATAATAATAATAATAATAATAATAATAATAATAATAATAATAATAATAATAATAATAATAATAATAATAATAATAATAATAATAATAATAATAATAATAATAATAATAATAATAATAATAATAATAAGAAGAAGAAGAAGAAGAAGAAGAAGAAGAAGAAGAAGAAGAAGAAGAAGAAGAAGAAGAAGAAGAAGAAGAAGAAGAAGAAGAAGAAGAAGAAGAAGAAGAAGAAGAAGAAGAAGAAGAAGAAGAAGAAGAAGAAGAAGAAGAAGAAGAAGAAGAAGAAGAAGAAGAAGAAGAAGAAGAAGAAGAAGAAGAAGAAGAAGAAGAAGAAGAAGAAGAAGAAGAAGAAGAAGAAGAAGAAGAAGAAGAGGAAGAGGAAGAGGAGGAGGAAGAGGAAGAGGAAGAGGAAGAAGAATAAGAACAAGAATGTGAGACGTCAGCTTCTGGAAGTTGCATATCCTTTAATCGAAAATGTCCCTAAATCCTACTAACTCGAGTGCGTTCCTGGGTGCTACTTCTGCACAAAATTAATATATACAGTCACGAGACACACTACAGTAATGATATCATTTAAAATGCCAGCTCTTTTATTAAACTCAAGCCCGGCCTACATATCACAAACCGCTATCAACGTTCCTATTACGTTTTTTTTTTTTTTTTTTTTTTTTTTGTAATGTACGTCCTTCAACGTTAAATCATATCGGACGATGAATGGAATGGGTGAAATGATGCTCAAATGAGCCCAGGGTCCATAGAGCTTAGAGTTACCCGACATTTGTCTTTCAGGATGAGGAAAAAACCCGGAAAAAACCTTATCCCGGTAACTCACCCTGACCGAGATTCGAACTCGGGACCTCTTGAACATCAGGCAGACATGCTACCACCACGCTACCGAGGCGGGCTTCCTATTGCGTATATGCAGCACACTTTTTACTGCCAGAATTTGCTGAATCCTAAAAATCTGGTCCCCATTCTAAGCGGACTGGACTGGACTATGATACGGAAGGGATTCAGCACGGAGGTCTAAACTTGATCTATTGTACCTATGAGGCGAGAGGAGACAGAGGGTGGCCGTCCCAAGGAGACACGACAATGTAGAGGGCAGAGTCCCTACTATTTACCAGTTGGAAACTCCCCGGCGGGCCAATACAACCGCCATCTCACCAGGTGTCGTCCTGAAACGACCCACCAGGCCACCCCGGAGACTGGAGACCGTTCTACTGGAGGAGGAAGATTTATCCAAAGCAACTCCGAGGCACTCGCCGATACTTCTACCCTGAAAGAGGCCACCAAATGATGTGAAATGATAATGGAGATGAAATGGAGAACCAGGAAATTCGGGGGATGTAATTAACCTACACAGTACTTGCCCGACGAACCGCGAAAACCCCAGAAAAAGCGCATGGGTCAGGTAGGTCGGTCACGGGAGTCGAACCCTGATCTCCCGAATGCGTGACGAAACCACAGACGAAACCGCCTGAGCCATCCCGCTCGGTCCCCATTCTAATACTCAGAAATGGAGTACTTCTTTACGGGATCGTTACTAATGACTTAATAACATTTACAGTATTTATGAATATTTTCACGGAAAAAATATACTCATATTTACTATACAGGGTTACAACAAATGATTCATTCGTTTTCAGTCAGCTCTACTTTCTAAAGTATTGCACTTATAACAATGGTTCATAGAGCAAAATAACCTGAAACTTGCCAAGTTTACTCCCACACTCTCAAATGTTCTATATGTGCTCTTGAGTGACACGGCACACGTCCTGCCGGTAATACAATTCGTTCCACACATTCTGGACTATCATCACGTCAATTATCATTACTGCAGTGGTGATGTGTTCCTTCAATTGTACCTATGTTCTTGGTAGTGGAGGTACGTAGACACGACCCTTAAGGTACCCCCAGTGGTAGAAGTCACACGGTGATAGGTCAGACGACATGAAGGGCCAAGGAAACAGAGTCTGGTCATCTGCTCCATCAGGCCCAACCCAACGATGCGGAAGGTCATGGTTGAACATCACGCTTCCATTGAGGAGGTGCCCCGTCTTGTTGGAATATAAAATTGTCATAATCATTATTTAGTTGTGGAAACAACCACAACTGCAACATATCCAGGTAAGATGTACCCATAACAGTTTTCTCACAAAAGAAAACTAGTCCATCGACTTCCTTTTCACTGTGTCATGCTGCCATCTGGTGCAACATGCACAAACTTGGTGAGTTTACGGTTATTTTAATGTTTAAATCATCTCTGTAAGTGCAATACTTTGTAAAATATCGCAGTTTAAAAAGGAATGAATTATTTGTAGTACCCCTCTCTTATACGAGGCGTGATAACAAAATAACGGGAACTTCTGAATTTCGCGGACTTTATACATCCTATTTTCAAAACAGTTCTTTATGGTTTTGGTACACATATTCCTAATTAATGCATTCATTTTCAGCTCTTTAGAATATTTGGTTTATTTTTGACAGTCGAAAAGTTATGCCTGTTTTTGAGTGCTCGGCGAATTTGTCCGTAGTTTGCAACAAATTTTGCTTATAAATGGAATAAAGTTCAGCACCGCGTTTGATACGATGACTATGACTTTTGGAAAAAACTGTGAAGACTATGATAAGGATATACAAGTGGTAGAGACGCTTCAATGAGGATCGAGAAGACGTTGAAAACGGTGACCGCTCTGGACACCCTCGCACACCAACTGCTGGCACAATGTGAACGTGGCAGAGAAATTAAAAGTGCACATTTCTTCGAATCACACCATTGATCTCAATCACATATTTTCGTATCAGCCATTTCCGAGGTATCCGTGTTGTAAATTTCACTCTGTAGTGCACCAGGTAGGTAGAGAATATATTGCAATCAATCAAAAATGTTTTACCAAATGAAGAAGACCTCAGAGCGTATTTCCGTCGTCCATGAGCTAGAAGTAACATGGTTTCTAAGGTGGCGGGTTCAATTATTTTGCATCACTTCGTAGCGGAAGTAAAGCCGGTGGTCTCGCAGATTTACGGCACTTAAAAAACCTCAAGCCTTGTAAGATACAGTAAGTGAACCAATGCTTTGGCAACAAATTTATATGCAATTTGGGCTAGCTGAGCAAAATTAAGCGATCTCGCACCAGCATAGAGTAGAAAAACCGTAGCAGTTAAAGATCGTCCATAAACAAAAGATCAACTTCGATTTTCCAGAAATGCATTTCATTTGTATGAAAATATCATAAATATGTCTTATTTTAATTAAAATCGGTAGAGCCGTTTGGGAGAAAATACAAATTTGCCAAATAATTTTTGTGTAAAGGATATTTTGTGATGAGTTGATTTTCTTGTGCCAGGTTTGATCGAAATGGGTACGTCGATGTAGTAGCAACTTACACACATACACTCACTCTTATATATGGGCTCTTTCAACTGTTCAAACATTGAATCGATATAAGTATTATAATATTTGAGATTGTAGGGGGAAGCCATTAGTTGGTCAAACACTAGAGTTTACGGAACCTTGGGAAGCAGCCCACCTTTCTTTCCTTCAATGTGTATTCATTCCGTCTGTCTGTTGTTGTAGGTCCTCCAACGTTAGATCATGTAAATGAAATGTGTACAATGATGCTCAAATGAGTCCAGGTTCCGTAGAGCTTAGAGCTACTCGACATTCATCTTTCAGGATAAGGGAAAACCTTATCCAGGTAACTCACCCTGACCGAGATTCGAACTCGGGACGTCTTCAATGTGAGGCAGATACGCTGCCAATTACGCTACAGAGACGCCATTCTGTCTGGCACCATGTGTTGGAATATTGGTCATTTCTTGTGAAATGGCTCATATTAGTTGCAGTGAGGGTGTTGGATGTATCAGAAAACTCGTTCTTTAAGGTAACCCGACAACCAAAGTTCGGCAGGATTGAGATCTGGACATTGTTGGGAAGTGCGCACACGATCATTATGGACCAATAATCGGCCTTTAATACAACAGTCTTCGTTATTAAAAAGCTACTGTTTGATGTACAAGAAAACCGAAGATATCTTCCCAACGGTTTCTAACGCTCATATATATATATATATATATATATATATATATATATATATATATAATATTTATAATATTTATACCGGTTTAATTTTTAAACTTACTTTCATAAAACCCATATATTAAGATTTCCTTATATATTGCGATCCATATAAACCTGAACAATTTCAATAGGCCAACGACGAACTATATACGAACTATAGGCCAAATTCCCTAACAGCAACACATTATCGAAGGTATTAGAAAAATACTAGTCAAACGCCTCAGCAACCACCTGGAGCAACGTAAACTAATACCTGAGACACAAGCCGGATTCCAATCAAGCATCACCATCCAGGATCAGCTCCTCAAATTCATCTCAGAAATCAAGGAAAAGACAAACAGAGGCTTCAAAACTGCCGCCAAATTCCTGGACGTTCAAGGAGCTTTCGATCGATGCTGGATACGTGGACTGCTGCACAAAATGGCAAACCTGGAAATACCTGAAAAATTGACGAGATGGACCTCAAGTTTTCTATCCCACAGAACAGCACAAATCAACATAAATGGACAGCTATCAGTACCCATCCAACTAGAAGCAGGAACTCCTCAGGGTAGCGCCATATCCGATCTACTGTATATAATATACACCTCTGACTCTCCCCAACCTTTCCACCCAACGATCCAACTGGCACAGTATGCGGATGATACCGCATACTGGTGCTCAACAGTAAAACTGCGGAGCAGCAAATCACGACTTGAGAAACAGCTAGCAATCTTCAACAAATGGGCAAACAGATGGAGGATAACCATAAATCCAGCCAAAACACAATACATAATTTTCCGTATACAGGCCAAAGAAACCTACAGAAATTCCACCATTACTTTCAACAATCACAACATACCGACCAGAAAGAAAATCAAATACCTCGGAGTGACACTAACCGAAAAGCTCTCCACCAACACGCACTACCACAACAAACTTCAAGACGCAAAAGCGGCAACATCATGCCTGAGGCTCCTGGCTAAAATAGGGAAGGAAGGGCTATCCCCAAGCACCCTAACGCAGCTCTATAAAACCATTATCAGAGCAACTTTTACCTACGCCGCAATCACCTAATGGCCCATCACTCCACAGAACACAAAAGACAGAATCTCCGGATATGAACGGAAACGCCTACGCATAGCGATGAAACTACCACCGTGGTCCAGGAGTAGTGAAATCCACGAAATTGCAAAAACATCAACAATAGAAGAAACGATAAAGAAGAATACCACCAAATACATTGACAACGCAAAGGACCGACCCCACAGGCAGCTTATCATTGACGCCGCAAAGCATTACAAGAAAACCCAGATGCACCAAGTTAAGAATCCAAACGACCCTCCTCTAGTAACTATCATTACACAATACGAACAAGATAAAGAAGAAGAAGAAGAAGAAGAAGAAGAAGAAGAAGAAGAAGAAAAAGAAGAAGAAGAAGAAGAAGAAGAAGAAGAAGAGCAAATACAGCAGCACCTACACAACTTCTGCAATAACCAAGGAACATTCGACTGACGACGTCACGGATAAACTTTTCATTAAGTATTATATCTACATATGTATATATATATATATATATATATATATATAAACTGTATTACAATAAGCAAAAAAATGAGCATGCTGGCTGAAGAGGGCGAAATAAGCCCTGATGCAGCCTTGGGTGTAAATAAACCCAGAATTCCCCTAGTATAGTATAATAGGCCATTACTTTTGAACCAATTATAGGGCCCACGTGCAACTTTGGGAGAATATAATACATAAATGTGGGATTACATTACACTATTTACATCTCAGAGAAAATGCTGGAAGTGTCTTCCACCAGCATCTATAAATGTTTACACTCGTCTCACCATTTTCTCTGAAGTTTTACGGAGAGTACCCTCACCAATGTTACTTATTTCGGTTCGAATGGATTCCTTGAGAACATTAGTTTTCCGTGGCCTATTCTTGTACACTCTACTTTTAGATACCCCCACAAGAAAAAATCCGGTGAGGTTAGGTCAGGGGATCTTGAGGTCCACAGATCTTTTGATATTATTGGATTAGCAAAGAAACTGGCTAAAAGTTCGATGGTATCATTAGATGTATGACACGTTGCTCCATCTTGCTGGAAATAGCCTTCCCTCAATTCGATATCATCCAGCTGCTTCAAAAATGTCTTGAAGATACCGATATAAACTTCAGTGTCTACTGTCAACTGTCAACAATTGTCAGCAGTTGTCAATTCTCCCAGAGCCGCTGATATCATTAAAACATATTTATACATTGTACGAGCTTTCAAAGGGAAATTATGGCAAATTTAAATGGTTCAGGTTTATATGGATCACACTGTAGGTACAGTAGTGATGGATAAAACAGTAGGCCTAAACTATAGTTCAAAACTTTTAAGGATTTACCGCAAAGCAGTAGCTTTGAAAGTTCGTTGTCTTTGGAAAGACAAGACATATAATTGAAGGACTAATAACCATTTTCTATTTGAGAAAAGCATTGGTATTGCACAATTCAACTAAAACAAGAAATTCATTGCAAGGGTTGCCTATCAGCAAACTTTAAAATAAACACTGCGTTTTGACATCTACAGTTTTTGTGCAGTACGATTTGATCAATTTCTGATCAATTTAAAGCCATTCCTAAGCAAAATATAGCGTTTCTAAGATAACGTGGACAGAGATTCACTTGTATATTAATCGTATAATACAGGGTGTTAATGAACCACACCAACATATTTTCAGAGCAAGTGGAAATATCTTCAACAAGTAATTTGAGATAGGAGACTTATGACCTGTTGGTTCAAATGTGGAAGTTACGGCTATGAGTTTGTAAAATGCCAGTACACCACATCCATTTGATTGCTCAACACAACAAATGAAGAGAGGTGTCAGAGCACTGTCTGTGATGCAATAGTTATAACATTAGCTTTCAAGAGCAGTGTGCACGGGTTCAAGCCTGCTTCACTTTTGTCGCCTTTTTTTTTTTTGCTTTGCTTTTGTTTCATTTGTTTGATTGCACTTTAAATATGTTTTCTAAGCTTTTAATTTTTGTATAAATGTGTGCATTTTACTCAGTAGTTTCACCTTTTCAGTGCAATTAATTACAACTCTTTTTAGCAAAGGTTGAATCCTGCTTAATACTTACACATGCTTTACGTCTAAATGGGAGTCTTACAGCAGCTTACCTATTAATTCGTGATTTACCGTAAATAAGGTGCATATCTTCTCGTTCAGAAAATCTGTGCACGTTCTGCATGTTATCCAACAGGCAATCCCCAGCACACTAACTGCAGTTTCCCGAATCAGGGAAATCATAGTAGTATTATTGCACTGGCCAATCACATTTAAATTTCTTCATATAAAAATTTATGTATTAAAATGACGAAGGAAAGAAACTACCTGCATGACAGGAACCGAACCTATGATATTTGAAACGGATTGGACCACGAGAACAAGCTACAGAAACACAATTAGGGTGGGCTACATGATGAAAGAAGTCAGGTAATCACTGTTCAGTGTTGCACCGGCAGTTGATTAGTTAGAGATTTGAGAGATCTTTAAATCTTGAAAACGCCAATAACGAGCTACTAAGTATCGATATTTCTATACTCGGAAAACAGTTTTAAAGACATTCTAATCCAACAATTTCACCCAACCTGTTTAAATACCAGTTTATCAGCATCTGATGCCAATTAGATTTAACACAACTAACCTCATTATGTTTAGCCGCAGACCATGCATTGCCTATCTAAGTTTTCTTATATTAGTCACGTCTACTGTGTAGTTCATTAATCCCTTGCATAATTAGATACAAGGGTGGTCTGAAAAGTTTCTGATCTCAACATGAAGGTGATCTCCTAAATAAATGCTAGTGAATTTCGTTGTTCATCTGTTGACAGCTACTCACCAAAGTTTCAGACATTTTGGAGGCTCATTTGTTATGTAAAACTCGTTTGAGTGAGTTGATGTGAGTGTTTTTATGAAAATGGACAAAATCGGCTATCGAACTGCCATTAAATATTTGTTTTTGAAAGGCAATACGCCTACGCAAATCAAAGATGAGTTGGATTCTGTGTATGGGGACACTGCACCATCATTTACCACAGTGAAATTTTGGGCAGCTGAATTTAAACGTGGCCACAAGAGCTTGGGAGATGATGCACGTTCGGAACGTCCAAAAATACTGACGGAAACATCACCAAAGTTCACCAAATGGTGATAGACGACCGCCGCATTAAAGTGAGATAGATAGCGGAGTCTATGAACATGTCAAAATAACGTGTTTGTCACATATTCAATCAACATTTAGGCATGAGAAAGCTGTCCGCGCGTTGGGTGCCACGTTTGCTCACGTTAGACCAAAAATGTGTTCGAATGAACATTTCCAACGCTCTGTGGGCGCAGTTGAGGCGCAAGAAATCCGAGTTTTGGCGCCGATTAGTTACTGTGAATGAAATTCGGATACACCATTATACGCCGGAAACAAAAATACAGTCCAAAGGGGTAACCGGCTCCAAGAAAAA
>CM060948.1:236723775-236978775 GCA_030765055.1 Mantis religiosa | reverse complement strand
AAAAAAAGTATTGCATTCCACCAGAAAATTCATATCGAAGTGTCACTGGAAGTATACACATTTTTAGATTCCTGGAATTAATATATTTTAGAAAAACGTGCGCGTGCGCGCGTGTGTGTGCATGTGTGTACTCGAGCAGTATAACTAAAAAGGATTGGTTAGATATCAAAATTTTTATTTCATTTTCGAGAATGGTACTCATCGAGCAGGACAGCTCAGGCGTGTTCGTCTGTGGCCCATATTCGGGAGGCCCGTGTTCGATTACCGTAGCCGATCTACCTGACCTATGGGTTTTTTCGGGGGTTTCCCGGCTCGTCATGCAACTACTGCGTATGTTTATGACATCCTTTCATTTCGCTGTCTCTCCATTTCATTCCATTATCATTTCATATCATCTTTCATCTGATAATTTCTTTGAGGGTAGAAGTATCGTCGGTGGATGTCTGTGCTGCATGGCAGGATGATATGTTCCTGGTAAAACACTTCCTCCTCTGTAGGACGGTCTGCTTTCTTTGGGCCGGGATAGTGGGCCGTTTCAGGACAATGGTGGATGGAATTCCGGACAAACTCTCCTTCCGGGGAGTTTTCAACTGGCCGACAGTAGGGAATCTGCCCTTTACACTGTCGTGTCTCCTTGGATGAAGCGCCGTATCTCTCTCTCTCTCTCTCTCTCTCTCTCTCTCTCTCTCTCTCTCTCTCTCTCGCCTCATTCTTCCTCACGGGGATGCTGCACTTGTGACATAGGTACAATAGATCAAGACTGGTCACAGTGCCGAATCCCCTCCGTAAGATTTTATCCTAACCTATCCTAAGAATGCAACACGTAGATTTTCAGGAAAATTTCCCTACCCGAAACTACCGGTTTTATGGAAAATCTTATTTTCTCACAAATGGATGTGTTTTGTTGGAAATGTCATGTATTTAGACTATTTTTATGGCAAATTAAATATAAATCTTGAATTTTCTAGGAATAACGTCTGAAGTCCTACATTCTGAGTGACCTTTGCATAACTGGCAAACCGTAAAATAAAGACAATGTTTGGTATACCAAATATTAGACCCCGTTAAATTCATTTCTGTTGGGATAACGATTTTCGAAATATCCCTTGTTTTCTTGGTTTGAATTTTTCAGTACTCATGCTTTTATTAAATGGGAGGATAAATTGTAATAAGTATACGGGTATTTGTATATACGAGGGCAGGTTTTCAGTAATAATGATAGATATTTTACATTTTTACAACCTGAAGAATGCATCAGTACTTGAGTTACATTTAATGATCAACTGGATTCAACGCAAGAAGGAACATAGAGCACTTGATAAAGAAACTATATTTCTTAGTTTCCAGCCCATTTCTATATCTTTTGCAGAAATTAAGTATTCTAACTTCATTTTATGTGCTAATCTTGTGTAACCTTTATTTACATAGTCAGTCGGCCTAATGTCGGCAAGGTTTTCGAATGATGCAGATGTACTGGTCCAAATCACGATTTTTGTTGGTGTTGTAATTTCCGTTTTCCAACGTTGTCATATCGGACGCTGAATGGAATGGGTGAAATGATGCTCAAATGAGCCCGGGGTCCATAGAGCTTAGAGTTACCCAACATGCGTCTTTCAGGATAATGGAAAACCCCGGAAAAAACCTTATCCAGGTAACTCACCCTGACCGAGATTCGAACTCGGGACCTCTTGAACGTGAAGCAGACATGCTACCACCACGCTACCGAGGCTGGCAAATCACGACTAAACGCATATTACAGATAATAAAATGAGTAAATTGAACAAAATATAAGTGGTTTGACTTATTCAAAACTAAATGACATACATTCTTGTAACAAACAGATCAAATTGGATGCCCTGCATGTTAATAAAACACATAGTCTTATACAGGTGCAGTTGCCATGACTAAAATTTGGAATTTACACCAAAAGGGATAAATCGAACACAACAAAATATGTACGCGAAGAGGATATACAACAAAGTTGTTCATTACCGCACAGAGGTACAAGAGTGTCACTATACAGAGAATGCGCCCCAGTTAATAAATGGACAAGTGGATCTGAAGGTACCAAACTCGTTAGCTCCAGCAGTAATATCCGAAGGTCCCGTGTTCGATCTCCGGAGACCGACCAATATGTACCAAAGACTTTCCTGCAGTTTTTCTTGGCACTAGGCGAAACTTTACTTTCCGCCACTTCCCGTCCCTTCAATTATTTTCATTTCATTTCAATCTGGTCTTCTCAGGGCCAGAAGTGTCGGTGATGAGCGAGTGTGGTGCTGCAACGTAGCTGCTTTGAAGACTTTAGCTGCTGTTCTCGCGTAGCTTTGATGCTGAGATCTTCTGGGACACTTATTTGTAGACTTATACATTTCCAAGATATAACTTGTTATTGGCTTCAATATTAAAATATTTATAGTTTAATCAAATGGGATCGTTTCTCTCTTTGCAAGCCAAGCGAACGTAATTCAATGTCTTGCCATGGCGACCAGCTTTTAAAAAATTTGACTATCGCTTAAGCCTACTACATTCCCATATTTTCATCGTTTTGTACAAAGAAATATGTAATAAAATGACTTCTACAAAATTTTATATCAATTAACTCGAAACAGATAGAATGTAAAGCTTTCTCCGGACTAATTTACCAAATAATGCATAGGAATATTCTCGTGAAACTATCACTAATTTTTATTTCTCCGGGGGCACAGATAGAATGAAATTTCAAAACACATCACATAGCAAGAGATCTTAAACGATTTCGTTATCTCTTAAGCCTTCTGCAACCAAAATTTTTTGCTGCATTTACACCTCCTCCTTTAACTCCAATGGTCATTTCGGCGGCCGCTCTCCTTTGGAACATATCATCTATTGGCGATGGTGTTAATTCGTAGACTTTCGGTTGCAAATACTTTAATTCTTTTTAAGCATTAGATCACGCACACATTCGCAGGCTCATTCATACTTCCAGACTCTGAGGAAAATGGGGAATCATCTGCATCCCGTTTACCGGCAATCTATCTGGCAGAATCAGCAGAATTCTCGCCAAATACAACATATGGACTATCCACAAGCCACCTCCGAAGATTAAACATCTGTTGAGGCCAGTGAAAGACAAACTGGACTTCCAAGTTCCAGGAGTTTACCGCATTCCCCGTGAATGTGGGACACCGTATATAGGACAAACCGGAAGGACCATCGCTACTAGAATAATTGAACATGAACGGAGCATTCGTTTAATACAACCTGAGAAGTCTGGACTGGCAGAGCATTGTTTTGATAACGACCATAGAGCCAATTTTCGGGAGACGACTATCTTGGCAAAATGCAAGAGTTACTGGGAGCGGAGAATTAAGGAGGCTTTGGCGATTTCCTCTGAAAGGAGCACGCTTAATCGTGACGCTGGATCTCAGTTCAGCTCCTCTTGGAAACCGGCCTTAAAATGGAAATCCGTCGAATTAAGAAGCAAAGATCAATACAGCTTTATAATCAAATTAAGTACTTACGTTTCGTTGACACAATTTTCTATACCCATGCCATCTCCTGACCTGGCCTTTAATTTACTGAAAACAGTCTTTTGTTCAGTAATGCGATTTTAGATAGTGTTTTGTCTTTTTTATAGTTGTGTTGTATTCAGTATTTCATTTGTGGTTATAACATTTTATAAATATCTGATGATGGGAGAGATGTACACTCCCGAAACGTTGATATCTAATCATCTTTTCACCTGGCTGGTTGCCCGAGAAGAAAGTGAGCGTATTCGTCGCCAGGAAAGCTTCAGGTCTTATTGGAGAATCATCTTGTTTGGAGAAAAATCCCCACACCCAGCCGGAAATCGAACCCGAGATCCCTCGCACAGGCAGGTGCTCTACCGAATGAGCTATGAGGTCACACAATCAAATACTGTCATTGTATCTAATGTTTATCTGGATTGACATGCAGTACATAGGTGGCTTGAAAAGTTTCCGACCTAATAAGAATTGTTTATTTTTCAACATAGTCTCCTTGTAACTCTACACAATGCTCTCAGAGATGCTCCCATCTCTGTAACCCGTCCAAATAGGACTCGGCGTTTTTCTCTGCATAATAATTGTTCACGAAGGTGACTGCCACTTCATTTGAGGAAAATCTCTGTCCTCCGAGCGCAATTTAACAGATGAGGGAACAAAAAGAAGTCGTTTGTAGCTAGATCTGGTAAGTAAGGTGGTTGGTAAAACAGTTGAAAATGTAATTCGTGGATTTTCGCCATTGCAACCGATGAGGTGTGAGACGGTGCGTTGTCTTGGTGAAACAGGATTTTCTTTTTCTGCAAATGTGGCCGTTTCTCCGCAAGTTCTGCCTTCATCTGGTCAAGAAATGATGTGTAGTATGTTCATGTAATGGTTGTTTCCTTTTTAAGATAATCAATTAAAATAACTCCAAAAACAGTCAAAATCAGTTTCCCTGCCAAAAAGGTAATGTTTTTTTTTTTTTTTTTTTTTTTTTTGGAGCCGGTTCCCCCTTTGCAGTCCACTCTTTGGATCGCATTTTTGTTTCGAACGTATAATGGTGTATAATCTACATTAATTAATCTGCGCCAAAACTCGGATTTATTTCGCCTAAACTGCGCTGACAGAGCGTTGGAAATGTTCATTCAAACACGTTTTTGGTCTAACGTGAGCAAACGCGGCACCCAACGCGCGGAAAGCTAAATGTTGATTTAATATGTGACAAACACGTTATTTTGACACGTTCATAGCCTCTGCTTTACTCGGCGGTCGTCTAGCACCATTTGGTGAACTTTGGCGATGTTTTCGTCGGTAGTTGCAGTATTTGGACGTCCCTAAGGTTAATCGTCTCCCAAGCTCGTCTCGTTTAAATCCAGCTGCCAAAAATTTAACTGTGGTAAATTATAATGCAGAATCCAACTCATCTTTGATTAGCGTAGGCGTATTGCTTTTCCAAAACAAATCGATATTCGATTTTGTCCATTTTCATAAAAAAAACACTCACATAGACGCACTCAAACGACTTTTACATAGCAAGTGAGCTTTAAAATCGCTGAAGCTTTGGTGAGTAACTGTCAACAGATGAACAACGAAATTCACTAGCTTTTATTTCCGAGTCCTGGCATCTTCATGTTGAGGTCGGAAATTTTCCAGACCACCCTCGTATATAGTAGAAGAAGATTTTGTAACTAGAGCTTTTAGAAATGAATGGAAAAAGTAATTTGAATGTAATACATCAGATATTTTTGAAATTGAAAACGTTTGAGAATATAATATATGAACCTGTATAACTTTTATTTGTTATGAAAAGGCTTTAAGTATAGTTAATGGAGAATAATTAAGTGATATACTAATAAAGGAGGAATACAAAGCCTATACCAAAATACCAGAATTAAAATGAATTAAATAAGAGTGTAGCTGATGAGACCAGAAAAATATTATCCACGTGCAACAGAAGCGTATTCCCAATTTATTTAACTTTTATATAGACGAAGGTATAAAACATTGGCAGGTAATATAACATCATATTTTATCTTAACTAAAACCTGTGTCAATCAGACATAAATTCAGAAGTTGATCTCCAGCTTTATGAAACTTGCGTTTAACAGCAAGAAAATATAATAGCATTACGTCCTTTAGAACATTAATGCTATAGTGTATATGGATTAATGGGAGAAACCAATAATATTTAAAATATTTATTAATGCTATGTCGATAAAGTAAATGAATCAGTTTGAATGTGGAGGCCTCACATTATCATATGAAAATATAAATTAGTTTGATATAAATGGTCAAAATTTAAAAATAAATATGCACATTTAAAATAATCTTTTGTAGGACAGAATTTTCCTGAAACTGTATAAAAATGATGACAATATAGAAATATGACAGGGTAGAGTCAGACTGAAAAATTCAATGCCATAGCCGGGATTTGAACCACGGATCCTCTTAAACCACGGATCTTCTGGTCTCCGTCCAGCCGCTTTAACCATTTGAGCTACTATGGCCAACGTGCCAACATGACATTAAATTCTCCAACTTTCATAGTGCGTCCTACACACGTCTAGTGTGAAAGAACAATTAATTCCCATTAATTGTATCTAATTGTGGTCCTTAAAGTACTTACAGCATAGTAAGTCGTCATTAAGGTAGTTGTCTCATGTAATTATGAGAACTTCTAGTGGTTTACCGGGAGAAACACGAGTCAGTTGGATAATTTAATGTCATGTTGGCACGTTGGCCATAGTAGCTCAAATGGTTAGAGGGGCTGGACGGAGACCAGAAGATCCGTTGTTCAAATCGTGGCTATTACACTGAATTTTTCTGTCTGGCTCTACTCTTTCATAGTGCGCCCTACACACGGCTAGTGTGAAAGAGCAATTAATTTCCAATATAGAAATAAGTTTATGGCAGAGACGTATGGAATTTGACTAAACAGCGAGAATAACAAAGGAAGCAGCAGAAATAAGTTTGCCTAAGCCTTTAGCAGGACCTGCGTTGTTAGATCATAAATGGATTTCACAATTCAGAGAGGAATTGGGAGGCGACAAGTGAACGTCGAACACGCAGGTTGTCTCTGAACGCTATGCTTACAAACCACGTGTTTTTGTAGTTAGCTGTGTCAGCTAGCTTTTGTATATTGTTCATTGGTATATATCATATATCTACATGGCTCTACAAACGGATGATACCGGCAGAATATTATATTCAGCGCTAAATGTATTAAATAACGACACGAACTTCCGGGATAGCTCCAATTCTACGCTACAACTGACGTCATCTAATCAGCACTACCAATCTCAACTGTCTTCTGCTACCGGGGATAATACAGTAAGTAAACCAATAGTACGACCATCTCAACTTCACTCAATTCAGCCCCTTAATACACTAAATAACTCCGTGCAGCACGACGATGATGAAATTGCAGACTGTGCCCCATCAGACTGTTTAGAGCGCAGCCAACGCTCGCAGCCCGCCCTCACGCAGGGTTCACAACAAAACAAACGCCGATGCACTGCCTCTGTTTCTGAACAGCCTACTCTCTCACGCCATGCATACCCAATTCCTACATCTAATCGCTTCAATCCTTTAAGTGAAGCACCAGACCACGATTCTTCTGACACAGCCTCCATCTCTCAAAAAGAGAAAATTCCTCCCATATGTGTCCGCAATGTGCACAATTATCAATTGCTACTACAAAATGTAAAAAAAAAAAATGTGTCTTATCTGAATTTCACACTGAGCTACGGGGAGCCATTCTTAAGGTCTACACTTCGACGTCCACAGACTACCGCAACCTTACCTCGTACTTGACATCAATTAAGCAAGGATACTACGCATTTCACAACCCTTCAGACAAACTTTTTTCAGTCGTCATACGCAACCTACCGTGCTCCCTCAGTGACCAAGAGATATATGATGAACTTTGTGCTCTGAACTTCCTTGTTCGTAAAGTTACACGTTTACTACGTAAGAAAAAGGAACCGATGTCTATCTGTGTGGTTGACCTCCTTAACAATGACCAAGGTAAACATATTCTTAATCTATCCCGACTACTGTACAGCGTAACAAAGTAGAACATCGCCGACACAATACGGAACTGCCTCAGTGTACTAACTGCCAAAACTATGGACACACCAAAAATTACTGCCAACTAGAGCCCCGCTGTGTTCGCTGCACAGGCAACCATCACCTTTCTCAGTGCACGAAGCCCTCTACTACACCAGCTCAGTGTGTTAATTGCCAACAAGGTCATCCGGCAAACTATCGCGGTTCTCATTACTTACAGCTGAAGGAACGACAGTCTCGGCGCTTTCAGCAGCCGGCAATAACATCCCGTCACAATTCACAGCAACCAACCTCAGCTTCTCAACAACAGCCACTGTTTCAGCAACAGCAAGCACAGCGTCCACAACAGCAACAACAAACACGCCATAGTCCTTCCCCAACTGTTCTTTCTCCGCCATCACGGACTTATTCACGAGTACTGACTTGGCGTTCACCTCCCTCTCAAGGACGTTCTTCAATTCCTTCACCAGAGGATTCTGCATCTGCACCCCCGTCTTGGACTTCCTTGAAATAAATGATTGCACCGCTAGGTACTTTCCTGTGCAATCTGTTTTCTCCAGTTCTCCCGCAACTGCTGCAGCTTCTTCGTTCCCTTTCTCCAATCTTCCGCAATGGTCACCCGTAATTTGTCATCTCTACGTCAGCTCACATTCCTGAATTGGAACTCTAACGGTCTTCGGGCTAAACGTTCCTCCTTCATAGCATTTCTTACACATCACAATGTTGATATAGCTTGTGTAACAGAGACACATTTTCTTCCCAATGAGAATTTCACTGTTCATGGTTACCTCATTTACCGGCAGGACCGTGACGCAGATAAAGCATCTGGTGGAGTGGCTCTTCTCATCCGACGCTCTCTGAGTCACAGCGAGATATTTCTCCCACAGGTGCCCAATTTGGAAGTGGTGGGTATTAAACTCTATTGTGCAGACGGTGGTGACCTTGTCA
The DNA here is from genome assembly GCA_030765055.1 of Mantis religiosa. NCBI lineage: Eukaryota > Metazoa > Arthropoda > Insecta > Mantodea > Mantidae > Mantis > Mantis religiosa. Next base: position 236,970,277 of record CM060948.1, on the reverse strand, counting down.
TTCTTAGTGCATACAAACCACCGAATCGGAGGCTGAATATTACATATCTCTCACTTCTCTTCCCTGCGGGGAACAGAACTCTTCTTCTAGGTGATCTCAAATGTAAGCATTCCTCCTGGGGATGTCTAACAACAAATCCAAATGGACGACTTCTGTTTTCAGCCCTTGCTACTTATGGCCTATCGATAATGGCACCCGAAGATCCAACTCATTTTCCTTCCATTCCCTTATTTGCCCCTGATATTCTAGATATCGGTATACACCGTAGTCTAAACCTGCCCACTTTTGTTTCTTCCATACCAGAGCTTGATTCTGGTCATTGCCCGGTCATTGTCACCTTTGCTATTCCACCTGCCTTCCACCAATTAGCTCCTAGGCTGCTCAACGGTTACATTCATTGGGAAACATTCCAATCTCATCTGGATGCAGCACTCACCAGTTCGTACCGACTTGCCACTAATCACGATGTGGATCTCGCGATACAGCACTTCACTGACACCATTTGCAGCTGCGCTCGACTTTCCCCTTCTCCACAGAGATGACATCATTCTTCCCCCTTCTTACCCCTCTCCATTTTAAGTCTCATCCGAGAAAAACACCATGTTCGTCGAGAGTGGCAACGGGACCGACAACCCTGGCTCCGTCGAAAGCTCAACGGACTCATTCGACGGGTGAAACTGGAGTTGGAGCGACATCGTCTAGAGTCCTGTGAGCGCTATCACTCTCTCCTTCTGACCACACGCTGTTGGAGGCCACCAAACGTGTTCTTCGTGAGCCGACTGTTGTACCGGCGCTGTCTGCAGGTGATAGACTGGTTACAGGTATTCCCACCAAGTGTGAAATTTTGGCCGATAACTTTGAGCGTGTGTTTGCACTTCCCATGTCAGCCGATGATGAGACTATTGCCGACGTGGAAAGGGAGCTACATACCTATCGCACTCGACCCACAGTCTCACAAAGGATTTCATTTACAAGCCCAAGGGAACTATCTTCTCTGATTAGAGCCCTTCCCCTTAAGAAATCTCCTGCGCACGACTTTGTTCCTAACATTGTCATCAAGAAGCTCACCAAAAAGCAGTTGCATACTTGTCATCCATCCTCAATGCCTGTCTACGCCTCGGCTATTTTCCTCACACCTGGAAGTTTGCCCATATAGCAGTCTTCCATAATCCCAATAAACCCAAACACCTCTCTGAAAGCTATCGTCCTATAAGTCTGTTGCCGACCCTCTCTAAGCTGTTTGAAAAAGTAATTCATCGCCGTCTTCTGTCTTACCTTAATCATAACCATGTTCTTCCGCCTTATGAATTTGAATTTCGTCACAAACATTCCACTACCCATCAGTTTTTACGATTAACTCAGTCAATTGTTCACGGCTTCGAGGCCCATCAGTATACCACGGCTGTCTTCCTGGATGTGGCACAGGCATTCGACAGGGTTTGGCATGATGTTTTGCTCCTTAAGCTCTACCGCATCGGTCTTCCTAATTACTTATCTCGTCTAATCCACAGTTTCCTCTACGACCGCAGCTTTTCAGTACGCATTGGTGGAAAGCTTTCATCTCCACGTAATATTACCGCAGGTGTCCCACGGGGTTCCATCTTGGCCCCGACTCTATTTAATATATGCATTTCTGATATTCCTGACTTAGCTCCGACTTCTTTAGCTCTTTACGCTAATGACACAGTACTATATTATTCTCATGTTAATCTCCAGCACACACAACAAATAGTACAGCTCTCTTTAGATCGCCTAACTCATTGGTTCAGCACTTGGCGGATCTCATTGAACCCTCAGAAAACCGAAGCTAAAATCTTCACTCTTCGCCGATATACTCCGCTTACTCCGTTGTGTCTCTACAGGAACAATGTCCCGTGGCTCCCCACTACAACTCCCGTTAAATACCTTGGAGTGCTTTTGGACTCTCGACTGACCTGGCGTGCTCATTTCGATCGTCTTATATCACTGGCCACTGGGCGAATTTCAAAACTCTCACCTCTGTTGCATCGCCGTTCCAGCCTCGGCCTACAGTCTTCATTATTACTCTACAAACCACTCGTTCGTCCGCTTATTACATATGCCTGCCAAGTGTGGGGGCCCGCACACACATGTCATCTGCGTCGTCTTCAGGCCACACAGAATCGCTTCAAGCGCATCGCTACCAACGCTCCGTGGTTCATCCGTAATCAGCAGCTCCATCACGAACTAGGACTGTTACCTCTTCACGACTACATTCGCAGGATCGCTCGTCGTTTCTTTTCCACGCTGCAAGAAGTCCAGGAGCTGTGCACTATAACATCGGCGTCCGCACGCGCCAGCCCTCACGCTTGAAGAGGAGACTACCACAGGACCTGCTTCTAAGTGCTACATCTGATTCGAGTGATTCTAGTGCTTGATGTCTGTCTTACATCTTCAATATTGACATAATTTCTCAGAGAGTATTATATGAGTTCTAACTTAATGTAGTTAGGGGACGGCCTGTTAGCCTACCCTTGAGTGTTATTGTTCTTATTGTACTGTTACCTTCTTTTCACTCTGATCTGTAAAGCACTGTACTGCTGATCGATAAATAAAGAAATTATAAAAAAGAGAGGAATTGCATATCTGAAGCACAATGAAAGTCGTACAAGCATATACAACCATCTAGAGCAACCTGCCTGACAGAATCCCAAGGAAGGTATTCTGTTATAAAAACCCTAACCCATAGTGTAACAACCCGCGAGTCAGAGCCTGTTAGCCCACTGCCAGCTTCACGCCTACATACGCAAGGCAGAGAAGAGTGATAATCGGACTGATACAGGGAGAAGATGTGGTCAGCATCTCAGTACCCCCAGTCGGAAATTCGGCTTTCTAGACCAGGGTTGGCAACCTAGCGCAACTACTCAATTTCCTCACAATACGGAGTGAACACCAGTCCTATACCCAGCACTTGAACTCCACACCGCCTGCGGCGGGGTCAATCTCTAGCGCATTCCGTGGTAGGGAATCAAAGCACAACGCTTTAACCCACTACGCCACGGTACAGGACATTCAATTACAAACCTCTCTAAACTATTGTAGGCCAGGTTTTTGTAATTTGTTTTACTTCCTCCATCATGTAGCCCGTAGGCAGACAAAGCATTTCATTCCACAAAATGTTTCCATATCAAGATTTCAATGGAAATACACGTTTTAATGTCCATGAATACAAACAAGAATAAACATTTTTACCAGACACTGTTAGGTAAAGAAGGTTGGAATTCATTAAATATGAAATGTTTAAATATTCAAGTCAAGCATTTACAGATAGACTCTTCCACTTCGTAATATATAACAACATGATGGAACAAATCGACTAAAATTCATCTTTTTTTAGTTAATTGATGGAAATTAATTATTTCTCCACACTAGCCGTATATAGGCTAAGATATTTGATGGATAGAGTCAACATGAAAAATTCAATGCAATGGCCGGGATTTGAACCACGGATCTCCTGGTTTCCGTCCAGGAGATCCGTGGTTCAAATCCCGGCCATGGCATTGAATTTTTCATGTTGACTCTATCCATAAAATTACTCTATTTAAAATGGTATATATATATATATATATATATATGTATAAATTAATGTAACTACAGGTGCTTTAGCTTATTAAACATAGTTTATAAAATATTTACGGGTATAATTAGGAATAATTGTATCAGCATTATAACACACCAGTTAAAAAGGAACAAAACGCTTTCAGAAGCAAAGGTCATATGATTGATAATTTATATTTAAATTACTTATTTAAAAGAAACAGAAAATTCATCCTGGAAACATAGTGTTTCTATCGTTTGTAAAACATTTTAAAGGGAGAATAGAAATAAACAGTAAACAGTAGCAGTTACTGATTGTGCCTCACAAATTATAATTTCCATAAAACCAACTAACTTCAGCACCTGTAGTGTAACAGTAAAATATCACAATAGAGAGAAATTTACACAGCAGTAAGCTAAGGAAGAGGCATTTGCTGTTGCTTTTTATTACTTTTTCTATCTTGTAAATACTCTGTAGAGGAGGTATTTCATTTCATTCAAGAATTCGAGACTGTGATTTCATTAGACAGGCGTTTAGACTTCCTTGAATTCCAAAATGCATTTTATTCGTGCATCTGTGTGAGTCTGTGTACGGCATAACTCAAAAATTGAAAGCATCCCCTAAAAACTAAACTTGGCATTTAGGAAGCAAAACGAAGATCTTCAAGAAACTTCACATGCCAGGCACGGCAAGGTTTTTGCTATCTTGAGTTCCTAAAATGGCTATTACGATTTTTATTAAAATACTACACGTATTAATAAATGCCCAAAACTGCATAAAATTGTACATTAAAGTACATTTTGAATACATTAAAAATAAACGTATATATGGGAACAGCCTGTAGACATCCCTTCATTTTGAATAACTTTACATATGAATAATTTTAACAGCAACACATAGACGAAATTTAACTGCAATAAGAATAAAAACATTCATGTTACTTTAAGGCACATAATTTACATCTATTATGTTTCTGTGAATTTAGCCACTGCCGAAATATTTCTTATTGGTTTGAATTTTCAATTGTTATAATTCTCTCGAGTGGAATGTGGTTATTGTTTCCTCACTCACTTTCTCTCTCTCACTCTCACTCTCTTTCTCTCACTCTCTCTCTCTCTCTGGCCCCCCCCCCTCTCACTCCTGGGCGTGGAAAGTAAATGACATTTCAAAGCAATGACAGAGTGATCCGCCCTCAGATGATATCTGTCTTTTAAAGGCAACTACCCGACTCCTATTGTACCTACACAGAAATATTAATGAAATCATTTCCTTAAATTTTTATTTGGGTTATCATGAATTAAAAAAAGAACAATTGTCACTGATATGCATGTTTCTGGGGTTTCCTGCAAAATATGTCTACTTTACTAAATTCAATGTGCTGATTCCAAAACTGTAATCAGTTTTTTCTAACACGTACCATTTTTTATTAAATTAGTCGCTATACTTAAAATGTTTATGTAGTTGTTACCATAAACATTGCATGTAACTAAGAAATAATAGTAATTTCTTTGTTGAAATTAATACGTTTTACAACAATGACACCAATTTAACATACAACACTACTAAAGTTAGTTTCAAAGGTGTACTGTTCAATAATGGACATTTATATGCATCAGTTCCAGTGACCCATTCAGTTCACATCAAGGAAACACATCGTAACCTAAAATTACTTCTAGAAAATGTAAAATATTCAGAACATAAATGCCAATATGTGGAGATTAAAATGTTAGTGCATTGTTACTAGGTCAACAATAAGACTGTATTTAAATGCAATGTTTTATTTGTGAATGGGAAAGTAGAGTCCTATCCGAGCACTGGAGAAAAAAAATTAGAAACAAAAAGATAGTCTCGTGCCAGGAATGAAATGTGCTATCCACGAGTGTCTTGTGGACCCAAAAAATATTCTCTTGCCTCCTTTACGCATAAAGTTAGACTTGATGGAACAATTTGTTAAGGCTTTAAATTAGCATCGAAATTGCTACAAATAAATCTGCAAGAAGTTCCCTGAAATATCTGATGCTAAAGTTAAAGAGCAAACGCTTGTTGAGCCACAAATTAGAAGGTTGATTTATGATACCTTAATTGAAGAAATGATGACAGATTTTGTAAAACAGGCGCGGATTGGTTTTAAGAGTGCCATCTAAAACTTTCTAGGAAATTACAAGGATCCGAATTACAAAAATATAGTAGAACATATGCTTAAGAAATTTCGAAAGCTGGATTGCAATGTGAGTGTAAAAGTACATTTACTGCACCCTCATTTGAACTTTTTTCCATAAAATCTCGGTTCTGTCAGTGAGGAGCAGGTTGAGCGATTTCATCAGGACATAAAGGCAATGAAAAAATGTGCATTTCAAGGCAAAATGTTTTTTTTAAAGCTGACGTAATGTTCAAATGTTTGTGATTATTTAGAACAGATGTGAAATATTAGCTTACGTTAAGAGTTTTGTGTTGATAGTTATGGATTTATTAACTGCTATTTAATAACATAACAAATTCGATAAAGCAGAGTATAAAATTCATATTTTACTATTTCTTCTATTGTGAAGAATTGGTATGTGATGAAGAAAAACTAAGCTTATATACTGATTCAACGTACTCAAATTCGGAATAATGACATACTATAGTAAAAAGCCTCAGACAAAAGTTCAACGCTTATTAATGTTATTTATATTTCATAGCCTGTTGAAGAATGGGTAGATAAAATCATGTGAATGTAACACAACAGATTTATATATAATTATAGAATTAGACAACTCATGACTTTATAAAATTCAACAACAATTTACAATTTAGTTCACCGAGTTTGCGGATGATTTAGCACTTACGGATTCCTAAGATATATACAACGTTCTTTTCATAGGTTTAAAAATATTGGTGTTAATTACCGCATGAAAACAAGTAAATAAGAGGAAATAGACGGAATTTTAAATGAATTTACAGACGTAAAACATATGAAGTACCCTTAGGACCTGTGTTGGACTGTTTAATGTCTATCAGCTAAATATGTTATAAAAATCCGTTTTCCAAAAAAAAAAAAAAAAAAAAAAAAAAAAGTCCAGGCTTCCCTTAAGCATGTCGAGGTAGTTAACTGAAAATACCATTTGGGTGTGTTTTAGAAGTTTTAGAACAGCGTATTCTTCTGCTAGTTCCAAAAGTCTAACATATAATGTGGTTTCTGAGAGCTGTAAGGTAGCCCATAGCTTTCGCATCATATAATGAATAATGTACAACCCCAAATTCAACTTGATAAGAATTTAAGTCTCGCCATTTATCCCTTTCAAACTCAAAGACAGAAACCGATCATGGTTTTCATAATGTAATAAAATATCCCCTGATATTTCTGCTCAATTAATTGGAATTGAAGTTTGCTAGCATAACAATTAAATTTTCTAGTTCCAGTATTAGATCTTTAAGCATCTAAACCAATAGAACTTTAAAGAACTCTCCAAAATGGTTGAGTGGCTCTCGAGCGAACACACATGCAGTTTCCCTATTTATAATATAACTAACCATATTTAAATATGAGGATATGGGTTTGGTAAACGGTAGAAAACGTCATTCAAATGTTACATGTCAGATTTCTGTACATCCACATTCTCAATTTTTTGTCACTTTCTAGTATGTAGAAACTGTTTTACTTGTGTAAATTTGATACACTTCCACGTCACCCAGAAATTGTGTTTACAGAGAATTTTTGAAGAGAAAAAGACAGGACATATTTTAGTATAGGGAACAAGATATACTGGAATGACAACACTCAGATGTTTTTGAATTTAATTTATTTCTGTGTACTGCCTGGAAAAATTAATGTTGGAACAACGGCAAGTAAGATTACAGAGACTTGAAGATTTATACTCAGTGGAGGTTGGAGTGAGGGAATGGCTCCTTGGAGTACATTTGGTGGCCGGTATAACGGTGGCTCTTCATGAGATGAGCAGCAGTTGCGGTCAATACTTTTGTTTGCTTATAATACTCAATTGATTGTCTATGGAAGGACAGGGAGTCCTTGTCTTCCATATTAGCAAACCGGTGGAGTGCTTCGGACTGGTCTTTATTGTAGTTGGCCAATAGTCCCAAATATTTGGCCCTGATTCTGGCAAACTCGGCTTGGTGACGCTCGTTCTCTCCCTTCATGAGGAACTCAAGCTGGTAGTATTTCAATGTGTTCACCTTCTTGCTGCTTTCGATGAAGGCAGTTTCGTACTCGGAAGCCTTTGTCTCGTCTTCTTTACCCTTAGATTCTTGGATCCTAGCGTTCTCCTTCTCCTTCTTTGCCTTTTCTTTGAGTTCATAAGCTAACTTTTCGTATTCCTCAGCCTTGGCCAACATTGCCTTCGCATGCTGTTCGCATTCATTGGTCTCATCCATTTCCAGCTGGCTCATTCCGGTATAGCCATTTGAGTAGACCGCTGCAGTATTGGCTCTCATGAGGTTGATTAGGTACTCTCCATGTTCCGGGGTCTCCTTCCTAATGTCATCTTGTTCCTTGATATCCTGTTCCTTGCTATTTCTGTCGTGCTTCTGGGCCCTTTCCTCGTATTCCTTAGCGATGACTTCCTTGTCCTTGGCTTGCCTCTTGTGCAACTGAGCCTTCTTGTAAGCCTCGTTGGCTGCAACAGCCTGGTTCTCTGCTCTCTTGTGGTATTCTATGGCAGTCTGTCTCTTCTCTCTGAGAAGCTCGAGGAACAGTTCTGCACTGCTGGAGTGCGCTTCAGATTTCATGCCATAGGTGTCCATAGCTTGCTCAGCATTTTCGGTGCTTCGGTCCATAATATAGGAGGAAGTAGCACCCTCCATATCGCCGTAGTTTAAAGTGTCTTCCATGTCGTGTTGATCTCGGTCATTATCTTTGTAGCCCGTGCCGAAAGTCATTACCTCATTTTTCTTGCCGGCCTAAAATGGAAGAAAATAAAATAGAATACAATACTATAGTTAAAAGATAGCTAAGAATTTCTTATATTTATCTAAATATTGCATCCAAAAAGTTTACAAATTCAGAGCATAACTTTCACCTATGCTATTTTCAATCAAAGCGTTTCGAAATGGATAAGTGTAAAGCAATTCTGTGTTACTGCTTGTTATTGTTTAAATCGTTTTTGAAACAAGAATTAAATAAGTTTTTCAGCAGCAGACGTTCCTGGAAATTACTAAGTATGATTCTGTGTCATATATCATTTAATATGTTTTAAAGTTGCTGCTATAAATTAAACGTAAGCGGTTCTGAAATCCAATGGCAATAATCCTCTATAATATTCATAAAAGCGGAGGAACATTTAATATCTTATTTTAACAATATCGAAGTAATGTGTGGACTGGAATTATTACGAAAAAATATAGTTCTTAGCTTTGGAAGAACTGAGCCATTTCTGACAGAAGTAAAAATCGTTAAAATGTGAAACCTTCTGAAGACACTTTTTTTATGAAATTTTAAAACTAGTTTTAAATCTCTCATTAGTAGTTTACAGACCGTAGTCTCGAAATTAGTGTTCCCAGAGGTACATTTGTGTACGATGCGACGCTTTGTGCGCAGTGTCCATGTTCGTACCTAACTTTTATAGGAACGGAGAGAGTTTTCAGTATTTTCTATTTGGACACATTTAAATGAGGAGAGGAAATTGTTTATTTTCAGTTTCAGTTGATATATGGCATTACATTTACTTATACCAAAGAATACATTATCTTTATATCTGAGAGATGCTAAGCCAGCAGAATAGAAGAACTCACACTACAGACTTTGACATAGCACGACTAGCTTTGCTGTACACGATTTTCGTTACAGTTGTATTTTATATCGAGAGATCCAAGAACATGGGAAGCGACTACAGGACGTTTTGATTATCCGGGCTTTCGGCGCTAATTGCCGTCTGCCACTAGCATAGAACCGCGCGGATGAATCATATATCCTAAAGAGGTGCTACAAATACGTATGGAGAACGAGAGTGGCCATTTTCAACATCTCCTTTAGTAACATGGGTAAGTCAAGCCCTTAGAAGTAGTTGTAAAAATGTTGCAGATTTCCTGTATGATAGTGGCAGACGGAACGAGCGCCGGAGGCACGGACAGACAAAAGACCGCGCAGCGGGTTCCTATCTTTTTGATTCTCTCGGTGTTAGCTGACTCAGATCACTTTTTCGGTTGCCCTAGACGACGTGTCTTTTCCGACGTGGTTAGCTTGGTGACTGATAATGCAGAATTTTACCTTGTTGTATACGTTAAATATTTCTGCTTTGTGCTTCAATTATCATTGAAGCAAATGGGGGTTACAAAGGTTTGAGGAAAAACTTACTGTAATTATTTAAAATATTACTGAACCGTTTTACTGCCAAAGGGTACTTAAACATACACATCATTTCTATAACTTAGATGACGATTGGGCACAGATTAAGGAAGTCCAGCACTGATATATTTGCTTCGTGTTCCGAATTTCTTCGTAGAATTACCAGGGTTTTTCATCTCTTATTAGGAACAGTCGAGTCTGCAACACAAAATAATTAAAGTGATAACAGCGAAAATTCAACATAAACGCCTTATAGATTATTGCACAAACATTTCATAAAGAACGCGGGAAAGCAAACGAAATTACTTCCCGTTTATTTTTCCTTTAAGAAGAACGGAATTTTAAAGCGACCATATAGGGACGAGGTCTAATTATCCTATTGCATTCCCCAATTCACAGTGTAGCTACAAGGAAAAATTATATAATTTCTGAAGAAGTTTATACTGATTTACGTGAAGTACATAGACAAAATAGACTTCTGTAATAAGAGCACATTAATAACCCAGAGAAAGTCATTTTATCGTATGCAAGACATCAGAGTTCTTCAAGTAGTTAGTGGTTATTAGTTTTTTATGTTGTATTCAGGCGAAGAGCTTGTTACTTTAAGTTTTAAGTTTTCTTAAGTGTCTGGTTATGTTAAATATTCTGACTACCGCTAGTCTATTATACCCCTTTTGAATCTACACTGAACTGTAAAATGTATACAAATTAACTACATCAATAGGAACTAAACCTAGCCCACCTTCGTGAGGTGGAAGCAGCGTGCCTGCCTCGCATTCGAAACTCGGTTATGGTGAGTTAAGATTAATTCAGGGAAACTCCGAGTCCATTTGAGCATAATTTCAATCATTTCGTTCATTCAAGGACAAATGTGGTCTACCTTGTTAAGGGAGGTTGAACTTCAAGGGGGAAAAATAAAAGAAGTAGAAGAATCAAGACAGAAAATCATGTGACTCCAGGAAACCAAACGTTTATTGTTATAGTTTTTCAGAATTTTTTTATGAATTAATTTTTGCAAAACACAAAAATAACCTTAGCTATTCCTTTTTTAAACTTATTTCTTACCACGTTTATCATTGTTATGCTTTATTTCTTTCCGACGTAGCTTTCTTATCCAGTACTAAACGTATACATTCTATAAGTAAATGACTAAAAATAAGGATAAGAGTAACTTTAATATCATCAGTAGCCCAAAGTGGTGCATATGTATATCGAAGGGATTAAAAGATGAGTGAGGTTAGCTGTGAGAAATCCTATAACGTGTTCATCAGCAACTCCTTCCCCGAAATGCCTCAAAGAATGCCCATTTACTACCTTGAGGTGGAAGTCATTAAAAATATGTTACATTCGCCACAAAGTACGAAAAATATAATTTTATACTGAGCTAAAGTGGAACAAAATGTGATAAACTAAATCGGAACCACCACAAAAAAGAAACCTAATATTAAGCGTTTAGGAAATATTCTATAGTTTGTTTGATTCCCGGAGTTACACCCCATACAGACATATAATAAACATTCCCTCTTCCTACCGAGCGGGATGGCTCAGGTGGTTTCATCTCTGGTCCGCATTTGGGAGATCCCCGATGGATTCCCGTAGCCAACGTACCTGACCCGAGGGTTTTATCGGGGATGTCCTCGGGTGGCCAATTGAATGCTGGGTTGGTTATTTATAATATTTTCAGTAATATATATGCAATGTTGCAGTCCAAAGCGTGTGGAGATCTGAGGGGCACAGATTTTAATCGGGAAACTTTTAAAAAATTTTTAGTCTTAGCATAAAGGCCATCCTTCGTTATCAACATACAGTTGTAACCTAGAAGTAAATCAGCTTATTTTATGTACTGGAGTTTATAAACCCCCTTTTTTCTTTTTTTGTAATTTACGTCTATCAACGTTATGCCGTATCGGACGATGAATGGAATGGGTGAAATGATGCTCAAATAAGCCTAGGGTCCATAGAGCTTTGAGTTACCTGATATTCGTCTTTCAGGATAACGGAAATCCCCGTAAAAATCTTATCCAGGTAACTCACCTGACCGAGATTCGAACTCGGGAGCTCTTGAACGTGAGGCAGACATGCTACCACTGCGCTACCGAGGTGGCCCCTCCTCCTCGTTTACCTATTTCAGATTGACCGACTTTTTCACAAACCATGCTTTCTACGACCCTTTTTTGTTCGCAATTTGGTGAAAGCTATGTACCGTAGCCTATGAGTACCCTTGTTAATGGTAATATTACACCTTTTATTTGGTTCCGTAGTTATTTAATAATACAAAACATACGCAGTTTTCACCCCTAATATCGAAATACAGTAAATTAGCAGCAAAATGGTGTGTAACTTCCTACTCATAACCCTCATATTAAATATTTAGGAAGTGATACATTATGTGTAACCTTCTAGCAGAGCAATATTTCTAATTGTTAACTATGAACTACGAAGGACATATTTCTGGTTTTGAACGAAAAGACTTTTCCCTGTTTTGTAATTATTTAGTACGTATTGGTATTAAATGCAATGTAACATGAGGTTGTTAAAGAATTTTAGCATAAAGTACCGCCAATATATTGTATGTTATAAACATATCCAATTATGATTTGTCAATTTCTCAAAATTAAAACCTCTGCTTTGTTTTACTACTTTACCTACCATTTTCCTGCACTAGGTGATCGAAGTGAGCGAATTCTATCTAAACATTTTATTTCGAAATTTTATCGAAACGCCTGAATACAAAAAGTAACAGCTCCTCTTTCTCTAGCACTATCATTGGAGGCCGAATAAATACAGCACTCCACCCATAAATTGTATTTATACATTTCATTGGAAATACAGGTTACGAGGTAAACTGAACCGAATAAAATGATTTTTATACCAAACTCCAGGTGTTCTCTATCTCTCTGAGTCCCTGAGCAGCATAACTGAAGGATATTCGCCAGCGCTTCACATGAAAATTTGTCCTTATTTTGACTTTCAACGTTCTAAGGATGTTGATTAAAACTTTGCATATTAGAATATTTACATGACAATAAGTATATATTTAATTTTTTGTGAATAGCTTTTGTAGTTCTCTGCATTTCGAATTAAATATGTACAACTGGAAAACCATACGGGATACACAATAATTTATTACTCAAAAAATGTACATGTCTTAAAACATAAAATTTGTGTACAACATTTTTGTGACATTAACGATTTCCGATATATTATCTTTTTATTAGTCACAAAGTTAAAATACTTTAACGTATTTAGAAATCCTTCAGTAACATTCATTTGTTTTCCATAGCCATTTTAATAGTGAAATTTAAAGTTAACATATATACGTCCGCTTTTGAAAATTATATCACTTCAGAGTTATGTATTTCTTTGATCCCTGTAACTAAATTTGTAAAGAAACTATTTATACAAACTGCTACTTTGATTAATATTAAATAGTTAATTAAGCGATGTATAAAAATAAACGACAATGGGAAGAGTAAACCGTGTGAACGTAACATATCAGACTTCTTTTAATATATTTTAATATTTTTGTAACAGTCATTGTACGACAAATACAAGAATTGGATGTGACTTATTAAGTGCTTTGGAAAGAATGAAAGTAGTGAGCTACTACTACCAATAGTTCTACTGCTTATCATCTCTTGAGCTGATTTCCGAATATGTCAGTCACTAAAGTCCGAATATGCATTCTTTACGGTTGGATCGTGGACAACGTCAAAGGTGATAAGAAATGGTCACGCTTCTGCTTGGTATAAATAGGCTAAGGTTTTGGAGTCGAGGCATCTGCAGCCCTCAGGAACATCCGAAGCGTGCATCATGAAGTTCCACATCGCCTTCGTTCTTCTGGCCATCTTTGGCGCGGCTCAGGTAATTTCAGCAAAATTTCCAAGAAAGTAATCAAAAGCCGCGTTTGGAGAAAATACTATTTGCTGAGATTTCTGTCTGAAGACAAGAAATTTGTTGATATATTTACCAATATTTTGAAGCCTAAATATATCTTTATACTGACAGTCCTAGGTAAAGTTGCCAGAATATTTAATAAAAATAGGTATATTTTAAACGATTTTACGAAGTTCCAGCAAATTATTTTAGGCAAATTGTAAAATAGATAATGGTTATCAATAGTATTCTAACATAGTATGTGCAATATGGGTAGGGAATTAAAAATTAATTTCATAAATAATAGTTACCATTGGTAGAGTAATTTGAATATTTGTTAACACATATGGTACCAATTAAGACCTACAAGCCTCTGCAATACTGAAATATCAAAGGTTTTCTTTGATGAAATTACAACACTCTACACATGATAATTCCAAGTTTACGGTAACTTATGAAATCTTTTACCTGATTCACTTGAAGCCTATTTCTCTCAGCTATCCAATACTTTTTATTAAGCGAAATGTTCTCTTACAGGGGGAGAAGTTTCTAAGACCGTCAACATATTGAAGTACTCTCAAAATTAATTGTATTTGTGTCGCTAGATTTCAGGAGTTACACATACACATACTTACACTATTCAGTATTTTGTTATCATTTGCTTTCATGTTTTTAAATGTAATACTCACAATCACCATTTTATGATATAGTTTGCCAGTGTTCATAAGGGCACGAATGCCACTGGAAGAAACTGAATTCATAAACTCCCCAAGACTGTTAGTTTGTAAACTTTTTAATAAGAATACTGAAGATTCACTCTAAATATAATCAAGTGTTAATAGGCTCATAATAAAGTTAACAGTTGTTTGAAATTTTTGCAAGTATAGAGACGTACTTCAAATTTAACGTATTAGAAGCATTTACTCTTATGATAATAAGTTAGGAGCTTCATGTTCAGTTTCAACACTCTTATTTACTATGGGGCAATAACATAATCCACTATTATCCCTATTTGTGTTTTAATAAGTATACGTGCTTTATACTGGACGTTCCAGCAGCTTTGCTATGTATGAATTTCGAGTGTTTATATTTCTACAGCCACCAAATACAGTATTTTTTAATTTGAAGAACAAACAGTGCACATAATGCTCAGTTAGTGTAACATTTTTTGCCCTGGTACCGATTACATAAGCATCCACACAATTCGTACACTAGTGTGCATCCGGGTCGTAGTAACTCTTACATTAACACAACTGTAACGAAAATCGTGTACAGCAAAACTAGTCGTTGTATGTCAAAGTTTGTAGTGTGAGTTCTTCTATTCTGCTGACTTAGCATCTCTCAGATATAAAGATAATGTATTCTTTGGTATAAGTAACTGTGATGCCAAATGTACGCAAATGTACCTCTGGGAAAACTAATTTCGGGACTACGGTCTGTAAACTACTAATGAGAGATTTAAAACTAGTTTTACAATTTCGTAGAAAAAGTGTCTTCAGAAGATTTCACATTTTAACGATTTTTACTTCTGCCAGAAATTGCTCAGTTCTTCCAGTGCTAAGAACTATATTTGTTCGTAATAATTCCAGTCCACACATTACTTCGATATTGTTAAAATAAGGTATTAAATGTTCCTCTGCTTTTATGAATATTATGGAGGATTATTGCCATTGAATTTCAGAACCGCTTACCTTTACTTTATAGCTGCAACTTTAAAACATATTAAATGATATATGATACAGTATCATCCTTAGTAATTTCCAGGAACGTCTGCTGCTGAAAAACTTATTTAATTCTTGTTTCAAAAACGATTTAAACAATAACAAGCAGTAACACAGAATTGCTTTACACTTATCCATTTCGAAACGCTTTGATTGAAAATAGCATAGGTGAAAGTTATGCTCTGAATTTGTAAACTTTTTGGATGCAATATTTAGATAAATATAAGAAATTCTTAGCTATCTTTTAACTATAGTATTGTATTCTATTTTATTTTCTTCCATTTTAGGCCGGCAAGAAAAATGAGGTAATGACTTTCGGCACGGGCTACAAAGATAATGACCGAGATCAACACGACATGGAAGACACTTTAAACTACGGCGATATGGAGGGTGCTACTTCCTCCTATATTATGGACCGAAGCACCGAAAATGCTGAGCAAGCTATGGACACCTATGGCATGAAATCTGAAGCGCACTCCAGCAGTGCAGAACTGTTCCTCGAGCTTCTCAGAGAGAAGAGACAGACTGCCATAGAATACCACAAGAGAGCAGAGAACCAGGCTGTTGCAGCCAACGAGGCTTACAAGAAGGCTCAGTTGCACAAGAGGCAAGCCAAGGACAAGGAAGTCATCGCTAAGGAATACGAGGAAAGGGCCCAGAAGCACGACAGAAATAGCAAGCAACAGGACATCAAGGAACAAGATGACATTAGGAAGGAGACCGCGGAACATGGAGAGTACCTAAACAACCTCATGAGAGCCAATACTGCAGCGGTCTACTCAAATGGCTATACCGGAATGAGCCAGCTGGAAATGGATGAGACCAATGAATGCGAACAGCATGCGAAGGCAATGTTGGCCAAGGCTGAGGAATACGAAAAGTTAGCTTATGAACTCAAAGAAAAGGCAAAGAAGGAGAAGGAGAACGCTAGGATCCAAGAATCTAAGGGTAAAGAAGACGAGACAAAGGCTTCCGAGTACGAAACTTTCTTCATCGAAAGCAGCAAGAAGGTGAACACATTGAAATACTACCTGCTTGAGTTCCACATGAAGGGAGAGCACGAGCGTCACCAAGCCGAGTTTGCCAGAATCAGGGCCAAATATTGGGGACTATTGGCCAACTACAATAAAGACCAGTCCGAAGCACTCCACCGGTTTGCTAATATGGAAGACAAGGACTCCCTGTCCTTCCATAGACAATCAATTGAGTATTATAAGCAAACAAAAGTATTGACCGCAACTGCTGCTCATCTCATGAAGAGCCACCGTTATACCGGCCACCAAATGTACTCCAAGGAGCCATTCCCTCACTCCAACCTCCACTGAGTATAAATCTTCAAGTCTCTGTAATCTTACTTGCCGTTGTTCCAACATTAATTTTTCCAGGCAGTACACAGAAATAAATTAAATTCAAAAACATCTGAGTGTTGTAATTCCAGTATATCTTGTTCCCTATACTAAAATATGTCCTGTCTTTTTCTCTTCAAAAATTCTCTGTAAACACAATTTCTGGGTGACGTGGAAGTGTATCAAATTTACACAAGTAAAACAGTTTCTACATACTAGAAAGTGACAAAAATTGAGAATGTGGATGTACAGAAATCTGACATGTAACATTTGAATGACGTTTTCTACCGTTTACCAAACCCATATCCTCATATTTAAATATGGTTAGTTATATTATAAATAGGGAAACTGCATGTGTGTTCGCTCGAGAGCCACTCGACCAATTTGGAGAGTTCTTTAAAGTTCTATTTGTTTTAATGCTTAAAGGTCTAATACTGGAGGTAGAAAGATTAATTGTTATGCTAGCAAACTTCAATTCCAATTAATTGAGCAGAAATATCAGGGGATATTTTATTACATTATGAAAACCATGATCGGTTTCTGTCTTTGAGTTTGAAAGGGATAAATGGCGAGACTTAAATTCTTATCAAGTTGAATTTGGGGTTGTACATTATTCATTATATTATGCGAAAGCTATGGGCTACCTTACAGCTCTCAGAAACTACATTATATGTTAGACTTTTGGAACTAGCAGAAGAATAAGCTGTTCTAAAACTTCTAAAACACACCCAAACGTTATTTTCAGCTAACTACCTCGACATGCTTAAGGGAAGCCTGGAGAATTTTTTTTGAAAAACGGATTTTTAGAACATTTTTAGTTGATAGACATTAAACAGTCCAACACAGGTCCTAAGGGTACTTCATTTGTTTTACGTCGGTAAATTCATTTAAAATTTGAAATTTATTAGCAGTGGAGCTATTCCACACCTCTTCTGGCAATAGACACCAGTTGTGTGTTGATTGTGTTGTATCTTATTGGACTAAAATAATAAACTATTTTACATAACGTAAATGTGACTAACAATCGCTGAACAGAATGCCCTATTAAGCTCAATTGGTGTAAGCATACGTTTCGAAAGTTTAAAAAACAACTCCTACCATTACTGCCCCGTTATCTCTCAGAAAAACAGCAGCATCTGATACATCTCATCTCCCCCACATTCAAGATAGAGCTCCCAGTGGGTTAAATATAATTATTTCTGGCCGTGAAATAAAGGATATATCAAAGGCAGAGAGTAGTTTCATTCGTTCCGAATACCTGCAGTTTGCAGCCAGTGTATATCTGGCAGCCAGACCAAGGTTAGTCCGTGAGGGTTGCCACTTGTAATAAAATTGTAAGAATGCTGCAGCAATACCTCTTTTGTTAACGAACCACTTCTATTTCCAACACTTATGCTTTCTGTAAAGGCTGTAAGTTTCTCATGACTTCCAAAAAACGGCTCTTCAACTAATTCTCAACCCTGTGCTTTCATAATCCAGCGGTACAGTGCCAGTTAAGACTGTTATAGTTTCATTTAAATGTTGTAATGCTCGTTTCCCTTTCATGTAAATGTTAGCAAAGATTTAAGAAAAGGTCATTCTAATATCAGCATAAGTTAATTTTTATAAGTAAAGACTAATGGGAAGAATAGTAAAACTATAGAGAACTGTGCATCGTGGTTCACCAAAGAAGACCCTTTAGTTACAGTTAAACGTATAGAATGAATGTTTTAGAAATCGTTACCATTGAAAATAACACCTAACTTAATATGTGCGTCAATGAGCTCTACTAACCGAGTGGGATGGCTCAGGCGGTTTTGTCTGTGGTCCGCATTCGGGAGGTCCGGGTTCGATTCTCGTGGCTGACCTACCTAACTCATGGGGTTTTCGAGGGTTTTCCCGGGTCGCTAGGCGAATGCTGGGTAGGTTCTGTCCCTCCATTTTATCTCCATTATCATTTCATATCATCTCTCATCTGGAGGTCACTTTCAAGGTAGAAATGTCGGTGGGAGTCACGGCGGTGCATGGCATGATGATATGCTCTGAGTGAACCACTTCCTCCTCCGGTAGGTCTGTTGCCGGTCTCCGAACCGACTGGTGGGACCGTCTTCAAACCACAGGACGGAGGAATATCCGTTGTCCTGGCCTGCCAGGGGAGGTCTCCAAAACCTAGGGACCCTGCCCTCTGCACTGTAGTGGCCCCTTGGAACGGCCGCCCTCTGTCTCCTCACACCCCATCCTTCCTCCCCGAGATGCTCCACTGGTGGGCATAAGGTACAATAGAACAAGAGTGGTCGCAGTGCCGAATACCCTCCGAAAAAGAGAACTGTATTTAAATAAGTTTTGACTACCACAATTTCTTTTCAATACCAGAAAATGCCATGAGAATGAGAAGACCTCATACGTCAGTGTGTATGCATTGTGTTTATTTGTGTGTGTGCGTGTGTGTGTGTGTGTGTGTGTGTGTGTGTGTGTGTGTGTGTGTGAAGAGTAAGAATGAAAATCAATCGTATTCGGTCGTTATTTTAACACTGAAAACCCCCATTGTTTCTGATGGACTCTAAAACACTTTCTAAGTTCAATCCATAAATTGCCACAAGAGTAAAAGCAGTTATCAAAACTGATGTATTACAATACACATTTGAACTATAAAATAACCAACTTTTTCCAAATGTGTTTCCAAATATGTCTTTTGCCTTTTCTTTGAGAGTGACAGTGTTTGGGATATATTTGTTACTCCACAAGAGATGACACCAATACATGATGACTGCAACGATAGGACATATATGCGATGCCAGTGGCATCGTGGTTTAATAAATCTCGCCAAGAAAGAAAACTTTGCTCATTTTCTCTGTGTGTTATAAGTATACCGAAGGGCGTTAGCAACGTATATTAAATAATTGCATAAGGAAAGAAGTTTATGTTCAGAAAACATTAGGAATCAATCAATCAGTATGCTACAATTAACAGTTCAGAAAATAGTTTCTCCATGATCGTACATTATGCTTTTTCCAAAGCGGCTGCTTAATTTCATAGCTTGGAAGTAAAATCATTATATTCACCAGCTTCACCAGCTGCATGTGATACGGTTCTATATATTCAGTGAAAACTACATAATATTTATGTCATTAAATAGCTACAGACCAAAGAGATTTAAAATATTACCTCCTGTGTATGTTAAAGAAGTTACTCGTCCTTCCTGATGAGCATTTCACCAGCAAAGCATACTTATGGTCCATGCAGGATTTTCATAACTTGGAGGACTGCCAGGGAGAGGTTACAACACCTGAGTTTCAAATACCTCCTAGAGCACTACTACTTCTTATGCATTTTTAACAATATTTTGCAGCGAAATCTATGGGATACCTAGGTTATCGCCTTATAGCTCACTGTAATGTAAGAGGGAGAACGATATTGCCTGTATGCTACAGCCAGTTTGGATTCCAGTTTGTATTTAGCTTCCAGTGCAAGCTTATGTATACTTAGTTTTTGCTTAGTATCATATATTTAAATGTCTCTTTTGACTCAGGCTGATGAAATGCCTTAATGCTTAGCAGACAACTGCAGTGATTTTGAGGGAAAAGTGTGACTTCGAAACAGGAAACCAGGTTGTAATCCACCTTTAATGGAGTCTGTGTTTTTGCTCCCAACTTGCTATGTTTAGTGCCTTATTTCCCTAAGTTATTTTATCTATTCATGTAATTTCTTACATGCAAAGCAAACCTTCCAAGAATTAAGAGATGCAGCTGAGGAAAGAGGGTTACCAATAAATACACAAAAAGCAAAAGTTATGATCAATACACGAAGGAAAATCAGGAAACCTCATCAGTTTAAAATCGGGTCCTTAGAGTTAGAAACGGTCAATCATATTTGAGATGCTGGATGACAGAAGATAATAACGACTTTATGAAATACAGAGAAGAATGCATGCCGACAATGGAGTTTACGCATGACTATCGACAATTATCAAGCCAAGAAACATTCATCGCCAGACTAAAGCAACACTGTATAAAGTCATTGTTAGACCAATATGGTCGCCGAGGCATTATTGCCGCGCGTAGGCGAACTCTATGCGCTTGCCGAGAGAGAGAGCAGCGGGAAGAGAAAGAGACAAAGAAAGTCTGGATAATTCTTTCTCTTGCCATCTTAAATTTATCTTGCCGTTTTGAAACGCCGTGAATCTTTGGCAGCTTTCGAGAAACAATGGCTCGGGTATAAATAAGCGGCAAGGCGGAGCGAGTGGGAGTTCAGACCAGTGAGAGGCGGAGTCCCCGAAGGCTCTGTACTATCCCCCACCCTATTCAATGTCTTTATGGCAGACTTCCCAACAGAGCCACGAGTCGAAATGGCACAATACGCTGACGACGTGCTTCTGTTCTGCAAAGACAAACACATCCTCAGAGCCTTCAACCCCCTACAAAGACATCTCCGTCTCACACAGCAGTGGTGTAGGCGTTGGCGGATGTCCGTTAATCCGGACAAAAGCCACGCCATACTTTTCACAAAGCGCCACACCCCCGCAGACTGCCCCAATTTCAGCTACCGAGGTCGAAGGATAGAGTGGACTAACTCTATCCAGTACCTAGGTGTTAACTTGGACAAAGGTCTAACCTTTCGCCAACACATCAGGGACCGAGCGGCTAAGGTACAGGGAGCAATTGCTTCACTGTATCCAATGCTGGGGTCAACCTCGATGCCAGTTGGCATGAAGTTATACCTTTTCCGAGCGCTGGTAATCCCGGTTATGCTGTATGCCTGTGAGATCTGGGGCATGGCCGCAGACAGCGTGCTAGCATGGCTCCAACGTGCACAGAATAGAGGACTCAGGTCTATATATTCTGTGGGTCCTTATTTTCCTACCAGGTTGCTACACGAGGCCTCGAGTCTCCCATACGTGGAGGATGAAGTCAGGCGCCGGGCATCAAAATTGTACGCAAGTTTACCATCTCATAGAAGCGCCCTTGTCAGATCCCTGGGAGATTATGACCCCACTAGACGTCGCTCTAGTCAGCACCGGTTATCCCGCATGGCCTGCGGGCATCCTAGATAACCAAGGAGCTAATCCGAACAGCAGCTAAAGCTGAGCTCCACATAATCCTTCCAAGCTGCTTGGCATCAAAATTATAAACCCAAAATTTAAATAAATAAAACACCAGAGTGCAAGGTGTTGCATCCTGTCCTTCAACCCCCAGGTACATACTAGTAACCTCAGAAAAATTCATCATCCTAAAAATCAACATTTCACCCTACAATATCCCGATATTTACCTTACCTGCGGTAAAACCCTTAAAAACGGGTGGGCACGCAGCAAAAACCTTCTGGCTTTATACAGCCAGCCAGCACCACATGGCATGACATGGCTAGTGGGAGTTGTTAATCGAGTGTGCAGCTGTGTGGACGCTTGGCAGATGCCCTTGAAGATTACGTTCGTGTGTGTTACGTCATTCTTCTGATGTCAGGGTTGTATAAAGTGTCTTTCTACTTGAAATAAAGAGCATTTTGAATTTCTGAAAACTAGACTTTTAATTTTAAGAACCCACAATATCACAATGTTGACATATGGCAGTGAGGCCTCGACCATGAATAAACTATCTGCTAATTTAATCGACACTTTCGAAAGAAGGATATTAAGAAGAATATATGGCCCAGTACAAGATAAAGGTGTGTGGGGAATACGCTACAATAATGAACTATATAATCTATATGACAACAGGTTGACCACCATCATCAGATGTCATAGACTTCAATGGGCTGGGCACATCATGTGGATGGGAGATAATAGAATCCCGAAGAAAATACTATTATGGGTGCATTATAAGTTGGTGATTGACAGTTGGAGTGGGGAAGGAGAGGGGATAGCACCGTTGCCACTTTACCGTTCCTCTCCACATGCTAGACAACGAAGATGGTGGGTATAGGGGAGGAGGTAGTTCGGCTGCGGTAATGCACACGCATAAATTCCTAGAAATTTGGGTACTGCAGTATTAATCATAAGACTGCCGTAAGACTGTCTACACGTTTAAGTGAGCAGTTACCTAATTACAGCATACAAAATCTTCGGAATGAACAAAAAAATAAATGGTTAGCTACAGTTAAGATTTAGAGAAACAAAAGTGCCATACCTGCACAGAATTATGTATTCTATTCCAACGGGAATATGCCGGTTATCTCAGAGTCCCTGCTGTCATTGGTACTGCTTTTATGATCGTCGTCGTCGTTGCCGCCGTCGCCGCCGTCGTCATCAGAGCTACTGGAATCTCCCACGGAAATTATGAGTTCTTCCACTTTCTTCCAAAACGCCTTCGTTTTCCCATGCTGCCACTATAACTTTTTTGTGTGACAAACAGCATCTTCCCAATTTTAGCACTTATTTTTGCTATTATTTCTTCTGTTAGTTTTATAACAGATTTTATAGTGAAATCTGTATTGTTGCGCGCTACATATCCTTTTATTTGGGCCCAAATCAACTCTATTGCATTAAAATGGCAATGGTAGGGAGGAAGTCTAATAATTTTATGGCCTTTTTCTGCAGCAATTTCATTAACTATATATTTTGGGAACTGCGGTTTGCTTTTACCGGTTCCAGCAATTCATTCTTTTTTTAAATGGTCTTGAACACGCACATATAATTGGGACTCCGTACCCAAAAACATTTTTTGTGGTCTTCACAGATAATTTCTTTCTGTCTGTTTCTGTAAAACAAGTGTTTGTGGCAGTCATTAGTAACAATAATCAGCTAAATATTAAAGTTACACTGAAACACTGAAGTTGATCGCTGAAACACTAAAGTCGATCACTGAAACACACGAATTATGTTGCGAAAATGTAAAGCTGTATGCACCCTGTGAAACATTCACTACTTGAAGCAGTACACTCTTAGTTTGGCAGTGATGACAGGGAGAAATACCCTAAGTACCGTAAGGGTTATTCATGTTAGAACTGGACCGGACAAAGGCAGGTAAGAAGGATTGGTCATTAAACTGAAAAGGTTGGTCATTTACTCAGAAAACCTCATAAGATATTCCTTGAAACTAAATCCACACCTGTTCCCTTCCAACAACGCATACCGTCTCATACTAAAGGGTAACTAACGACGACGGTATTCTGATACCACTGATTCATAAGCGAAGCAACAATAGTAGCAGTGTCTGCTTATTGCAAACCTCAACATACTGAGACTAGCGTCATGCATAAAGCACGCGGTGTAGTGTGATAGAGTTCGCAACGTAGGATAAGCGTGCCGGATTGCTATGGCAACAGTTTACTTTTGATTGGTGGATTGTTGGTTGCTAGGCGACCGCAATGACGTATCAGTGACGTGTGTATCTCCTCTCCTTTTCGCAGCTGAATAGCACGTGGAGGCAAAACGCCAATCACCAACTTACGATGCGACAATTATAAATAATCAGATCGAAGGTAAAAGGCCTATAAGAGGACCCAGGGACCGCTGGATCGATGTTGCGGCAAGCGATGCTAAAACCTTACTCATAACCAGGTGGTGGTCATGAGTTGCTAACGCCAGATGGCCCCAGGGGCCTACTGCGGTAAGTGCAGGAATTGGCGATCCCGGGATCCCGAACCAAATCTCCCAATTGGGTGCCTCTGAGTGGTGAGAGAGCTAATGCCAAACGCCCAAACAAGGTCCACATACGTGTTTTACCCTAATCTAAGTTAAAAAGTACATTAAACTAAATTCAGAGTAAAGCCAAAGCAAAGCCAGAGAGAAACCTATGTGGAGCCAGAGCAAAGCGAGAGCAAAGCCAGAGCGGGATCGGGGTGCTGGCCAAATCCTATCCAGAGCGAAGCCAGACCGAAGCCGGAGCCAAGCCAGAGGTAAGGTACAGAACGAAGTTAGTGTGAGGCCGGAGTGGGACAGGAGCGGGGCCAGAACCTAGCAAGAGCCAAGCCAGAACGAAGGCAGATCCAAGCAAGGGTATAGTTAAGGAATGTTAAAGGGAAGCCAGAGCGAAGCCAGTGCGAAACCAGAGCGAAGCCAGTGTGGGACCTTAGCGGGTACCGGAGCCTAGCCAAAGCAAAGCCAGAGTGGAGCCAGAGCGTAGCCAGAGCGGAACTTGAGCGGAGCCACAGCCAAGCCAGAGTGGGACCGGCGTGGTGACCGGGGCCTAGCCAGAGCGAAGCCAGAGCGAAGCCAGAGCCAAGCCAGAGCGGGACCGGAGTGGTGACCGGGGCCTAGCCAGAGCGAAGGCAGAGCGAAGCCAGTGTTAAAGGTACAGAATGAATTTAGTGTGAGACCAGAGCGAAGCCAGAGCCAAGCCAGAGTGGGACCGGAGTGGTGACCGGGGCCTAGCCAGAGCGAAGCCAGAGCGAAGCCAGAGCCAAGCCAGAGCGGGACCGGAGTGGTGACCGGGGCCTAGCCAGAGAGAAGGCAGAGCGAAGCCAGTGTTAAAGGTACAGAATGAAGTGTGAGGCCAGAGCGAAGCCAGAGCCAAGCCAGAGCGGGACCGGAGTGGTGACCGGGGCCTAGCCAGAGCGAAGGCAGAGCGAAGCCAGAGCCAAGCCAGAGCGGGACCGGAGTGGTGACCGGGGCCTAGCCAGAGCGAAGGCAGAGCGAAGCCAGAGCCAAGCCAGAGCGGGACCGGCGTGGTGACCGGGGCCTAGCCAGAGCGAAGCCAGAGCGAAGCCAGAGCTAAGCCAGAGCGGGACCGGTGTGGTGACCGGGGCCTAGCCAGAGCGAAGCCAGAGCGAAGCCAGAGCCAAGCCAGAGCGGGACCGGCGTGGTGACCGGGGCCTAGCCAGAGCGAAGCCAGAGCGAAGCCAGAGCCAAGCCAGAGCGGGACCGGAGTGGTGACCGGGGCCTAGCCAGAGCGAAGGCAGAGCGAAGCCAGTGTTAAAGGTACAGAATGAATTTATTGTGAGACCAGAGCGAAGCCAGAGCCAAGCCAGAGCCAAGCCAGAGCGGGACCGGAGTGGTGACCGGGGCCTAGCCAGAGCGAAGGCAGAGCGAAGCCAGTGTTAAAGGTACAGAATGAATTTAGTGTGAGACCAGAGCGAATCCAGAGCCAAGCCAGAGCGGGACCGGAGTGGTGACCGGGGCCTAGCCAGAGCGAAACCAGAGCGAAGCCAGAGCCAAGCCAGAGCGGGACCGGAGTGGTGACCGGGGCCTAGCCAGAGCGAAGGCAGAGCGAAGCCAGTGTTAAAGGTACAGAATGAATTTAGTGTGAGACCAGAGCGAAGCCAGAGCCAAGCCAGAGTGGGACCGGAGTGGTGACCGGGGCCTAGCCAGAGCGAAGCCAGAGCGAAGCCAGTGTTAAAGGTACAGAATGAATTTAGTGTGAGACCAGAGCGAAGCCAGAGCCAAGCCAGAGTGGGACCGGCGTGGTGACCGGGGCCTAGCCAGAGCGAAGGCAGAGCGAAGCCAGTGTTAAAGGTACAGAATGAATTTAGTGTGAGACCAGAGCGAAGCCAGAGTGGGACCGGCGTGGTGACCGGGGCCTAGCCAGAGCGAAGCCAGAGCCAAGCCAGAGCGGGACCGGAGTGGTGACCGGGGCCTAGCCAGAGCGAAGGCAGAGCGAAGCCAGTGTTAAAGGTACAGAATGAATTTAGTGTGAGACCAGAGCAAAGCCAGAGCGCAGCCGGAACGGGACCGGAGGCAGGCCGGAACCTTGCCAGAGCAAAGTCAGAGCCAAGCCAGAGCGGGACCGGAGTGGTGACCGGGGCCTAGCCAGAGCGAAGGCAGAGCGAAGCCAGTGTTAAAGGTACAGAATGAAGTGTGAGGCCAGAGCAAAGCCAGAGCGCAGCCAGAGCGGGACCGGAGTGGTGACCGGGGCCTAGCCAGAGCGAAGGCAGAGCGAAGCCAGTGTTAAAGGTACAGAATGAATTTAGTATGAGACCAGAGCAAAGCCAGAGCGCAGCCGGAACGGGACCGGAGGCAGGCCGGAACCTTGCCAGAGCAAAGTCAGAGCTAAGCCAGAGCGGGACCGGAGTGGTGACCGGGGCCTAGCCAGAGCGAAGGCAGAGCGAAGCCAGTGTTAAAGGTACAGAATGAATTTAGTGTGAGACCAGAGCGAAGCCAGAGCCAAGCCAGAGTGGGACCGGCGTGGTGACCGGGGCCTAGCCAGAGCGAAGCCAGAGCGAAGCCAGAGCCAAGCCAGAGCGGGACCGGAGTGGTGACCGGGGCCTAGCCAGAGCGAAGGCAGAGCGAAGCCAGTGTTAAAGGTACAGAATGAATTTAGTGTGAGACCAGAGCAAAGCCAGAGCGCAGCCGGAACGGGACCGGAGGCAGGCCGGAACCTTGCCAGAGCAAAGTCAGAGCTAAGCCAGAGCGGGACCGGAGTGGTGACCGGGGCCAAGCCAGAGCGAAGGCAGAGCGAAGCCAGTGTTAAAGGTACAGAATGAATTTAGTGTGAGACCAGAGCGAAGCCAGAGCCAAGCCAGAGTGGGACCGGCGTGGTGACCGGGGCCTAGCCAGAGCGAAGCCAGAGCGAAGCCAGAGCCAAGCCAGAGCGGGACCGGAGTGGTGACCGGGGCCTAGCCAGAGCGAAGGCAGAGCGTAGCCAGTGTTAAAGGTACAGAATGAATTTAGTGTGAGACCAGAGCAAAGCCAGAGCGCAGCCGGAACGGGACCGGAGGCAGGCCGGAACCTTGCCAGAGCAAAGTCAGAGCCAAGCCAGAGCGGGACCGGAGTGGTGACCGGGGCCTAGCCAGAGCGAAGGCAGAGCGAAGCCAGTGTTAAAGGTACAGAATGAAGTGTTAGGCCAGAGCAAAGCCAGAGCGCAGCCAGAGCGGGACCGGAGTGGTGACCGGGGCCTAGCCAGAGCGAAGGCAGAGCGAAGCCAGTGTTAAAGGTACAGAATGAATTTAGTGTGAGACCAGAGCAAAGCCAGAGCGCAGCCGGAACGGGACCGGAGGCATGCCGGAACCTTGCCAGAGCAAAGTCAGAGCCAAGCCAGAGCGGGACCGGAGTGGTGACCGGGGCCTAGCCAGAGCGAAGGCAGAGCGAAGCCAGTGTTAAAGGTACAGAATGAAGTGTGAGGCCAGAGCAAAGCCAGAGCGCAGCCAGAACGGGACCGGAGGCAGGCCGGAACCTTGCCAGAGCAAAGTCAGAGCCAAGCCAGGGCAAAGTTAGAGGGATTTTAGAATGATGTTTGAGTGAGGTTATGGTGAAGCGCGAGTGAAGCCAGAGCGGAGCCAGAGTGGAGCCAGAGCAGAGCTAGAGCAAAGAAATGGTAAAGTCAGAATGAAGCTAAAGCAAACCCAAAGTGGAGCTGGAGGAAAACCAGAGCAAAGCTAATGTAAAGCCAGAGAAAAGCCAAAGTGGAGCTAGAGCAAAGCGAAGGCAAAGGCACAGCAAAGTCAAAGGAAAGTTAAAGATAAGTTAAGTGAAAGGAAGAACTGTAAACTGAAATACAGCTTTTGAAAGGGTGCTAATGGCCATCGAGTTGAGCGCCCCTAAATTTCAATCATCATCATCATCATCATCATCATCATCATCATCATCATCATCATCATCATCATCATCATCATCATCATCATCATCATCATCATCATCATCATCATCATCATCATCATCATCATCATCATCATCATCATCATCATCATCATCGTCATCGTCATCGTCATCATCATCATCATCATCATCAACAACAACAACAACAACAACAACAACGCCAGATGGAGGCGGATGAAGTAATTTCTTACTCGCGTCGCGGCGTAGCTAATAACATGTCTGCCTCACGTTCAAGAGGTCCCGAATTCGAATCTCAGTCAGAGTGAGTTATCTGAACAAGGTTTTAGGGGTTTTTCTCTTATCCTGAAAGAGGCATGTCGGGCAATTCTAAGCTTATGGACCCTGGACTAATTTGAGCATCATTTCACTCATTTCATTCCTCGTCCGATATGACTTAACGTTGGAGGACGTAAATTAACAAAAAAATATAATATGTTCGTTATTTACTGATACATGTACTACTCTTTTCATTTTTTGTTCATATACTCTAGTTCATGCCAGCTAGATGGTTGTTTATTTTTATCTTATTTATGTACGAGTATATATATTTTCTTATAAAGTAGAGATATGTTGTTATACGAATTAATTTTGCTCTATAAGTTGTACAAACACAGGTTGTGTCTGTTTGAAGAACTGTTTCATTGAAAATGCACAGATAAATTGGAATGAATCTTTTGCACAGCTTTTGCTTGTGAAAGCACGCCATACAATTCTATTTCAAGAACTGTCTGTTATTTTGTGGTTCTTGCATAACTCTATTTAACACGTATTGCATTTAGCGTTTTTGGATGTTACTTCAGCCACAAGTGATGGTAATAGTAGTCGATGCAGGCGTGAATTGCTGTAAGGGTCAATCAGTTCTTGCACAAATGTTATTATCAAGACCATCTTGACACTGTCATCGGCTGATGTAAGGTGTAAGCACTAACGAATTTAGGTCTAGGACGTTAAAACGAAACAACCGGTCCCCTTAACGCTGTATTTGCGAGACATGTGGTCTATAACATTTACACCACAACTGATGTACTTAATTATAAAAGCTTAGTGTTTCGGGGGTTTCATTATTGGAATATTCATCTATAGTCATGCTGGATATAGTGTTAGGATAAGCAGTTCAAACCGAAGAAAGCGCAGGATTTCTAGAAATTTGATTTTCTGCTATTGCTTTACTGCAAAAAGGGAATCAATGAAAGGGAACATTCACATATTCATGGCCACCAATATCCGGTATTCTTTCAACGGTTGACTACATAAAATTTCTGAAATACAAAATATATAGACATTATAAACCATATATAAACAATGGTAGTTTTTTCAATATTTTCTTACCTCTCCCAATTTCTCAACCTCTCCCTCTTCCTAGGCCGCGCCGTGGCTCAGTGGTTAGACCGCTTGGCTCTCACCAAGGCGGCCCGGGCTCGATCCCAGGCGACCGCAAAGTGAGATGTGTGGTGGACAAAACGGCGCTAGGGCGGGTTTTCTCCGGAATCTACGGTTTCCCCTGCCATCTCATTCCACCGGTGCTCCATCTTCATCTCATGTATCATCAGTGTCATCGCCTGCGGTGCCGTATGTAGTAAAAGCGGGCGTTAAACACTACACATTTCTCCCTCTTCCATGTCCTGTTCATAAAAACCACTACTAATCTACGGTGCAATTGCTGTTGCGTCACCTGTGTACATGGAAAATGTTTCTTTACTTTGAGCATAAAGGTTCCGCCTTCCCATAATTCACTATATCTTGCTTTGTGTACATAATTGCTGGAGTTTTTTACTTAACAGCTGCATCAGAATCGTGATCCGGAAATATTTCCTGTGAATCATTGTCACTAATGTAGCGAAAAGATTCATCACACCTTCAACAGAACGTTTATCTTCATAAACGCACCGTCAATCGAAATCACCCACTCTGGATTCCACTGGAAATACTTCTTTTTGAAGTACTCCTAGAAATGCAGCTCCAGAGAGACCGCACTTGTGAAAGAGGTGCATTAGAACTTTTTGAATATGTTTCCTGTACCACTAGCAACATAAAGACAAAGCTAGACAACATGAAATCTACGTGATGTGAAAAGCTTAACATAATTTTAGAGACACATGCGGGTGCTGACTGAATTAGAAATATGTTCACTGTGTAGTGATGCGTATTATTGTTTCTGAATATGCAATAGGAGTCATAAGGAAGCGATGGTAAATTTTCTACGATTTTAAAAGTTTACATCCGGAATACAAAACAAATACTAGCTAGCTGAATGTTAGTGAAGGGGAATGAGGTTCATAAAAACAAAGGGAAATGCTTCTAAAAACAGCACGTTATGAGCTTTCGAAAATCAGAAATGGTCACTTGATCAGATCGTAACTTCTAGTGTTAAAGCATCATTAGGGTTTAAAAAGGTTACTTGTGCAACATCATGTAAGACAGCTAGTAACTCCTTAAAGACCTAGAATTGTCTGCGCGTAACATTAAAAATCAGTAAAACAATTATTTGAATTAACAGCTCAGAATATATTTTTTGTATTAATGGTCGAATAATATGCTTCCTTTCCAAAGAGGTTGCCTCAACTTTATTTTGGTGTATGTTAATAGTTTTTATATTATGTAAAAACGATATACGGTTGTGGCATTAAATAAATTGGAACCAAACAGAAAGTAAAATGGCTTAAAATTGCATCTATTGTAATTTTAAAAATATTGATCCTTTTTGAGCGATAATTGTTTCAACGCCTAAGGGTACTTATTTGGCATGTAGCATTTTCAGTATTTGGAAGAATGTCGGAGATAGACTAAGGAAGTCACATATGCCATTGATGTTTCGTATCCTTTTGCATAGATCTGACTTTTCATTCATTATCGGGAATAGTGGTGGCTGTGAAAATTACAATAACAATGGATTAAGAAACGAATTCACTCTACCAAATTCTATATCAATGATACGAAGGAGTGAGTGCCCATTTGAAAAAGTACAAAGTGATCCGTTTGAGATGTAAGAAAAGTAAGACCGTATAGAAAGGAAACTAATCAACTTTATTGATATAGGAAAATATTTGTGTAGGAACATCAGATGTTTTGTGTACAGCATATTAGCAGTCAACATGACTTCCATTACGAAAGCGGCACAGCTCGTATTATATCGTATATACCTCGCACCCATGTTGCGCCATGTGGCTTGTAGCTTTTCTGGAGTGATTTGCTGAAAGACCACTGTAATCTCTGTCTTCAAGTTGGCTAGATTCTTTGTTCTTTTTGTATACAGCCGTTGACTTGATGCAGCTCCCCCTTTAAAAAAAACTGGAGGGGTAAAGTCTGGGCTATTAGGAGACAATGGCATAGGGTCATGGCATGTTCAATCCATTTTCCAAGAACATGCTGTACCATGATATGATGGAGCATACCGACAAATATACTGACTTCTGAAAGTTCGCTGGGTCGCTATTACACTCGACAATTTCGCATACCGTACGACACACTGAGCACGCATTTGGTTTTGTTTTATTTGCATAATAGTCTTATCATACCATTGGGAACATCACTTATTTTTTAATTCCAACCTTTCCGTTTACATTACAGAAAATTTCTCAGAGATATCGTTACTTATAGGTAAATTATAAAGCTTAGAACTTAGGGTACACAATCTACCCCGTAAATAGGGGCATAATTAAGGGATGGAGAAGGCGGATGGTAAAGTAAAGGCAGGCGAGACAACACATAAGTCCATACTAAACCCATTTACTATATTGTAAATGAGGAGTTCAAGTATAAGGCGCTCCCGAAGTCTTTAAGAGAAAGGTGAAAATAGTGATAGCAATTACATTATAATATTCAGTTGGGTGATCGTGTATGGTTGTGGAACTTGCTGACTGACTCCCCAAGTCACACTGTTTCTACTCTTGACTTTCTAAACAGACTACTCTGACTACTCCCCGTAGCTGGCTTAAACATAACTGAAATATGGTTTCTACAAAAATGGCGAACTAGTACTAAATCAGTGTTTCTACGCCAAAGAAGCTACGTAAACGTTTCCCAAGCAAACCTAAGCATAATTATGTCCCTCCAAACATCCTAACTGCAATTCGGCTTCTGAATGACTTAGATTGCTTTAGTCAGCAAAGTTCGTGTCCGATCACCTGTACGTGGTCAACATGAGTAAACAGGAAACTGATGTCATGAGCAAAAGTAATGAAAAATCTGCAATCGCGGTTTTCCCATGGGTCACAGAATTAACGACTTTAGAATGTACAAACTATTCAAATCATAGGAAGTGAGAATTAAATAATAAGTTCCCAGAATTTGATATGTTCCCAAGTATTCCTCGACCATAGACGTGACAATATATACACAAACTTCATAAATATTCTTTACTTTTCTGACATGTCAAACGGATCATCATGTAAGTGTTGCAGAATTTAAACCGATAACAGTAGGAAATGGTTAAACCACAAAAATTGTACTTAGCATTAATTGATTGCTTTAAAGAGATTTACATTTTTATGTAGTATTCTTTTATCCGTTGTAGTCTCGCAGTTATGCAGTAGTCATCTTGAATGACTAGAACCTAGGCTGTTGCCAAAACACTCAAGACATACTTCCATTTCATTCCCATGAAAACATATGTTTTAATAATAATCGTTAGTACCATTTCTGAGATAAAAATTTCCAAACATTTTCCATGTAAGGGGTAGTTTTAGGCAAGGAAGTCTTTGTTTGAAAATGTTCGTGTCGTATACTTTTAAGATGGTTGAATTTAAGAAGCTAGCTTGGCATGTCACCGACTGTTCCTTTTGGAGTTAGGCTGTACACAGACGGACTATTTTCTAAAATATGTTTTTATAGATTCAGGGAGTCTCAAAACCAGTATTTCAGGTGAAATCTGGATATCGGACTTTTGGGTGTAATGTAATACCTTCTCCACTTACTATGCATAGTTATCGCCAAACAATTTGACGCGTGAAAAGTTCTTTGGAACTAGTGAACGAGCCTATGCAGTAAGGATTGTAAATATTGTTTTGGACCTCAAGCCTTACACGCTTCTTTAAGCACCGGAAACAAGTCATTAGTGCCAGGGTGTGAGATGGATCGAAAGCATCATAAAAGAGCAACTTGCTGCTTTGCTTGCTGAGAACTCCAGGTGCCAAATACATGGTAGACAAGGTAAAAATTTACCACTGAAATTCGGATAGGTCAGTTTGTATACGAGTTTAATATAATACAAATGTGAGAGCCATTAGTTCCTCTTTCAATGACAAACCCACATATATAGTTTTATACAATAAAATTCATATAACATCTTATATTTCTGTTCCCATAGGCGTTATTTAGATACATTTCACCTAGGGAAGGCTTTCGAGATAAGCAATATGAACCTGTTACATAAAAGAATCGGAAATAGTTATAAACTTTGCATTTCCATGTTGTAACTATATGTCAGTATTTTAAGGTCTCCTAGTTATTTAAATAATAAAATGGACAGATAGAATTTCCAACCCTGCACTGTCACAAATGACGTCAACAACAGACGTAGAGCTAGGAGTTAAAAAAACTGAAGTGGATATGGGGAGGTCACATCGCGAGATTGTAGGATGACAGATACACCTACAAGATCACGGTTTGGGACCCGCACACAGAAAAATACCAAAGAGGAAGACCACAACAGAGATAGGCGGAATTCTACACAGAACAAGCAGGACAGCAATGGCCTACAACAGGTCTAGACAAATCGAAGTGTAGATCCTGGGCGACAAAATACAAGTGGAAGGGGAGTGCAAGGGAATAAGTGCGAATAAGAAGAAGAGAAAACGACAAAAACCCAACACGGAGAGGTTCACCGTGTTACAGTCAGCACAGGTACGCTACGTAAAAAAGGCCTTTGCCTCTCATGTGACATAATAGACTCACTAATCTGTAATCTAATCTAGTTAGTCAAATGATAATAAAGCTGATTTCATGGTTCTGGACGCGACTACGCCACGGAGGGGATTCGACACGGAGGTCCAAACTTAGTCTATTGTACCTGTGCCCACAATTAAGGTACTCCCGTGAGGAAGGGTGAGGCAAGAAGAGACAGAGGGTGGCCTCTTAAGGAGCCACGACAGTGCAGAGGGTAGGGTCCCTACACTTTTACCAGTTGAAAACTTCTCGGCAGGCCAATACAACCAGCACACTACCCTGCTGTAGTCCGGAGACGGCCCCTTCAGACCGGGTTCTAAGACCGGAAGCCGTTCTACTAGAGGAGGAAGTTTTAACAAGAGCATATCATCCTGTCATGCAACGCCGAGACACCTGCTGACACTTCTACTCCGAAAGATACTACAGATGAGAGGTGATGTGAAATGATAATGGAGATGAAATGGACGGACAGGAAATTCGGTTGGGGGGGTTTAACTAAGCTACCCAGCATTCCCCTGGTGACCCGGGAAAGCTCCCGAAAATACCAGCTCAGATAGCTTGCCCACAGGAATCGAACCCAGGAGAAACCGCCTGAGGCATTCCGCTCGGTTGACTTCAGGGCTATTCACACAAAATTCCAGATATACGAACCTTTTATTAGATATAACAGCATCTTAAACATGTAATACCATAATCAAAATTGTTAGCCATGTTTGAGAAATTAGAAAGTAACGACAAATTATATATGTGAAGGGTATTTTGGGGTGAGAAGATGTTCTTCAATGTCTTCGTGTCAAACTCTAGAAGATTGGTCTTTAATACGAAGTTTGATTTTAGGTAGCAATTTCGTCTGTCGGTGGTGCTGACAGGCTGTACGCAGTCCGAAGTGGTCTGAGTGCCTGAGTGCATCCCAAAAATGGGTTTAACCCACAAAAGGAAAACCGTTTTGGAAAACGATCTATGTGTAAACTCTAAATCGAAAGGCCAATTTAATACCAAACTAGGTATTTCACTTAAGCAACTCCCAAGGATGAAACAGGAAGCTGTACAAGAAAATCCTGCATCTCTGACACTTTTACATGAACCGTTCCCGAGGTATTCCTTGTTAATTTTTCTGAATTTTCTAGAACTTATACTTTCCTGTAATCGGCAAGCGTTATTGTTAATCCCTTGGCCATGCAAAGAGAATAGAATTTCAAGGCCATGACATAACGACGAGTTCTTAAAGTATTTCACGATCGCCTAGCCCTCACCTTCCCATATTCCCTTGCACCTACAAGTAAATTAGCAATTAGGTAATTTCTGAAAACGTTTTATCGACTAATATGAACTAGATGGAGGAATAAGTGGTTTATAAAATAGTTTGTAACAAAGTGAGTGTATACATAAATGTATATTATACGATTTAATGAATTTATGTGTTTGAATAACTAGATTAAGCATATATATTGCTTTATGCAATGCGTATTGTACGTTAGACCAGATATAGGTCAAATCCTGATGGCACCGTCCTTCCTGACTCAGGCTTTTTATTTAAACTTAGGTCT
The DNA here is from genome assembly GCA_030765055.1 of Mantis religiosa. Classification (NCBI taxonomy): domain Eukaryota; kingdom Metazoa; phylum Arthropoda; class Insecta; order Mantodea; family Mantidae; genus Mantis; species Mantis religiosa. Next base: position 236,934,622 of record CM060948.1, on the reverse strand, counting down.
GGAACGTTTCCTTTCCTTATTTGCTTTTAATTGAATGTTACCACAAGAGTCCTCATATGTGGCGCCTTATATAGTAAGAACCGATGTTAAACCCTTCTTTAAAAATAATAAAAAGATAATAAAAACAGGTTTGCCATTTTGTATTTTCTCTTTCCAATTTCATGTTTTGTGTATGTTCGGAGTTTACGACGAAGCAGTGAAGCTCTTTGTAAATAATACAGGAAAACCGAAGAGCAAGGCAGTGGATGGGTTAAATCTCGTGTCTCCTTAAGAGGTAATCCTGCATTAGACTGACGTAAGAATTGGGGACGAAGTCTAACCGAGTCGAAAATCCCCTCTAAACGCAGGAAAGACGCCTTTTGGGTGTCTCTTCGTTTGTGATAATTTTCATATGCCTAACACCTAATTTGATAGAGACAATCTAGCTCGTTGTCAGGCGCTGTCAAGCCAATGGCCCTATGGTATCAGAGTTTCTGGACTCCAACTTCTCGAGTCCATTTTATAATAAGACTGACATTACAATAAGTAGGGCTCGGAAGTTTTTGACCTAAACATTCCTTAACAGTGAGCAATAAAATTCCCTTAAAGTATAAAAATACATATAAAATGTAAAAAAAAAAAAATGAAATAACAAAAATTAACAATTTCTTTCATTATAATAAATAACTGCCACAGACAAATAATGAATATATGGTTCGAATAACCACATTTTAAAATTAACTCTTTAGTAAATAATGCAATTATTGCTACTAAATGATAAATAAATTCAAAATTTATCAAGTCATTTTCAATTTTATAAAGTATGAAAAAGTAAGTTACTGCACCCATTAGCCAAAACATACCTTACTTAGCGTTGGGCACCTACACGCTATCAAAAGTAAAGGAACGGCGGTTGTCAGCTAAAACTGTTTTATACTTGGAGAAACTTCTCTCCACTTCCACAGATGTTATATGCATATTTGAAAAATACTATGTCACTGCCTGTTAAATTCTGTTCAAAAATATCAGTTCTTCTCTCCTGACAAGATATTGGCAATCTGACAATCTGTTTGGTATACTTTTATTTTTGTCCAGCTCAAATTTTAGTTTCTGTATAATTTTGTCCCCAATCTCACCTTTTATATTTTGTATCCTCTCCTCCGCAATCTTCACTAACTCGATCGACTTATCCAACGTCTTGTCACCTTTTACAAGGCGGGTTATGACATCCGTCAAAAATGCAAAATTTGATTTAATGAAAGCTAAATTTCAAACCTTGGATTTGAGTATCAGAAAACAGATCCTGTGCAATCTCAATTGCCGTAGAATCTACCCTATCAAAGCTATTCATCACTTCTCTCACTATTTGAAAGTTGTCACAGTGGTATATACATGTAGTTAACCATGTACCCCAGCGTGTTATAACTGGTGCCGGGGGCAAAGCTATATTTGGGGCTATTTCTGTGAAATACATAGTTGAGCTTGCCGCTTTCAAAAAATTTTATTTACTGTGGGAATTAGTGTATCTACTTTTGGAAATGTAGAACTGGCCTGTTCCGCAACTCGATGAAAAGCATGGGTCAAACACGTAACATGCACCAACTTACTGTAAAATGATTAGATCGATTTTGCCGCCTTTATCCTGTAAGACGCCGCATCTGTTAGGAAGAGGAACACGTTGCCATGCTGTATTCCAGTAGGCCACAATAAACACATGAATTTATCGAACAGTTTGCATATCTGACAATGGTTAACAGCTTCCTGACCTCTGAGGTCAGAAGAAACATTTGTCCGGCACTATTAGCTTCTAGGGTACCTTGGCTATATAACGCCCCTCTGAATCGGTTGTCTCATCAATTGATACATTTTTTTTTTCTCATTCACACATTTTCGTATTCGGTTTAACGTGTCTTCATGACATTTTTATAGGTAACTTTTACGCAAAGTTGATTCATCTGGAATTGTATGACCAGTGTGACGTTCAAGAAAATCTCGTAATTTGGAATTACTCAATGTTTCTATCGGAATATTTGCACTAACAAGCACTTCTCATAATTCTTTATAAATGGAAGATGACTTGTTACTTGACGTCGAAGCCGTTTCTTTTAACAGTAACTGAGACACTTGTCTGTTATTCACATTTTGAAGAGCTTGCAAATATTTTTCCCACCCTACATGTTGTACGGTGAACCGTTTGTCTGCAGCGCCTTTAATTTCGCACACTTTACAGAAAATAGAGTTGCATCAGAGGGAATATGTTGTAGCCAAGCTCTGAAACCAACTGTTTCAATTCCACAACACAATAAATTTACAAAACTCACAAACTACGCTCCTTACGATGTAATCGGCAATTGATCGAATTGATGCGTCATAAACTCACCGGCACTGTTAGGACGATGTCCTGTGTTAATTACGTAAACACTTACAAAATTACTATTTCATAAAAGATGAGGATATAAATGAACTTTTAATCAGATATTATTTTAAAACCCCCAAAAAGGTCATGAGTCAGGTTCAGGTCGGCCACGGTAATCTAATCCTTGTCTCCCGAATGCGGCCTACAGAAGAAAATGCCCAATAAATTTGTGAAAAAGAAAGAAAATGACCGGAAAAATGCATCTAACTATTAAAAATGAGTTTGTTATAAAAATGTGGATAAGTGCATTTTGATAAACTATAAAGAGCATATATTATATATAACATATTTGTTCCAGAATGCACTTAATTTCCAAAAAGCATCGTCAGAAGAAAGATGAATTTTTCATCAAAATCCGGGCCCTAGCAATAAGATATTCACAGCAGTAAGATGGAACTATACTCTTATCTCACGCTAGTTTAATCCTGCTGTAAACAACAAGGCGGAGCTGACTCAGCTCACCACGTGTTAGACGCTACATGTATATAAACTTACGTTCGTGCATGTAGCGTCTAACACGTGGCGAGCTGAGTCAGCTCCGCCTTGTTGTTATATATATAGCAGCGCTAACTTCTAGACAATAAATAAATAGAATTGGGTTACACATTAACTTATTAAATTTATGAGTTGGTTCATTTATGAAAAAAATAACCATGAACTTTACTGCGTATAGCACTTTTCGTAAAATCGTCGTATTTCTCCACGCGGTGTTTACATTTACGCGATTTTCCCGTTCTTAGAGTTCCAGATGCTTGCTGTTCCTTTCTAATACTATGTACACTACTTGCGGAAACACCACGAAGATCGCCAGTTTGTTTCTCAATGTTTTTTATAGACCATTCCGGGTTTCTTTCTTTAAGAACCGCGAAACAATGCACGATCATTAGCCTCTCGCCACTTTTTAAAGGTTTGCCTCGATTGTGTTTCATTTCGGCTGAAGCATTGGCCTGCTCCATGATGAAAAGCTTACCGATTTTAAATTGCATATACATAAGTGTTCTTGGGCTTATGCGTTGCGCGAGATGTACAGGAAATACAGTATTAAATATCAGAAACAACTCCACAGTATGAACAATAACATCTTAATCAGCATTCACTCGATACACAGCTCGTTGCGAGAGAACTGTCTGGTATAGTAATGCAAAAATATTATATAAGTGTCCTTTAGTAATTGTTAATTAAAATAAAATTGTTAAATAAAATTAAGCTTAACTTAACATAATAAGCTAATAGTTTGTATAATTTCACATGTCTTCTATCTAATCTGTATATATTATACAGAACACATCTATGTGGTATGTGAAGAAGAAGGATAAAATGTGGGGCTATTACGTTTATAAGTATCGAAACATATGTATACTTTTCTCTCTTCGAAATTAGCTCACGCATAGCAGTGATTAGAAAACTACTTACAGTACTGCACTTGAAGGAGGGGTTTATCGAACGAATACAAATAAAAGAAACCGTCTATTATGTTCGCTAAACCGATCAACAGCTTAGTCGTTTTCTGTCCGAATATCTCTGTCTCTGTTGCCAACCAGATGTTCGCAGCAGGATTGCACTAGTTTGAGATAGATTTTCTCCATTTCTGGAGTAGTCATTGGCTGAAGCATATTTCGTTGCTGCCCCTTTTTACATTCAGTAGCAATCGATTCATATCTAACCTTATACAAACAGAGGCATCAGAATATCACGTACAGTAAATCACCTGACAGTAGCTGGTTCCGCTTTACTGCTGTGAAGACGTTCGTTGCGATATCGGTCTATTTATAAAATGGACTGTACATCTGGACCACGCGTGCTAAGCGTGCTCAGCCTCCTCAAGATGACAGCCGAAAACTTCGAGAATATTGACGACAGGCAGAATGCCAAAATGTGTCATAATTTGGTGTGCAAAATCAGGAAGGTGAACTAGATTTTCCAGCAACCTTGACCCAAGTAGGAAGAAAGCTCCTGCGTATAAATTACTTGGTCTTAGTTAAGAGATTCGTCTACATGAATACCTGTAAATAAATTAGCAAAGCAAATGGTAAAACTTCTTACTTGGACGCTTTTAAGTTCAATTATTCCTTTTATTAAAAAGTGTGTGAAGTTTGCGAACTGAAAGTATGGCGGGCATTAGATTTTGTGTTCCTGCAGTTCGGCTCCTTCGCTAAACTAAAGAACTTAATGATTATATAGAATGCTAAACTATATGAAATTGTTAAAATTATAATTAATTAATGTAATCCATGGCGCAACAAACCGCTAGCCAGATAGAGCCTGCCAACCCTACTGCCGGCTTCACGACCACATACGCAAGGTAGAGGTGGGGGACCATCCAACCGATACAGGCGGGAGATGTGGTCAGAATCACGGCACCCCAGCCGGAAAAGTTGGCATTCTAGACCAGGGTACGCTACCTTGCGTAGCTCCTCAAGTTCCTCACGATGCTGATTGGGTACCTATCCTATACCCGGGACTTAAAATCCGCACTCCCAGGGATGGAATCGATTACGGGTGCATTTCGTGGCAGCGGACTGAAGCACAACGCTCTAGCCCACTACGCCACGGCTCTGTACCTAAAAGTATAATTATTTGTTAAAAAAAACAAGTGTTGCTGATGTTGCTACATTTTATTGTATTTCCGATGCTAGGTTTGTTACTCATTAATAATATATTAGTGTTAATCGACATCACTTCGTCTGTAACCTATCTGTACGAGGTAGAAGTATTGTATTCCACCCAAAATCAGATATCGAGATGCATGTTTTGAGATTCGTTGAGGGAAAGACTGTGTGTATGTCTCTTTTTTTAATTTACGCCCTGCAAATGTCATATGGAACAATTAATTAAATGCGTGAAATGATGCTCGAATGAGCCAAGGGTCCATAGAGCCTTCAGGATAAGGGATAATGGAAAATCCCGGAAAAGAAATCTTATTCAGTTAGTTCACCCTGACTGAGATTCAAACTCGGGATCTCTTGAACGTGAGGCAGACACGCTAACATCTACGTTACATAGATGGGCTTTTTTACATGTGGGCACGTCTCTCGCTCGCTCTCCCTGGATTACTGTAAAAAGTACAACTAAAACGAAAATTAAAGAAAAGATTTTGTACAAAATGCTCATCTGCAAACTACCCAATCTGTGCAAAACGTTTCTTTATTTTCTATTTTTTGAGTAATTCTTCCATGACTTTGACTAAATGATAATGTATTTTTATCTCCTGTAATACATATACTAAATAGGGGAAGCGTTGCATTCCACCCAAAAATTCAGTAACAAGATATCACCCGAACTACATGCTTAGATCTCCTGAAATGTAAAACAAAACAAAAAAAATTACAAAATGTGCATGTTTATATTATTTGTGCGTGTGTCTGTATCTTTGAATAGTATAACTCAAGAACGAACGGCAAATTAAACAACAAACTTATAACATTTTAGAACATTTTAGATGATTTTGGTTAAAATATATATCGTATGTTTAAGTTAGTCTTATGAGAATTTAAATGTAAATATAGAATTTTCTGGGAATGTCCTCAGAAGTTCTCTTCACTGAATGACATAACTTGTAAACCGTAAGAGGTGGACAAAGTCTGTCTACAGAAAATATCGATCTCATTAATACAGAAAATCTGCATTAAAATAGAATTTTTTGTGAAGTAAATGATTTTTGAGATGCTCCATGCTGCATGATTTAACTGTCCAATACTTTCTCAAATAGAAATGCGTTAGTCCTTTTTATGTTACCAGACTTGCAAGGTGAATAGAATTTCAAAGCAATCACATAGGGACCAGCTGTACTCTAAGAAGATCAAACTGTCGCTTAAGGCTCACTGTATTCCTACATTTTCCTTTAAATATGGGAATACATACATATAGGAATACAGATTCCCTTGACATTTATAGTAAACTAATTTCTGTAACTATTTATCTCGATTAACATGAGATAGATACAGGAATAATTATGGCATTGAATTTTTCACTCTGACTCTACGTTTCCACAATTTAGCGTGCACACGGCCAGTGTGAAAGAACAATTAATTTCCATCCACTTTAATATGCATCAGATTATAACATATTTTCTTCCTTCTAGTATTTAAAATATTTTTGTTAAAATTATGTATTTTATGTATCAACTATAACCCTAATATACCACTGTGTAAAATAGGGTTCATAAATCTGGATAAATAAAAAAAAATCCATTAATTGGCCTAATAGTGGTTAACTATAAAGCCCGGGTCTTAAAGTACTTACATGTAGTAAGTCGCCATTAAGGTAGTTGTCTCATGTGTTTATGAGAACTCCTAAGTGGTTTACCGGGAAATACGATTGGAGAATTTAATGTCATATCGGCACGTTGGACGGAAACCAGAAGATCCGTGATTCAAATCCCGGCTATGGCATTGAATTTTTCAGTCTGACTCTACGTTTCCACAATTGTAAGAATAGTTTGTATAAGAGAAGAGAAATTCGTGTGACTGCAACACATCAGAATTTTAAAGGTATTTGCAAGAATTGCATATTTTGAATTTTCTTTGAATATTTTATATATTTTCTGTGCTTTGTGTAAGTTTGTGAAACTATAAAACCGTAAGAGATAAACGAATCTTACTGTTCTTTACAGTACACAATTTCAGTTCAACTATTTTTCACAGTGTATTTTCGCTTTCAAAGGTTGTGAACCTTTTCGTTTTTCTCTCAAAGGCATGTGTCTATCACCACCAGTAAACAGTTGAATACTCTTTCACGCTGTTACTTTTTGCTAAATTTGAAATCACTGCGGTAAACAATGCAATTCAAATAACGCGTCTGTGAATGCAGGTATGATAATAATTCAGGTATGTGAACTGTCATGGCTAAAGTTTTGTTGGTGTCTATATGAAAACCTTTTCGCTTAAGAAGCTTTCAAAGTGACAACTAATACTTTAAAAATGCCATGTGTTGTTGGTATTTGAGTGTTTACTGAGCACATGCCTAAGGTTGTAGCATTTGAGGCTGTACTTGGGTGTCTTTTTTTCTTCTTAGGTTGTTAGATTAATGTGTTGGAATATTTACTACCGCCAATTTTCTTGTCGCCCATTTCGTTTCTTTTTATCCTACAGGCTATAGCAGGGTTAGGCGTGCTGAATGGTGATTAGACATAAATACGGTAGATCTGCTTTGAGGAGAGGACTATTTCTTCTCTGGTATACCACCTTCTGCTTGAAACTGTCCATTAGGATAATGAGACCATCCAAGGGTCAGAAAGAAATGCTCATTCTAAACACACTTAGAGATCCGAATGTGCCGCCACGGTCTGGCTTACCCTCATACTCCCGCTACACATCCCTTGTTTGTGGAGTTTAAGTAGGCCGAATAGGCCTAACTTCTACCATACTGTTGAAATCCTCCTCCGATTGTTATTCACACAGTGTAACCCATATTTAATACCTATACAGAGTGAGTCAAAAAATACCGACAACGCTCAATATGTTGTGCGGGACAGCAACTGGACCATTTTTCAAGCAGCAACCCATGTCCGAAGGCTTACGGTTTGGGCGCAGTAAACCATCAAAGTGTCCATTCCATATGTTTTCAATGCAATGAACAAACGGTATGTAGCACAAAACAGTTTAACATTACAAACGAGGTTCAAACTGGGTAATTCCTGCGTCAATGAGAGCCTACGTCAGTGGCGCCGAGATTTACGTGCATACTACAGTAAGTGTGGTTGACCTGAAAGAATGGGAATCACTACTTCATCTACTCGTGCAATGCGGTCCTCTGACGTTACTGGAGTAGCGTACACTATGGTTTTCGTACTACCCCACAGAAAATAGTCCAGTGGTGTCAGACCTGGTGTTCGTGCTGGCTATGAAACTGGCCGCCCTCTATCAATTCGCTGTTTGTCGTATGTAACGTTGAGGTGATTCCACACATTTCTCTCAAGGTGTGCCGGAGCTTCGTTACCTGCTGAATCTGTAGGGGACGTCCTCCAATACGTTAGGTAAAATATCTCTAAGAAATGCTAGGTAGATCGGACTTGTTAGTCTGCTTGGGAGAGATCGGCGGACCAATGATATGGTCATCAATTATCCAGCCCATAGGTTATTACTAAACATGGGTTACTGGCGTTGAACGGCCTGCGCAGATGAATTTTTGTCCGCTCAAGCACGCACTTTGAACACGAGTTCTCTAACCTTGACGCTCTACAGCATCCAAAACTTCCGTTTCTGCTCATGGGTTTCTTAAAAATGATCAGTGTGCTGTCCTGCGCAACTTACTAAGCGTTATAGGTTTTCTTCTTTTTTCTGACTCACCTTGTAGATTCACAGGATGCGACACATATATTTTTAAGGAAGCCTCCCTCATGGAAAAAGTTCGTTAAATATTTTGATTAAAATAATGCATGTTTAAGATATTTGCATCACAAATAAGAGTAATAAAATATTCAATCTTTAGTATTTTACAAATAAGCTGAGAAGTCCTCTTCATTCTCTATGGACTTTGTATACTTATTGCAGAATAGGTAAACCCTAGTAAATAGCTGTGTGAAGGAAACAGCCAGAGCCGTTAATGTTTTGCTTTACCCTTTTCTGGACTTTGTTACGCTTGAGTTGAATTTTACGATACAGTTATCACACATGTTTTGAAGTGCTTGCTCACTGTTGTTTTATTTCCCATACCATGCAGATAGTGTGGAATTTCAAACTCAGCACCTGGCTGAGTGCCAACGTTTTAATGATCTGATATAACTTCAGCTCCTCTGTCGCTTTTAACACTTCAGTTTTATTGCTGGTTTCCAAAACATCACGTGGCAATTGAGTTGCAAACAGAATATATATAGAGAGACAGACAGATAGACAGACAGAGGCTGGGCAGATTGATAGAGGGAGAAAGTGAAGGAACATTGAATAGAAAGAAAATAAGGGAAAATGAGATAGAAAGAGAGATGATAACGTGAATAAGTCAGAGAGACCGAAGGTACATGTAGTTATTCAACCAAAGAGAGGAAGTGTGGCTGAATTCTCAATGGGAAACTTCTGTGACAAGATCAACAGACCCAGCTGTCTGCTTTGCTATGTGATAATTTTTTGTTACTATGTGTGACATACAACACTTTCAAGGGAGCATGGAATCTGTACACTTAAATGGAACAAAAAAATTAATTTATGCTGCAAAATAGAGTTTGTTGCAACGTTTTTATATGGTTTTTGCTGCACCTTTTAGCATTATTCTACCCGGAATGATACGTAATTGAAGTGCGCGGTTAAATATTAAGGTGAACTCCAAAGCAGATTTTATAAATTACTCAACTTCCTCTTATTATAATAGGATTAATATATAAGGAATGTCACGTACCGTAGTGTTGGCGTGACTGCCTCTGGTTCAGGGGAGCCGAATTCGATCCCGGTACGGGCGTGGGGTGCATTCAGCCTCGTGATACCCGTTGATTAGCTATACTGATGAAGTGCAGCGTCCCTAAAAGCTCATGTTTTCAGCTCATAGTGCGCTGACCCTTGCCACCCTTATTCTCCACTCCTCAAGTTGCCTTGGCTGCGACTGGGTGAAGAAGTTACCCTCTGCTTGAGAGAGACGCCTTAGGGATTATTATTTTATTAATGTGCATCTAGAAGACGGGTTGGGGTGGGCGATTTTTTTTTTTTAAAATCTTTGGTTCCATCCTTGGAAGCTGCTAAATATGAGTATCAATTTTGATATTTATCCGGCATTTCAATGTTCAGTTTATGCTGTTCACAGACAGGCCCACATACTGATAGACTTTTTTTCTAAAATTGGTTGCTATTTTATTCATATGACCTCAGAAATCTCTTTCGTGGCACACCATTTCTCCTTTACTTACTATAGGTGCATGTTAGAAGAAGTAAAATTAAAAATATACATTTTATTCCTAATGTCAACTTCTCAAACACGTAATCCTTTTATTGTATAAGAAGCAACGAAAACATGTTTGTTTTGGCTAATTACACGAAAAGTAGTTCTGTCCCTGTTGTGACTGAACCTATATATTAACCATAATAATTTTATGCCTTTCTGTTTTGAAGTTATGTTGTTGAAACCCACACACATTTGTATTAGAGGAATGATTTCCGAGGAACCGAAGAGAATGAATCATGTAAGTTTGGGCATCTTGTGAGTCTGCTCATCGTGGCTCAGATATGAAGCTTTCATGAAAACATAGAGAAGATGGTTCAATTGCAAGCTGTAGGATTGAATTTCTCAATCAACTAACCATACCTGGTTGAAGAAATATTGGAGAATGTGAAATTCAGTACCGAAATTGCACTGGTACTCTGTTGTTTATTAATCTACAAACACTGTTGTATATGAAGCTTAGAAAGTGAACTGAAAACTTCAACTCCACAGCCAGAATCTTCCACTCTACTCGCTGCTCTTCTATCACCGAGCCACCATAGCGATATGCATAATAACATTAAATTCTCCAACTGATTCACATCTTCCCGGCAGATCACAAGAAATCTCATTTCGGGATCACTTACTGCAATGACGACTTAAAATTCTTAAGTACTTAAGTCCCAGGCTTTTCAAGGTTCTTTTTATTATAATTTTCCATTTATAAAGACAATCAGCGATAGGTCATAGTTCAACACACAAAACGTACTTACGTAAACTTTGAAGCTTAGAATCAGAACTGAAAAAAAATCAATGTCATTGCCGGGATTTGAATGACAGATCTACGAGTCGTTGCTCTAGCAGTGAGCTTACCTTGACGGCATATCGACATGACAACATAGCAACATTAGGCTCTATTAAGTATTCCTTAGTTAGGAGTACCTTCCCCATACGTTCTCTGCATCTCCTTCTCTGCGGCTGAGAGTCTGGATGACTAATAAGATTTCTCTGCGAACAAGCTTGACGTCCTTTTCATTGTTAATACATGTTGTGTAATTTGTTATAATTGGGGAACCTTAAAATATAGCAATATTTCAAAGGCGAAGGCATGTGTAGCTGTTAATACATACAATTATATGCTGAACATTTACACCAGCAACGTTTACGCCACCTAACGGACATTCTTGAGAGTTTGCGATTCTCAATTTCCTTTTTCATCCCAAGACCTGTCTCATAGTCATAACTAAACACTTGAATGCTCTTTCAGCGAGCTTTATGTAACTAACCACCTACTGCTTAATTTAAAATTATTCTTAGTCAAAAATGTAACTGTAAGAGAAGAATCTATTTTATACGAATGCTATAATATATAGCGATATACTAGCATTGGTAAAAGGTAGAGAAATTCGCGTGAGTGTTCATATAAGACTTTTCGATTCAACTTTATCGTTGTTTAAACATGGTCAGCATAACAGGTGAGTAATTGAGATTCCATGCAGGAATTTTACCCTGGAGGTTCTACATTAGTAATTGGTTTTGATTTAAACCTGTTTCTACCTAACGGTGAATAGCAGAGTTAAATCTCAGTGTTCAGTGTGCACACTGAAAAATCTAAAGGTCATAATATCCACTGAAAATAAAACAAGAACGCCATAAAGCTGAGCCCTTATCGATCCCATTATTTTTTTGTTCTTCTCTGTTCCAAGAAACGCTGTTGGATACTGCAATATGTTGGACCCCTGTAGGTCTTTTATGCTTCTAATAAGATTCTTTCATATGATCTCATTCCTCCCAAATCAGCTAAATTGTTTGTGATCTGACGAGAGGAATTTTATCAAAATCTTGTTTTGAGCCAAATTAGTGGTACAGAACTACCAGTATTAACTTCTGAAACTTGGGAATTCACGTTTTATATTTTGCGACTGCTCCGGAAACATTGCTGATGATATATAGGTAGAAACGTATCGATATCATTAGATTTTATATATTATTATGCCAGTAGTAGTATTATTACAATTGCCACGACTAAACTGGTGTTTGTCGGGTTTTTTAGACTAAATTGGAGTAGAGCCAACTTCCGGCGTTTTAACATGGGCTGAATGAACTGCTCATATACTTAGTTTCCGGAGATATATTCATTAAATAGCAGGTACAGTGTACGGTCAGTATTAGGTGACTGAACACTTTTGTGCATAACACTCTAATACGTTATCGATTATTTATATAATATGACGCTTTTGGTGATAATCTGGCATGACCAACAATAACTGCCATCTGTACAGAACATAAACTCCTGTCGTTTGCGAAAACCTTACCCGGTGTGTAAAAAATATAGCAAGAAATAAAAACAGACTGTGTAATCCGAAATGAACCCTCATACTATTTTTTCTCCCAATGGAAATTTCCTTTGTCATTTTCATGTTATGACATTCATGTGAAGCTGATTCTTCTATCCGCATCTGCGTAAGCGGAGCAGAGTAGTGATGGGATGCCTCGGGATCAGACGGCGCGCTTCAGGATTATCTATGCATAGAAACTCGACCACCCCAGCTCATTGAAGTTCCACTACTGTGGCTGTTTTTGCGTCACCTCAGCCTGCCAGGGGCACTATAACCTATCTTAACCCAGTTTAATCCTGCTGTAAACATCTGGGTGGGAAGAGAGACAGAGATATTGGGACAGAAAAATGTTCAGCTGTTGATTGGTTTAGCGAAGATAATGGGCGTTTTCTTTTATTTGCATGCGCACGATAAACCCCTCCTTTAAGTACAGTACTGTAAGTAGTTTTTTGATCACTGCTATGCGCGAGCTAATTTCTAAGAGAGAAAACTATGCAAATATTTCAATTCTTATAAACGTAAGAGTCCCAAATATTTTTCTTTCTGCTTCACATATCACATAGATGTGTTCTCTATACTATATACAGATTAGACAGAAGACAAGTGAAATTATACACACTATTGACTTATTATGTTAAATTAGGCTTCATTTTATTTAATAATTACTAAAGGACACTTATGTAATAGTTTGGCATTACTATACCAGGCAGATCTCTCGCATCGAGCTGTGTATCGAGTTGAATACTGATTAAGATGTTATTGCTTATAGTGTGGAGATGCTTTTGTTATTTATCACTGTATTTCCTGTACATATCGCCAAAGAATACTTATGTATATGCTTTTCATTATGGAGCAGGCCGGTGCTTCAGCCGAAATAAAACACAATCGAGGCAAACTTTTAAAAAGTGGCGAGAGGCGAATGATCGCGCATTGTTTCGCGGTGCTTAAAGAAAGAAACCCGGAATCGTCTATAAAAACATTGAGAAAGAAACGGGTTATCTTCTTCGTGTTTTCGAAAGATGTGTACATAGTATTAGAATGGAACAGCAAGCGTCCGGAACTCTAAGAACATCGGGAAATTCGCGTAAATGCAAACAGCGCGTGGAGAAATACGATGATTTTACGAAAAGTGCCATACGCAGTAAAGTTCATGAATATTTTTTCACAAATGGACCAACTCATAGATTTAATAAGTTAATGTGTAATCCAACTCTATTTATTTATCGTCTGGAAGTTAACAGTGCTGTATATACTGCTAGTGTTGCAAAACTTATGTGTGTGCATGTAGCGTCTAACACGTGGGGAGTTAAGTCAGCTCCGTCTTGTTGTTTACAGCAGGACTAATCTAGCGTGAGATAGAGTATACCTCCGCCATGCCTCCACATGTGGAGGGACATCTCACTTCATCAGCCAGACGCCGCACACCACCAATATTGCCAGAACAGACGTTTCCGCAACCGACTCGAGAACAACCACATCTACATCTAAAACCCTGCACATCGTGACTGACACTGTGAAGCAGGAAATTCGAGGAGGATTTTGAGGGGAAAATGGCGGCTAAGAGTTTCATACACAATAGCGGTACGATTTTTGTTTAATATCTTGGTATTTTCTGCGTGAGAGGATAACGAACATCGATTTTCAAGAAAGTTAAGGAAAATGAGCAGCTCTGAGGAGGTTTCGTGGATTTCCTGGCTCTGCGGCCTTCGAAGAAATTAATTCTTTTGTGAGGTTGATGAAGATTACATTCAAGACAAATTTAACTTGACAGGCTTAAATGATCAGGTTTCTCACTATCGTCAAGTACTGGATATGATATTAGATTTAGAACCTGATGATGAATTAGATGACATTTCAAACCAATCGGACCTGATAGAACAAGCTGCAGAAATGCTATATGGTTTAATTCATGCTCGTTACATTCTAACAAATAGAGGAATAGGACAAGTGATAGAGAAATACCAGTCTGGTGATTTCGGTCATTGTCCTAGAGTTTACTGTGAGAGTCAACCAATGTTACCAATAGGTTTATCTGATGTTCCGGGTGAAGCAATGGTAAAATCATATTGCCCAAAATGTATGGATGTATACACTTCAAAATCTTCACGTCATCACCATACAGACGGAGCATACTTTGGCACTTGGTTTCCTCAGATGTTATTCATGGTACATCCTGAGTACCGACCGAAAAGGCCATCTAACCAGTTTGTTCCAAGATTATATGGCTTCGGGATCCATCCACTAGCATACCAGATCCAGCAGCAAGCCTCATCTAACTTCAAGGCACCTATGAGAGCAATAAGTTTCAATAATGGGAAACGTTGAAGACTGACTGATGAGAACAGAGAAAGTTTGCTCTAAGTGTTAGTGATGGAGGTGCTGATCGCTCAGTTCTTTTCCTTTCTGTTTTTATTTTCCAAAGTGAAAAGAAACAAATTGAAATTGCTGGAAAAGTGTACATTAAATACTATATTTTCACCCTTGCCTGCCTGCTGAAGTTAACTGACAGTGGCAACTTCTTTATTATGCTCTTACACTTAAATAACGATAAGTCCCTAATGACATGTTGATTGGAAGATTGACCAGGTAGGAAATTCGAGAGATACGAGGCACTGTCTAGGGCCTCCATTCGTAGTTTCTGAATTTGGCGGCCAAGCTGACAGTTCTGGAGCACCGCCTTCTACAATTACAGACCACTGCAGCAACACATCATCTTAATTCTACTCTACGAGCCTTGTTAGTTACTAATCCCTGTTCAGAGTCTCCTTGGACCAAGGACAACTCAAAAGACGGAAGCAAGCCAATACATTGACCAAATAATTATACAAACATATAGGCCGTATCTTACTCTAAACTCCAAAATTTTACTACACATAAATTTAAATTTTCTTGAAGCACCAACAACTTATTTCAAATATATTTCTTTGGGTGTTCATAAATTCCAAAATACTCCTTCTGATTTCCAATTGTCATGGAAATATCTTAATCATTTGTTATATTAATGGAAGTCGTTAGTGTATTTTTGAGAAAAGAGCATTTAAATTTTCAGATAACTGGAAGCTTTTGTTGTTTAATCTTTTTAATTACATCCTTGCACGGCGCTGGATTAAAGAGCGAATTTGGCTGCTTGATTGGAAGTTATCCTGCTCTAGAGATTTTTAATTACATTTTCTCTTTATTCAACAGTTTCAAGTCATAAATTTCCGGTGAAATTTTATATCTAATTTTTTTGGTGAAATGCAGTATCTACTTGCTTCACTTACTGTAATTACGTATCTAGTGCCTAAAATAAAACATTTATAGCTTTCATGTCTGTTGGGTGATGTTCTTGGAGGAATTTGAATTTACGGCATGGAATGCAACGCATAACGATACGAATATATTTTTGGACAAAAACTATATAGTTTAATGAGCTATAGATTTTTCCTGTTTGTCTTAATTTTTTCCCACTGTACACAGTTCAACCAGAGTGTATTTTTGGGACTATGTAAAAATAATTTGAGACATCAACTAATTTGTGACATTAGTACAGAGCCTATACGTAATGGAACATATCGCATATGGTGACCTTCTTGAAGTAAATTATGGCTAGCAGTCTTTCTTGGAGGAAATGATGAAGTAAAGGATCCAGAGGAGGCTACTAGCCACAGGCAGCCAGGTTACAGAGACATGCAGGAGTCCCTAATAATGATTCATGGATCGAAGATCCGTGCCACTACTGGAGCTGTCCAAAGGGAACGATTATCCACCTGTTCAAAGAAGTAGCCCTTCAATATCAAGAGGGAGTGGGGTTTCTTTGAAAAAGCATTCGCGCTATCTGTCCGTCACTGCCTCACGCCATAAAGCACACCTGATACATGAGAAGAGAATGAACGATGGAAAGTAAATTTTGATAGATGACAAGCCACCTCAGATCTACTTAACCGCCAGGGAAAATCATGAGAAACAAAATTCAGAGTGAGTGTTCGAATGAAATTGAACCCGGAACTTCCAGAACACAAGCCTCGCGTACTACGACGGAGTCAACTAACTCGAATCTCAAATATAATGAGTAGAACTTCTAATATTCAGCTGGTGGTTTAAAATATTTTAAATAACTATATATATAATGGCAATCTAATGGCAAGATTAAAGGCTTACTAACCTCCTAGAGGTGGGATGTATTCCATGCGAATAGATAGGCTAGGATAAAATTCTACGGAGGGGTTTCGGCACGTCTACCAGACTGGCTTATCGTAACTATGCACCAAGTAGGGCATCCACGGGAGGAGATATAATGCGATAGGAGACAGAAGGGCTGACCCTAGGGAGTCACGACAGTGCAGAGAGCAGGGTCCATACTATTGACTAGTTAGAAACTTCCCTGCAGTCGAGTACAACCGGCCTCTCTCTTACTGTGGTCCCGAAACAGTCTAAAGTCCGGCTAGGAGAACGCAAGGCGCCGCCAGAGCTGGGAATATTCCCAGCATCCCGACAACCACGTTCGTGAAACGACCCACTGGAGACTCCCACCGCAGGATGAAGTGTTTACCAGGAGCGTATCATCTTGGCACGCAGCGCCGAGACACCCGCCGACACTTCTACCTTGAAGTAGACCACCAGATGAGATGATACGGTAATATAAGTGAAATGGAAGGACAGGGAGGGAATTTCGGGTGATATAATTAACCTACCCAGTAGGAAACTACAGAAAAAAGCCATGAGTCAGATAGGTTGGCCAATGGAATCGAACTCGGACCTTCCGAATGCGGGTCACAGACGAACCCACCTGAACCATCCCGCTGGTTTTCCAAGTGAATACAAGTTTTAGTTGCATACTGTCCATAAAAATGTTTTTAATTTTGCTTTTTACAACTGCAATTGAAAAAGACGCTATGAATTCTATTAATTTTTTGTTGCGATTTTAGTTTTTCCATTTTGAATCAGTTTCACATTTTATCGTTTCTTCAGAACACATTAGAATGTGGTGTTGGAAAATCAAAGCCCAAGCGTAAAATTCTTAGGTGCATCGAGCCATATATACATTTGTCAACAATTACCTGCACTAATAATTGTAGATAAATGTTACGTTCCGGGCTTATGGGCTGTAGTCTAGTAGTTCTTGAAGAGTGAACCGACGTTCAGGGTGTTCATCCTTACACTGTGAAAGTCAGAATTCGAATCTGTCGCAGTTGAAGTCGAATGGTCAACCGGATGGAGACCGTAGGATCTGTGGTTCAAATCCCGGCTATGGCATTGAATTTATCAGAACGATTAATTTCCAAACTTCAGGATGTTTTACTGAGACAGGATTCAAATTGATTTGTATAAGAACAGTAAGATCAATATAAAGTTGTTGTTTCAAACTTAAATTATTGATTAGCTACATCAATTGAAACTATGTAAAATTTGTTCAACAACAAAAATCAATATTAATTAAATATTTTAAAGAAGTTATAAATAATAAATTTTGGGGTTAAAAATTAAAAATATAATATATCTTAACATTTTAATAAACCACATGAAATAAAATAATCATTTATATATGATACTAAAAGTCTTCCTTTAGGTGACTGTTGGGAATCCTCTTTTTGACGAGCCTTTGTTTGTGAGAGAGATATTTGTATTTTGTTGCCATTTTAGTGTACGGAATAATACAAGTATCACTAGTCGGCATAAAGGAACTTTTTTCTTTCATAAGAATTAAAATAACATTTTCTAGAAGAATTTGTATGCTGAATTCAAACATAATTTTAGTTTTTCCTCAGGATATTTTTTGAAGTTTTGTAATATTTTAAAAAATCCGAAACTGACTATCTAACTCGAAATTATAGCTGCTCATTCTGACTTACCTAAAAGGTGATAGTGATTTTCGGGCATATTTTGCATCTGGAACATCTCTCTTCTTGGTCCAACAGTAGCCAACCAGCATACTGAAACTCCACTTGCTTTGATACCTCTCTTCCGTAGTAGAAATTTGCTGGTGAAAACGCTCACCGTGCTCATCGCTGACAGCTCCAAGATTCTCAGGGAAGAAGTCTAAAAGAGAGTCCAAGAAGTAAACTTTTAAAGACATGTTGCATCCCATAGCTTTATACCATTTTATTCAGAGAAGCAGTCCTTGAAATTACTATGGAAGCCACGATAACTACATATTCTTACTTCTTTTTGGAGTAGATTCCACCCTTTGAATCTAGAAGTTAAACCTTCAACCTGCTGTTTATACAGATTTAAATCCCGTATCAGGTCATTAAGGTCTTTCTGATAAGTAAAGTACGGTTCTGATTAACAGGTATTGTCTTCATATGTAGGATCACTTTTATTTTCATCTGAAGCATTTTCAGTTTCAGTTACGTCAGAATCAGAGTTATCACCTAAGGTCGTATCTGCATATACTAATACAGAGGACTGTTCATTGTGTAAGACAGGTCTTATTGCAGATTGCAAATTCGTATGCTTAACTGTATGTTTTGTTTTATATGTGATTCCTTTTATATTTGTCAAACAGAAATAAACACTTAAATGATCCTTCGGTTCTCTCCAAATAATAGGAATTACAAATGGCATACCATTTGTATCATTTTTCCACCTAGTCGCAATCCAATACACGAAACACAGAATGTATTTGGTGCCCAGCTCTTATCAAAATCACCAACCTGACAGCCAAAGTAAAGCTAGTTAAACTTCTTTACAATTGGGGTCAAATTTCGCCTCGATCAGCTCACCACAAATATGGCAGAAACTGTCTTGGCATGATGAAAAAACAAAACATTATAACACTACGTACACAATACACTTCCGAAAAAAAAAGGAAGGAAATATTTCTCTACTGAACAAACTCACAGTCAGCTCAATACTGACACATCGCAATGCCAGATGAACAGATCTGTACATATCCAAACATGAATGAACCGGCACAGTCTTGTTCTATGGTTCTGCATCACAACATTACAAATCATTTCCTTATATATAGCTTCCCTACCGGTAATTAATAATATACAAATCCCTTGATTATTGTTTGCAAATGACTTGGTGATTAGTGCTATTACTATAAATGGGTTAAAAATATCTTTACAAGAAATGCATAAATATTGTGCAGATTGGGGCCTTAATGTGAATAGAGCTAAAACTCAAAGTGTAGTTTTTAAAAAAGGTACTAAACTGAGTAAACATGAGAAATGGCAGAAAGAGGGAATAGAATATAAAGAAGTACGTGAAAGTTATTACTTAGAAATGAAAATTGATGCAGGAGGGAAATGGGAGAAGCAAAAGAAATGTGCACTGGCAAAAGGGAAATCAGCAATGGCAGCTGTAAGAGGATGCTTGTATAAAACACCTGAAATGGAAATGAAATGGTTAGAAAGGGTATATAATTCGATGGTTGAAGCACGAATTGAGATATGGGGGCTGGAAAAGGGATGGAAAGTTTTAGATTATGTACACAGGGGTTTTGTAAGGACGTTCTAGGGCTGCCAATATCAACTGCAAATGAAGTAGCTCTAATTGAAATGGGGAGAGTTCCAAGAAAAGGGTTAGTTATAGAAAGGGCACTAAAATATTGGTGTAGAGTATTGTCGTGGCAACAGGCAATAAAGTTTCGGCACAAATATAAAACAGGCGGTGGACATTGTTTCGCCGTAATTAAGAGCTTGCGTAAGCAGTTAACGATAGCGCGGCTAGTGTAAACAGATATCCGGCAACAAAGATAGCTGAGATAAAAGACTTGTCGGCCCAGACGTTTCCGGAAGGTGATAGAATATTCGGATTACGTCATTATATGCCTTGTTGATTCGATAAACATGTAGTGATTGTAGAGAACAGACTGGAATTCACGAGTGGGTGTATAAAAAAAGAAGCCATAGCTAGTGATGAGTCAGTTGTGAAACAGTGTTGTGAACGAGAGACAGCTGGAAGTGTTAGTGTAACGAGCGCTAATCTGCTGTCACTGTTTGTTATTGTCATCGACCTTGGTAGACTGATGATGACGTAACGTAATGCTGCTGTCATCTATAAGAGTATTTCTACGAAAATAATGGAGATTTTTAATTTCTGCAACTCGGTCGTTTAATTCTATGAACCCACAAAGTCACAGTAGTGAATTTAGAGGAGGGGAATATACTGAAACAATGCTTGAAGTATCAAGAACAAAGTTTACCAAATAAAGGTTGGGCAAGTAATTTACAAAACAATTTGGAAGATAATGGTATGGGTGATATTTGGAGAAAGAGAGAAACTAAATATAAAGGGTTTTGGAAAGGGGCTAGAATAAGATTTGAAGACATGGAGATCCAGAAACTGTTTAGTCAATTAGCAGAGAAGAGATTACTTATCTTCTATATTACATTGAAAGATAGCTGGGGGAGGGACAGGTATATAGATAGCACGAACAGTGAAGAAAGAAAGCGGTTAGCATGTTTAAGAGCAGGAATATGGAGATTAAGAGGAAAAAGAAATGGACACCCGCAATAAAAGTGCCCATTGTGTGGGGACAGAGAGGATATAGAACATATACTGTTTGATTGTAAGGAAACAGAGATGTGGAGGAAAGAATGTCAAATATAAAAAACGAATAGGAGAATCAGCTTAATCAAGGTTTTAAACAAAGTTATAAAAACATAGAACAGTTTTTAAGTAAGGTAAAATCAAGTGGATATGGACTGTAAAAAGAGGGAAGGAATAATAGGTGACTGTTCTCTAATAACACATATTGTAACACGTCTGTAAATATACTTAATGGACTATCCCTTGTAGCAGTGGCCTGGGCCAAAACAGCGGGCAGTCTAAAAACTGTAAAACCTTAGTACCTCAATAAATATTATATATATATATAGCTTGGATAAAATCGCTACATATGACATAGAGGTTCCTATAACAGGTCAAAGAAAACGCTAAAATTCGATTTTAAAAAGTAGGTGTCACAAAAAGAAGCCGTGCGCGATGGAAAATTTCTGGCTAAATATCTGAATTCAGTATGAAAAAATACACTAGATTCACTAATCAGATTTCTTGTGAAGAAAACCTTGTCGACTAGTGATTTAGCCTGCAAATTAAGCCCAGTAACATGTTTCACAATTGATTATAGAAAAAAGATGAATGTTACACTTAGACATATCTTGGAGATGTCCTGTGCTACAACGTTATTTTAAATAAATTTTGTGTTTTAAAGACGTGTTACATGTTTTCCTGTAGTGCGTTTTTGTCCTTGGCTTAATGTTTACCAGTTAAACAAGATGGACGTCATACGCCATTGCTAGAATTGCCATGATGTTTGTTTTATTTACCATATCAGCATAATTAATGGCTTTTTAACAAAAATTATAGTAGCCCTTTTTGAGAAAATAAAAACAAACTCAAAAATACTCCATCTTAAAGATATTTAGAGATGGGGATTTCTTTGATAGGCTTTGTAGCTAAAGACAGCGGTTGCGCTTGAATTGTGCACTACTGGCTTTCCTGGCCGGCAAGTAACAACGGCGGTGGCTTGACTCACGCTTAAACGCTTTGCAGCCACCACGACAACAGTAATAATACATATTAGTTTATATATAGTCTATATCTTACATATCTTACATTTTCTTCTTTTTTTAATAAAAATAAAACTTGAATGAATGTTACATAAAATCATTTATATTATAAATGTAAATGTGAGACATTTTACAAAATGCTTTCCATTGTAAGGCTGCTTTGGAACCCAAACAGTCACAGTTACAGTAGTTAGTTTAGCTAATCTGTGTATAAACACAGGTTATATATAATGTGTATACACACACACACACACACACACACACACACACACACACACACGCACACACACACACCCGGATTGAGGGGTCGGTCCAACGCCAGAATGATGAGATGAATCATGGAGGAATTGGTGGAATGATAGCGGGAGAAACCGGAGGACCCTGAGGAAACCCTCCCCAAGTGCCATGTTGCCATTCCACTTTGTGGTCGCCTGGGATCAAATCCGGGGCGCCTAGGTGAGAGCCAAGCGGGCTAACCACTCATTCATGGCGCGGTCACACACACGTATATATATTTATGTGTTGTGTAAAAAAATTTGAATATAAAAGGGGAATAATATAATTGGATCACGCACACATTAGCGCTCTCATTCATGCTTCCAGACTCTGAGGAACATGGGGAATCATCTTGGTTAGAGAAAAATCCCCACCCGCAGCTGTGAATCGAACCCGGGACCCTCCGCAGTGCAGACAGGTGCTCTACCACTGAGCTACAGTACCATTAGTTTGTTAAACTCCTTATCACCAAGTACACCCCAAGTACTGAATATAGTGTTTGACTTTGCATGCTTTTTGCATTTCCCGGAACAATCTTCAACTCAAACAGTTGGTGGGCAGAGTTAGGAGGAATTATGCAAAAAAATAGGAGTGGGAGATATATGGAGATTAGAGGAAAGGAATACAAGCGATTTGGGTAAATTGCTAAAATGCAGAACAGAAGATATAGAAAGGCAGGAAATATGGGGAAGTCTATAAAATATGAAATCATTACAATTTTACAAACAAATAAAAAGAAACTGGGCACGAGAAGCATACGTACAAATGTAGTTTTATATATTGACAGAGGCGAACGATGGGCAGTAGTATCTGGACGAATCCACTTCGAACGGTTGCAACTGGAGGGGAGGACAGGTCAGTTGCGTATCAGTTGCGAGAAAGTAGACAAGTGCAGAGCTCCTCGGTACTACAGCTTGTTTTTAAATGTGCGTGTCTCCTGGTTCCAAGTGCTACATTTAAAAACACGAGAAGTAATAACCAATGATATTAGACTTATAAAAAAAGAATGATCTGGGTCTGCTATACAAAATCTGGGAAAGGGTATTTGAGGCAACAGTTGTGTCTGAAAGTAGTTAAGGTGAGTTATTAAGGAAATAAATACCATCGATGCTAGTGCAACAACGACATTCTCTATGCCCAGTAAATAAAGATCAAGAGCATGCACAAAATCTAATTTAGATGTTTTAATTCAGAAGTATCTAGGCAAACAGCAAATAATTTTTAAAACACGGAAAAACAAAGACCAACTCTGAAGAAAGTGCTTATGAGGCTTCAAAATTCCACTGATTACCAAGGCAGTTTCTGAACATTAAGAAAAGGTCTTTTGAAGTTGGGATTTATATGGGGAAAAAAACTAAGCGTTACAGAGAAATTTTAATCGAACATCGTACCATACGGGCAAAAAGGCTTAAGTATTTACGAAATATTCAGAGGTATCGCAGTGAAGTTTATATATATAGTTTATATGCCTGGATTAAAAATTCGTTACATGAACTCTGCAGTGATGTCGAAAGGCCGACAGTTGGTTATCGTGCATGCTGGAGAACGGATTATGTTCCAAAGGCCTATTTAAGATCCAACAAACTGGCTTCTAGTGTGAGATATGTCTTTAGACTGCTTGTGCACGGCACTTCCCTCTCGTAATCTTACGTGTGTGACGCATTATGATGATAGATGCACTATCCCTACCACAGTTGCTACTCATCCCTACAGCGCATGATTTCTGTCAAGATAAAATAATGCATTTGTAGATTACTGCAATAGGCAAGAGAGAGAAAGGCTGCTTGGATGAGAACAGGAACAATATTTCTAAGAGAGATAAGAGGTAGGGAAAAGGGAATTTGTGAATTGTGTGCTGGAAAACAAGTGTTGAGGCCAACAGGAACAGTGGTGGCAGCTCTGATGAGCAGTATCGATATTGTTTGTAACTTTCTTGTGTAGGTTGGCACACTCTGCCGATAGAAGCTTGCGAGGCATCATGGATGGTGTATGGAAGCAACTGTTTTGTAATGCACTTATTTGTTGTAATAAATAGTTATTTTGAAGGTGTAACTGATGTAATTAGTGAGCTACCAGGGAGATGTTATTGCTCGTAACATTTTTTGGTCCTCCGGGCCGGATGTGACAGTGGAAGTGTGAAATATTCGTGGCAAGCATGTTTGCATCGCTAACCTAGCCATGTTGGAATCTGGAAGCATGCAGTGAGCCAGCCCGCCATACCGTCACAGTAGCCTCTCGGCCAGTTCGCGCCTGCGCAAGAGAGCCAAGCAGACGACACAAGCAGAATCACTGCCAACCTATGAAACTATACAGCGGCGAGCGAAAGCAGTTTACAACGGCGACTACCAAGGACTTCTAGCGTTGTTCTCGGCAACCAAAGGACTTGGACTTCGACAGCCGGTAAGTACAGACTGGTTCATTATTCCTTTTCGTTTCCATTCCCACAGTCACAATGGATAGTGATCAGAAACGTGCCTTAGTAAAAAAACGGGCAACAATAAAGTCTTGTGTGACAAGAATAGCCTCATTTGTAAACGGCTTTCAAGAGGGCAACATTAACGACATCATCGTTCGGAAGCGAGCTTTATTGAGCAAAATTGAGGAGTATAACCAAATACAGACCCAGTTAGATGTAGCAGATCCCAACGATGAATCTAACGATGCAGATAGGGAAACATTTGAAGAGTTGTGCTTCGAAACCGAGTCTAAATTTGAGACGGTGCTAAATACAGAAGCTCAGTCATCACCGCCATCTATGAGCAACGACAATACAAATAACAGTGTATTAAAGCCTCCATCCATTTCATTGCCAAAATTCAATGGAGCTTTATCAGATTTTATGCATTTTCTTGATACTTTTGAGGCTCTTATCATTAATAATTCCAGCCTCACAGATATTCAGCGTTGTTATTACCTTCTGTCATGCTTATCTGGTGAACCTCACCAATTGATAGAAAACCTGCCTGTTACTCAGGACAATTTCAAGGTCGCTTGGGAACTTATACGCAGCAGATATCACAACCCCAGGTTAATTTCGGATATTCACATTAAGGAGTTGCTTAATTTACCAAGTGCTAAACACGATTCCCCTAAGGAACTGAGGCTGCTAATACATCAGCTGTGCAGTAACTTAAATGCAGTAGAAGCACTCAAGATAGAAACGCCACTGCAGGACATGATACTCACCCATTTGCTTTTAGAACGCATTAGCATCAACTTGAGAAAGCAGTGGGAACCCCGAACTGCAGGTGATGTTCAACCCAAGCTTAAAGGCTTAATTCAGTTTTTGGAGCATAATCGTTGCTTCCAACAAAATGGTAACAACAAGCCAGGATGATGCAAAACGAAGTCTGAATACAAAGGGAACACAACGCTCCTTTGTTACTACTTTGTCATGTCCATTATGCAAGTCTTCCCATTTACTGCATAAATGTGCTAGGTTTAAAAACTTAAGTGTAAGTGAACGCATGCGATTAGTGAAAGAATGTAGATTGTGTTATAATTGTTTGAGAGATGACCACAGAGTTAATGACTGTAGATCTGGTTACTGCATAGAATGCAATAAGTCTCATCACACATTGTTGCATGACTCTAATACTAATAGCACTGCGTCATCCTCAACTAATGGGCCACAACACCATTCATATTGTTCTGTAAAACGGAGCTCCACGCATGCTGAAGTACTGCTAGCTACAGCTGTTGTTGACATTAGGGACAGCAAAGGTAATGTCCATCAATGTCGAGCACTACACGGTCCAATGGAAGCTACTATGCGAACAGCTTCCTGAGTTAAACTCCATAAACGTACCCCGAAGAGTCATTCCAGACTTGACTATTCAAGTACAATTACATGGATTTTGTGACGCATCACAAAAAGGCTTATGGTGCCTGTGTGTATTTAAGATGTACCGCCAGCACCGGTAACATCAGAGTTTGTCTTCTTTCATCAAAACCCAGAGTAGCTCCGTTAAAACAGGTGACTTTACCTCGATTAGAATTAAGTAGCGCTCTTCTGTTAAGTAAGCTGAGGGTAAAGGTACACAGGGCTCTAAACCTTAATGTTCAAGAGCAGTACTTTTGGACAGACTCGACTATTTTGCTAGCATGGATCAACGGGAATCCTGCATCATGGAAGACATACGTGGCCAATCGAGTTGCAGAGATACAACAACTAACATCACAGGGTGCTTGGAAGCATGTGCTCTCCGAAGATAACCCTGCATATATGCTCTCTAGAGGAACCGATCCACATTACTTGAAAGAAATGACACTATGGTGGGTGGGGCCTATCTGGTTGTCCATGGATTCTTTGGTTTGGCCACAACCCTTAAAAGTAACTAGAAAGGAAGCTGAAATTCCAGAGATAAACAATTGTCAAGCATTGTTTTACCTCAAGGTCATTGTTCGCATAGTTCAACGTTGCTCATTTGGTCCAGAAATATTTAGTTTGCAACAATCTGAGCCCTTATCTTCTCATAGCAAACTTCTAACTTTGCACCCCTATCTGGATGGAGATAATTTGCTGAGGGTGCAGGCTTGAGAATGCAGATGCACCTTTTGAAGAAAAGCATCCGCTAATCATGCCACCAAGGCATCATGTGACCAAATTGATAATTTGCAATGAACACGTTCGCCTGTTGCATGCAGGAACGCAACTGGTATTAGCTTCGCTCAGACAACGTATATGCATTGCAAATGGAAAATCTGTAATCAGAAATATAATCAGCAAGTGTGTCACATGCTTCAAAATTAAGGCAGCTGCCACCAGCCAACTCATGGGGCAACTGCCTGTAGCCAGAGTCACGCCAAGCAAGACATTTTCACATACTGGAGTGGACTATGGAGGGCCACTCCAAATTAAGCATGGGCATCCAAGAAGTAGGGCACAAAACAAGTGCTACATAGCACTGTTTGTATGTATGACCACAAAGGCTGTGCATATTGAGCTTGTGAGTGATCTTACCACAGAAGCATTCATTGCTGCATTAAGGAGGTATATGTCAAGGCGTGGACGATGCAGCCATATATATAGTGACAACGGAACATGTTTCACTGGAGCAAAGAGAAAGTTAGATGAGAGGGAACGGTCTTTGCGTAGCAAGTATTATTTATCAGCGATCTCAGAATTCCCTTTCAATGGAAGGCTTGAAATGGCACTTCATCCCTCCACATGCTCCAAATTTTGGAGGATTATGGGAAGCTGGCATAAAGTCAATAAAGGGTCATCTCAAGAAAGTCGTAGGAAATACCATGTTAACATTTGAAGAGATGACAACTCTGTTAACTCAGATAGAGGCCTGCCTAAATTCAAGGCAGATCACACCAATACCTAACACTCCAGATGAATATGCGTTCCTTACTCCTGGCCACTTCATAGTGGGTGAACCATTAATATCCTTTTCCGAACCAGTCTGTAATTCAGGACCATCTTCAAGGCTATCCGGATGGCAACTGGTTCAGCGATGTCGTGAGCAGATATGGAGGCGATGGTCTACAGATTACCTCAGTCAACTCCAGCAGCGCTCCAAGTGGCTCCGTGATCAGTCTAATTTACAGGTTGGACAGCTCGTTCTTCTGAAGGAGGACGGTGTCCCTCCTCTTATTTGGCCAACTGGTGTAATCGAGACTACCCATCCTGGAGAAGATGGACTAGTACGTGTAGTGACAGTGAGGACCAGAAGAGGGTCCTACAAAAGATCAATTAGCAATATTGCATTTTTCCCTGAACAACTGTGAAAATACTGGTGTATGTTGTTTGCTTAGTAATTTGTATCACAAATTACGTGGGCGGCATGTTGAGGCCACCAGGAACAGTGGTGGCAGCTCTGATGAGCAGTATCGATATTTTTTGTAACTTTCTTGTGTAGGTTGGCACACTCTGCCGATAGAAGCTTGCGAGGCATCATGGATGGTGTATGGAAGCAACTGTTTTGTAATGCACTTATTTGTTGTAATAAATAGTTATTTTGAAGGTGTAACTGATGTAATTAGTGAGCTACCAGGGAGACGTTATTGCTCGTAACAAGTATGGAACACTATTTAACAGAATGCGAGGAGGCTGCAATATGGAGAAAAAAAGGTTTGGGAGAAAAAATAGGAGAAAGTAGATGAGAGAATGGTAGCTATAAAAATGTTAACAGGAAAGGAGGGAAAGAAGGTAAGAAATATTGGTGAGTTCTTACAGAAAGTAAAAGCAAAATGGCCAAGAAGTGTAAAGAATATAAGAAAGGAGGATAGAGGGGTACGGAAGAATGGGACTAATTAAGTAACAAGGCGGCATGGTGGTTAAGAGCTACCTGGTAGAGCAGAAGACCAGGGTGTCATGTAAGCCAAGGTAGCAACAAGATAAACACAAATAAATGTAGCCTAAAGTTGTAAATTGCAAAAACTGTTACAAATTTGGAATATGCACAGTAACTAATTCATTCATTCATTTATTAATATATAATATATGCTGCAAGAATTATCGTACTATCCTAGTAAATTTTGTTTTAATTGTGCAGTTGTATGCAGTGAAGTGTAGGAGATCTCCATGTAGTTTACCGGGAAAGAAATGCGAATTGGAGAATTTAATGCCGTGCTGACATTAGAAACCGGAATGAAATTTCGGCTCTGCATTGCATTTTTCGATTTGACTCTACCTTTCGAATCTTGCCCTGCATACCTCATGGTGTGAAAGAACAGTTATTTCCAGTAATATTAAAAGTTCCAATTACAAAATGAAATTCATTTCTTTAACTTCTGTATGAAGCAAATCCCTAAATCTTCCTTTCACGCTAAAGGAAACGTGGTAACCGAACGTTTACGTTGTCAGCATAAAATTCATAGTCTTGCAACACCAGCGAGGGCGAGAAAAAGAAGTAAAATGATGAGGCAAGTGGCGTTAACGACTGTTGTTTCAGACAGGCTGTGTTACAAACTGCGCTCTCATTTGTTTCTCGTTTTGCCTGCTCTTATTGCTCTTCTCTCAAATTTCCTTTCAACCGTTTCGATGGCTCTCCAAGAAACGTTATCTGCATAAATAAACGTTCTTGAGCGATAATTTTCCTAAGAACTATACCGTGTTCATCTGTATTCCAGAAAACTCTGCCTATTTCTCTCAGTTTATAATAAAATATGTTCTCCATTCTGCCATCCTTTTCGCAGAGATATTGAATAGAACTGAGACTTTTGACGTATCCCTCGTCCCCCGTGTAACAGTACCTATATCGCTTTTCTGTTGCCTCCGATATCTCATTTCCCCCAATCCTCGGGAGGAAAAAAAAAACCCCTGCCAACTGACTGCTGAAAGAAACAAGATATAGGAGCAGCTTACGAATTGTACGACTGCACAAATCCTGAACACAATTCATAGGGGAATATTAAAAAGGACCTCTGGAAGCGTTTTCATATTGGTTTTTAAAACCTCCGTTTCATGTCACTAGAAATACTTAAAGTAATATGGTTCCATATCGATATTTGGAAACCTCGTCACCGTTCAAGCAGAAAAACTGATGTGATGACTTGGTCTAACCTTTAAACTAAGTATGTATAACTGACAAATATCAGAAGTCATGTGATAAGTGTGCATCTAATGAGATACCAGCGTCATTACACTCGAATGTGTTATGCTAAAGTGCGATCCATATAAACATGAACCAATAATAAGACACACGTGTAACTTAGGGAGAATATAATACACAATTGGGATATTACATTACACTACTTATATCTCAAAGAAAATGTTGGAAGTGGCCTCCACCAGCATCTATACATGTTTGCACTCGTCTCACCATATTCTCTGAAGTTTTACGGAGATGATATTGAATTGAGAGAAGGTTATTTCCAGCAAGATGGAGCAACGTACCATACATCTAATGACTCCGTGGAACTTGTAACCAGTTTCTTTGGTAATTGAATAATCTCTAACGGTCTGTGGCCCTCCAGATTCCCAGACCTAATCTCACCGGATTTTTTCTTGTGGGGATATCTAAAAAAATAGAGTGTACAATAATAGGCCACGAACGATTGATGTTCTCAAGGAATCCATTCGAACCGAAATAAGTAACATTGGCAAGGATACTCTCCGTAAAACTTCAGAGAATATGGCGAGACGAGTGCAAACATGTATAAATGCTGGTAGAGGACATTTCCAACATTTTCTCTGAGATTTAAATAGTTTAATGTAATCTCCCAATTGTGTATTATATTCTCTCGTCCTATTATTGGTTCAAAAGCTATGGCCTAATAAAATGGTTCAGGTTTATATGTATCGTGCTGTAGAAGGAGGCGTAATTCGAGTTCTGTAATTACGTGAGAGCCGTATTTATGCAAGTATATATCCTACTAAGAGGGTCGTCTGATTTTTTTCGTAAATTTGCATGACGGAGTGGAAATTTTTGTTGCAAACTTTGTGGGTGGTAGTCTAGTTTATTCAAAAGAATATACAGAAAATTTTAATGTGCTACAGTATACAGTTAATTGTCGACACCCATCTGAACTATTCAGTGCAATAGCTTAGATTGAAAATGGGGAAAAATCACAGTTTCGTGCTGTTTTTATATGTTTTCATTTGAAGGGCTGGACCGCCGCACAAGTGAAACCTGAATTAGTTGAAGTTCACGCGGACTCTGCACCAAAATTGAAGACCATTTACGTTTGGATCAATGAATTTAAACGTGGTCGTGGAAGCACCGAAGATGAATGGAACTCTGTTCGCCCAGTTGAGGTCACCACACAGGGCACCGTTTAAAACATTCATGGCCTGTTTATGCAAGACCGCCGAATCAAAATTTGTGAGATTGCTGAGGCTTTAGTCATCTCAACTGAGCGAGTACACAATATCCTGCATGAAATATTGGGAATGAAAAAGCTTTGTAAAGATGGGTGTCGCGATTGCTCACAGTCGACCAAAAACGCATCCAGAAGAACACTTCTACTTAGGAGCTGGCAATGTTTAATCGTAATGCGCAAGACTTTTTCCGTCAATTTGTGACCGTAGATGAAACTTAGATACATAATTATACACCAGAATCAAAACAGCAGTCAAACCAATCGAGAAAGGCTGGTGAAAGTGCACCAAAGAAAGCAAAGACCATTTTGTCAGCTGGTAATGTGATGGCCACTGTTTTTTTTCTTGGGAGGGGAGGTTCTTGAGATATAATCTTCATAGCATTCTTGGAAAGAAGCAGAACCTACTGGAGCCTATTATGCTTCATTGTTGGATAGTTTGCAACATGAGTTGACTGAAAAGAGACCGAGATTATAACGCAAAAATAGTGCTCTTTCATCAGGATAATGCAACATCGTACATATCAGCAATCGTAATGGCGAAAGTGCATGATTTGGGCTTTGAATTGGTTCCTCGTCCACCTTATTTACCAGACTTAGCCCCAAGTCACTTCTTCCTGTTTCAAAACTTGAAAATTTGGTTTGGTGGTAAAACATTTGCATCAAATGAAGAAGTGATAATCACCGTCAAAGAGTATTTTTCAGGACTTGATGGAACCTATTTTTCTGACGGGATGAAAAAGCCCATACATCGCTGGACCATCATTGGAGACTATGTAGAGAAATAAGGTGAGATGCTCACGAAAAAAAAAGAATCTTGGATTTCTACCGGTCTTATCAAACTACCTCGTACTTGGAAGTATTATGTCTGTTGTCATGACAAAAAGAGTTCACCTTGAAGTAACCAACAGCCGTTTAATCTCCCTCTAAAGCCTTATCCCGATAGCCCGAGCTCAGCTGAATTCATTACAATAGACACAACACGCGCATGAGAGAAGCATGCTAAGCAAATTGACAGGATTTAAGTACAGTTTTACGCAATGCTTTATTTTAGAGCATTCAGTAATGTATCCTAATCTTATTCCCATTGATAAAACTGAGACAAAAGACAATATAGTTCACCTTAAACTGCTTTATTTTCACCAAAGTCGTTAGCTCAACGCACAGACAGCCGTTCTTTTACACAAATAGAAAATTTCGAAATGTCTGCAATGCACCTCTAAGTCTCTGTAGCACGCACCCTTTGAGATGCTGTAAACTTTCTGACCTCCACACAGGTTCACCGCAAACGGAGCTATACACCAGTTTCTAACACAACTCCTTATTCATACGTAAACTCCTTCGCTGCCGATTCCACAGTTTGGCGATTCTTGGGACTGTCACTCTAAGCTCGCAGTACCACACTGTACTCACTGCTACTCACTAGACTACTCTACACGTACTGACTGCCAAAGCCCTGTATCGGCTTTTAGCATACACTAAGCCCGGTAGACCTTTCTGGAATTAGAAAACTCTCGAAAAGTATGTAGCGGAGTAGCAACACAGTTCCGCCCCGGCCTGGTCACGTCAGCTTCTGAGTGGCCTTTAGGGAGTGCCACTCCTCCCGCCAGCTAATAATCAACGAGACGATTACCCTGCTCCTGCGTCTTCGGGATGGCGCCTAAGTTGCCCGACTCGACTCTTCCCTTCTAAAGGAGTTTGGCGTTTACAATGTGAGAATACGATCGTGATATTAGCATTCAATAAATATTGTGTTCGCTAGAAACCAAACCTAATTTTGGTCTAGAAACCAGATAACTGTGTAAGGATATTAATTTGCTTAGGATAACAGTACAATGATATAACTGTTCTCCAATCAAGAAAAATCGGCTAATTCGTTCTTTATGAATGATTCTAAGAAAAGTTAGGCCTTCAGGTACTGAAGAGCTGCTTCAATAGTTGCATCTATTTAGCTAAGTAAATTGAGGCGAACCATTAAAATGACATATGAGCACTATGTGAAATGGTACGAAGTAAATATGGGATACTTGCAGTATCTTATGAGATGCTTTTATACGGGTAAATATATTATATTATCACTATATTGAATATGATAATGTATCACAGGATTTGGCATGGTGCTATGATGATTGATATAAACGGTATTCTCTTCAGTTACGTTACCCGCAATATATTTTTGCCTAAAGAAACTTTATAATTAAACCGTGAGTACTGAATCATATACAGCATGCGATAACCACATTCATATATTATCAGAGACATGGAAGAAAAAATGCAAAAGAAACAGTACGAGCTCTATAATTAATTTGGGAGTTACGAGATTTCTTTCTGACTAGCGAAAAAAAATGTTTTCACGTCTGAATGAATGAGTCCAGTACAGTTAAATTGTTGTGTTTATTGGTCTTAAATACGCAGAAAGGCACGATCTTAAGTGAATGACTGTAGTGTTTATGGTTTAATTTACATTTGTCATATTTAAATTTTAAAATTTATAAAATTTCATAAAACTTAAAACGAATACAGTAAAAGAGAAACACTCTCATAAACGCTCTATTGTTTATAAACCAAACTCTACAGTCGTTCCTCATTTATTAAACTTCATACTTTTGCCAAAATTGGACGCCTTTTGTAAAACCGTGCCAATCGCTTTCTACTCCAAACTTTAAGTGTCCAATTAGCTTGTTGCCCTTTCTTTGGGTTAACAAATAAATCTGGTGGGTACTTATTTTCGGTTTTAGTAAAATGTGTCAGAATACCAACCCAAAGTGTTCCTCTCGACCCGTAGGAGAGATTCTTATGCCTTCCTTGTTTAATGTGATCGCTCCCCATGATTTCAGTTAAACCAAGTAAACCTTTGTTTGCTGACTCTTTCCCGCCAAAATATACCCTACGTCTCGTTTCTTCTTTAGTTCCGACTGTAAGCTTTAATTAGACTTGCTCATTACTTTGTGCCGGTGTCTGACAAAGAGTTTGGACGGTAATAACAAAATTGAGGATATTCTCTCTTTGATGGCCTGAAATCTCTTTTAATACAATTTATAAGCTCTCCGGTACTAGGGTCACCATTCATCCTCTTCTGGTTACATTCTCTTCTCTGTTGAAAAAAGAGTGCAAGTGGGTTGCCGGAAATTGTAGTAAGCAGACCGCTACCAATAACATTTTAATTTCAATAGCATGGTCCTTTTTCCAACTGAGATATGCGTACATAGTATTGTGGTTGTATTGTTCCCTCCCCGTAGGGGAAGGGCGTCCCCTTCAGCTGCTGTAGTGCAAGCGCTGCGGACCCTTAGCACTCGTGGTACCTCTGACGTTACTAGAGGAACTTCGGGCCGAACTGCCGAAACCCTCCCGTCGGAGAGATGTTTGGATTGGGTTGGACTTGAGGGGGCAGTGTGTTCCCGACACCCGCGGGAGATCAGGTACCTCCGGCCAGGCCAAGGCTGCCCGGAGGAGTTAGAGAGTTGCCTCATAAGTCCCGGGCACCAGCCTTCATAGTTAGTAGAAAGTGTGCTAGATCACCAGGTGGTACCACCGAGGTTTACGGTGGTCGTCCCTGCGGGGTTGACGCGCGTAAGTGGCGTATCCACTTCCATCCCGTCTTGGCGTTGTTGTCGATGGGGGGCTTTTTAGGAAACAAGATATTGCCCTATAGAAAGAGGCCGGGAGTTTTCCATCACTCCCGGGTAGGGGGCCAGGGTCTACGGACTTTTGGGCAGATCCTCTGCGCTTAACTGTCGTATTGTTCACTATGATCTTTGGACACCGATTGTGCTACTAGTAATGTGTTTTGCTATAGTAGTGTTATTCTAAACTCTCCATTCGTTTAGATATTTTGAATTTATTTAACAGTCCCATAGTAAATAATTATCCTACTGTTGTATAATAGTATATTATGCAACGAGACTTTAATGCTAATCATTAAAACGCGAATATTATTCCTAACCGAGGGAGCGAAGCAATGTTAATAATTATGATACGAGCATTTTAATTACCATTATAGTAAAGTTTCATAAAACTGTTTATGATCTATCGTGTATCTAAATTAAAGGTTTCATTTCTGATTTGAGTGATATGTTAGAATCGTTATTCCTTTGTCTAAAGTGAGACGTGTTACGTAGTACGCTGACGCAGAAATACTGATTACTTCCCTATAAACAGCTGTTAACGTGTGCCACAGTTTAACTTAAGAACAAAAGCAAAGCATTGGTAACATTAAAAAATAAGCTTTCTTTATCATAAGTATTTAGGTTCTTCATTTATAAATGTTTTCAACTCATTCAATCCTTTGGCTTTTTTCCCTTTATATCCTTCTGGTTTGCGTTTTAGTAAGCTGTTCAGTTCTGAATATTTAAATAAGTCAATGTGGTGCCTAATGTTGAGTGTTGATTTCAAAATATATCAGTGAGTCCACAAGGTCGATGATTTCATATTTTCAGACAATTCTTTGAAATACACTAGAAAATATATATTATGAAAACGAATTTATATCTTTTTATATTTTCCAATGCATGAATTGTTAATATAATATCTCGTACATCTTTATTGACTTTTGTAGTAACAAGTTATTTGTAACATAGAGTGCTTTGCCGTAATTTCTAGGAGTGTAAGTTCAATGTCACTGTTACTAGTTTCAGACATTTTGACCATTTTTTCTAAACTGGCGCTAGTAACGTTGTCGATCGAAACGAGAATAATCCATACTTTCGCTTTCACAATTTTACCTGGCCACTTCTGATTGGTCGAATACCAAAACTTTATGAACAGGCGTACTTTAATGAGGCCTATAAAGGTACTGCTACAAGTCGTATAAATACTAGGGTTGGGCATGCTCGAACATAAAAGTAATTAAAGGAGTGTTAGAACCTATGGACTATTATTGGCCTAAGAATTGGAAATAATATTTAGACAGACTGAATGGGAATCAATTACCAAAGAAAGCAGTTAATTATAAACTACGAAAAAAATGTGGATCATGATGGTGATTGAGTACTCTCTGTAATAAATTGTTCCCTTACTCGTCTAACTTCCCATCCCGAGCTATTACAACCTGCAGAATTCTTCTTAACATCCCCAGCTACAGTGTTAATGCGGACATTATTCCAATACAATCCCCACACACTTTGTGGCTGTATTTATACGTAACAGCCACCAACATCTGGACAAAAAAACAGAGCAAGAGATCGAGGTCAGTGCTGCAAAGCATAGGCCAATGTTGAGGACCCTTAGTCACAAAACGTAGCTAAAGGATTAAGGCTCTTAAGCCACAAAAGCATAGCCGAGGAGCGACGAAAGGGAAAATCCATAGGATCTATGAAGCTAGCTACAATGATCCAGGTTCGCGGGGAAAAACATGGTTTCAAGTAACGTATAATATACAGAGTGGAAGGGAACTATTGAAGACCTTCGAATTCTTACTCCATAGAGGTATTACAAAGGAATGGGTATCATAGCATTTTATTTTTCGGTTAGCCTTTCCGAGGGAAAATGACCTAATAGTGGCTTTTAAAAGTTAGTTTGTTTATTCCAAAATGAACTATAAAGATAGTAGTAGCTATTTATAAAATGACAGAGTAACTTATTTCTGATGAAGTTTTGCTAACAGCTATATGACATCTTATATAATTTTGAAATAATTTATTGTTTTCCTAACCCCGTTTTAGTTGGAGGAATAGGCAATCTTGCTAAATCTAAACAGAAGTAATGAAGTGTAGATACAGTGAAGTCAATAACTGTTCAATACATTTCTAACTTTCCAAATTCTGGAGTTTTTCAGCTGATTTTCTGGAAATAATAAATTACTCAAGTAAACATGTTCAAAAAAGAGGTATCGCTAGTATGCAAGAGAGAGAGAGACAGACAGACAAACAGACAGAGAAAAGAGATATTTTAATGGTGAAAATGTTAAGATGAGTTATGCTATTATGTTGAATGATGTTATAAAAAGTAAGCTATCATAATGAGACTTTATAGAGGTGAAATGCCACTTCTTTTGAGCACCAGTGCAACGCTCGATAGATGATTTTAAGCCAATTAAAATAAAGCATTGTGTTTTCTTCTAGATCACTGCAATGTTGCTTTCTTAAACCTAACCATTACGTCCTAACATCGTGTATAAATATGTAAAATGTGACAATTTGTTGTACGGGTACTGAAAAACTTCTTGGTATGATTTGAATTGGCTTTTAGTCAAAGTGGCCTCCCATTCTACCCATTAGATACGCTGACCCTAACCCACAGATTAATACCAGATTCTCAACTCCGTGTAAAAAACTGAAGACGCTCTTTCCTGAACTTTTAGACCCCTGCGACTTTGGAAACTACGGCCGATGAGGCCTGAGGTGGTCCTTGCCCGTAAAGCACCTCGTTGAGCCCTCCCGGCACTCAACACCTCATAAGATATGACATGTGATAGGTGAGGACTACGAATGGGAGGTTTCCAACAGGTCGGGGTTGTTCTCAGGGTAGGTTTGCATGAGTACTCGCTTTTGAGTTCCAGGGAGGGGGTGCGTCCTGACAGGGTGTGGGTATTATCACATATAAGACACCACGACCTTTGAATACCAAGTTTATTGTTATAATTAGTCCTCTCCACTCGCCACTATTGACGATGTTATTCGCACATTAGGCGCGAGATTTGAGACTTTCACGTTGCTGCGCGCATGACACGACTTATATGTATCGGTGTACGCGTTGTTCCTAAACGTCGGTAGTGAATTACTTCGCATAACGTAGTATTTCCGGAGGATTATTAAACATAAGAACAGAGTTTGGTAACATCTAAATGACGTTGTAACGAGTGCAGTTTCTCTCATTCGCTACCACAGAGTGTTCGATAACGACTTAATGTGAGTTACTCCGTCTATCCACGAACGCGGACTCTGATGAAATTTCTGTACTTGTTGCCTCCCTCACACGCCGAAACAGAGTGATTTTCCTAGCAAACATCGAATGTCGCCATTACACGAATTTCCCCTTCCTTTCGCCGAATTTTGGACACTTTAGAGGTCATGTGACCGGTTGCTTGTCCCTTATAGGTTGTGTTTTATCCCTACTCTTGAATAAATAGCACTTTCTAGTGTATGAGGCATGTATTCCACGCGAATTTCTCTTTCCCACAGTCTAGCTAATTAATGCATAAGCATGTTTGGAACTGTGTGCCTTAGATTCCAGAGTCTATTCTCTCGTCACGTATTATATTCAGGTCAATACTTAGGCTGGCGCCGAGGGTCTATCCTTGGACAATGCCAATTTTGTCGGCTAGAAATACCCAAAGAACCTGTCTGTGCGGGACAATGTTCATTTTGCCCTCTCCCTTAACACGTTGGGTTCATGCTTTTAATAATATATATTGGGATTGCCTGTTTAGTATCTGCACTTGTATGCTTAATCATTATCCTATATTTATTATAACTTTAATTCATATTGTGGTATCTATCCGCCCTTAATTATGCATGTAATAAGACTTTCGGGGTTATTATGATGGTGTTGTGCCTAATAGGGACGGTATCAGGCCGGTAATGTAGTAAGCTTCTATTGCGACCGAGCTATGGTGCATTCGCTTCCCCTTCCCTTCGGCTCCCGTTTTCACTGACTGATAGAATCCAACTTCTTTTGAAATCACTTCTCCTCACACATGAATAGTTTACGGCACATATCAACTATTTCATATTAGGATAATACGCGTCAAATACGCTGAGGAAATGTGCGATAAACTATTCATCAGTGTGCGAGATGTGACTTCGAAAGAAGTTGTCCAATTTGTGAAAAAAATGTCAAGAATCCACTTAAACTTTTCCTGTTAAATATGAATACTTGACTTCCACAAAGCATTATATCTTTAGTATTCCTGTTGCAAATTGATAATTTTGTCTTTAAAAACAATAAAAATTTTAAAAACGAGAGAGTGAGATCACTTAAGATGCTGTTGAGATTATACAAGACCGCTGTATACCCTTTCCCTCAAGCTTTTTAGTGTAATACTTAAAATAAAGATAACTTAACACTAAAATAATGATTCTGTAGATACAGGAAAACAGGTAAGGATACCATAATGTTATATGTAATGCAATTTCTTTGTACACAGAATGTTGAAATATTCCCTGGAATAACAATGAGAAAAAAACCCTAAAGAAATATGTATATAAATTTGAAATGATACCAACAACTATGTACAAAAAATGGCACTATTTCTTTAAAATGACAACAAAGCAACTCTGTTAATGGTTATATTTAATAAGAATTTTAAAAGTTCTATAATACATACATTATTTTCAGCACAAGTATACTAAAGTATATTCAGAGAAAAACCTGAAATTTGTGATCGATTCATATAAGATTCATAATGTCAAATTAGTACAGAAGTCAGTATTAGCAACTGGTGCCATAAATTTCATAAATGGCACTATTTTATATACTTCTAATCACTTTGGTTGAATTAACATTCACAAGTGCAGAATAAATTATGAAAAATAATAATTATATTAAAGCTGTATCATTCATTTAAAATTGTCCTAAGCTTAACTCAGTCTTCACAACACAAGAATATTACAGCGTTGAATTTTTAAATTCTTCAATGGCATGCATATGCACAGTAATGAATGCTGAAGAAGAAAATGTGCAGTTTTAAAAATAAAATTTAATGCACAGTGTATCTTCCAATATGAGATTATTTCATGTAGTTATCTGACTTTGAAGTATAATTTGCTTAATGTGCAGAGCAATTGTTTGGATAAATGGCTTCCTTTAACTTGATAAGACTTTGAGCAATGTACTTTATGACTAAGATAGCAAATGGAGCCCTCTGCATAGTGTAAACCTCTCAGTCCATGACATACAATTGAATGTGTGTCAAATAATTAACTCAATGAAAGATTACACTATGAAATATTAATGCTGTTTGTAGTTTTAGTTAACAAGTGAAAGTGATGGAACTGTATGTTTCAGTAGTTAATAGAAAATAATTTAGTAATGTGATTTATTTGCTCACACATCTAACCATTATTTCTTTTGACAGTCTATAATTCCCTTCTGTGTTCACTACACAGAAACAAGAAGTGCATTATATAGCAAAATAATGTGCAGTTTTATCTACTTTTCAAAATTATTATGTGGCTTCGCATCACTGCATGTAACTAATGGCTCATATATTAGGTTCAACATCTTTTTACCATGTCAAAGATTGAGATTTTCATTCCAAATTAGAACAATGAGAGGATTTTTAACAGTGTAGTTTCATGTCACATGTAACATTTCTGTGGGTCATGCTAGTAACGTTATATCACCCTTAAAATGGTTAGCATTACAGAAATTGTGTACCAATATTACTCATAAATGGTGGCAAGTACATGTTGAGAACAGATGTACCACAAAATACATAAATGCTCTGCAAATATCACTTTAACTTGTTATTCTTCTGAACACAATTGTGTGTGTGTGTTACCAAGGAAGAGGATTTATAACCTATTATTTATTGTGAAGCTTTACAAATTTGAGATCAAGCAACACTGTGGTTAGGTCCTAGCTAGCTGACATTGTGCATGTTTTAAGAATAACTGGAATAATAGAAATAAAATTAAAAGTGGCATATAATGATGATGACACAATGACATATTAATCATTTCTTGCAATGCACAATTACACCTAAAAACTTGTAAAGCCTTTTAAAATAAATTCTAATCCCACTAGATCTCTTCTAAGATGGTTATTCAGGTAAATAATTTAGTGTAGTGTGTACAATAATATTGCATAGTGACTACTGCATTAAACAATATAGAAAAAATTAGGTTTATGGAATCTCAGGTCATACTTTTAATTGCTGTTAAAAGCTGTGACATTCTTGATCAATGATGTAG
Source organism: Mantis religiosa (assembly GCA_030765055.1). Taxonomy (NCBI): domain Eukaryota; kingdom Metazoa; phylum Arthropoda; class Insecta; order Mantodea; family Mantidae; genus Mantis; species Mantis religiosa. The sequence goes on along the minus strand of CM060948.1, from coordinate 236,893,647 downwards.
ATATACACTGATGAGTAGGGTTAAGAGAACTTAATTCTTCAAGATACTTATCATTGCCATTTAAAGAAAAAGTTTATAAAATTCATATAAAGCATCTCGCCCAAATACTTTAATTTAAGCCACCTAGATTATACATAAACATAGATGATGCTAATTTTGGTATATCTGAAAATTCACAGTTATTTATTCAGTAATTTAAACTGGATATTACTTACCTTTTATGGACTTATATATGACTTATATATTTTAAATTTAAAACTACAAGTACAAACACAAAAACTAATACACCCAATCAACTGTCTAAAATAACTTCACTTTTCACTTTTCCTTGTTGGCCACAGTATTCCTCAACGTTTTTGTTAAATGTTCCACTGATATGAAATGAAACTCAAACTTTCAGAAATATTTTATATGCCACATTAAATTGCTGTATACGCGGGAACGAATGCTTTGTGCTACATTACTAAAGTTCCTGAAGATCACTGCCCATCACCAAAACAAGAAACATACACAATATCCAATAATCCTGCACTCTGATTTCTGCCATCGTATTCCTGGTAGCCTGAGATGATGGATGACCCCTGAAAGACAAAAAACAGAAAATCTCGTTATTGCAGTAATAAAGTAACAATGTTAATGAAACTAATGCTTTTGTATGTTAAACAACACATTTGTTCCATTATAAGGTGTTACATTAATCTAGAAAATTTAACTATGCATGAATATGTATTAAGGCACATTTCAGGTTATGTCATATTAATTGTCGGTATTTAGCTACATGCTAAATCTTACTTACCAATAGGTCTTTGTGAAAATCTATTCTCGTTCTTCCTGCTGCCCATACGTCCTCGTAGTTCTTTCAAATTTTTCCAATTTCACAAATCGATGAAAATTGTATTCAGAACTTTATTTGGCTTGGCCTCCTTGCCGTTAAAGCTTTAATTCAAATATTTACAGGTTAGCCAATGTAGTGTCTTATTCATATCATACATTGAGCTCAAATAAGGTCGATAATAGGCCAATAATATTACGAAAATTACTTCATAAGTAGTAAAATAATACAATAGCTATTAGATTTTGAACTAATCAGAAGTTAGTTTATATATTAGTTAGTATGCAACACGGCAGCCAAAATAATTATATTGGCGGCATTGAATCCGGCGCATGCAGCGCTCAAAATGTACTTTTAGACCCCGGGTGTTTCGCGAACCTTAATTTGTCTCCTGGTTTCCTATCTGAGTTAACAGGCCCTGCCCTAACCTAACCTAATTAAACTTTGACGTGTATGTTTCAGGAAGTACGCGCGTTATGAGACGGTACGCACGGCTGGTGACGGTGGTCAGTGTTCTGGGAGTTGCTCTGCTCCTGTTCCTCAGCCGCTGTAGCCTCACGGTGGACATAGATGTCAAAACTCCACGACCAATCACAGGTAAGTTTTCTCCTCCTGTCAACATGAGATCTGAGAGCCAAGCAATTCTGAAAGTGTTATCAGCCGTTTAGGTCAACTTTATGCAGTTAAATGACAAGTTGTCTTTGGCTTTAATGACATCCGTCATGTCGGAGCCCCATTGGTTCTGAGTAAATGGCATCAGTTAACAAGTGACCCTTTTCCCCCTTACATTCCACTTATCAAAGGAAAGCAGTTTAGAGTCTGATAGTTATCAGTTTCGCAAGGGAACTGGAGAGAGTGCATTTATTTTACAATGATGCAGGTGAATGTTAGAGTCTTGAGAATTTGAGGTCAGGGGTTGCAAACAAGTGATCTCAACACAATTTGGTGCTATGATTTTCCAATCATTGACGACGGGTAATCGTTCACATTCGCTTTTTTTCCAGCTCCCCCTGCATATTTCGGGGTGATGGATGAGTGGGTCGCTTTCTGGTCAGGCAGAGTGCTCGTTCTGTTATAATCACGATCATACTCATACAAAGACAAAATTCGCCTAACACGTTTTTTTATTTTCACCAAAATCGTTAGCACAATGCTAAATTACAGTCACCTCTTTTACACAAATACCAACTTCAACCGCCTCTATAATCTTTCCTTTGTCTCCTTAGCACGCATCAGCTTATGCTGAATGGTAATCTCCCATGTACACAGAGTTTCACCTCTTACAGAGAGTTGCAGGCCGATTGTGGACAAACCTCCGATATTCACTTCTTGTTTTACAGCCAGCGGACTACTCATCATGGAACCGCACTTACTGACTTCTGAACTGGTTCCTTCACCTTCACGGCCTCCTGATTACTCACCACGGAGCTTGAAACATACCACAGTTCCATGCACTGCTCAGTCGACTCTCACAACTTGACTGAATGATTGATTCGTGAACTGTTTCACGATGCTGACTCCTCGAACAGAGCCGCACTCATCTCTAGGTTTTAAACACATTAGCTCTAAGCATCAAACACTACTGTTCTCTCGTAATCGCATCGGATTTTATATAGGTATCTGGCAAAGTGCAGCCTCAAGCTTTTGGTGATAGATCCTTCTAATAATGGAAACCTCTCGAGTTAGTCTTAAATGGCCCTTTGCGTAGTAATAGTAGGACTCGCTTCTGGCTCCGTAGTGTCAGCTCTTGCCTCCTTGACGGCACGTCCTTTCCTGTCTCTCCAGCCAACAGGCAACAGAGCGTGAGGGATTGCCCCACCTACAGTTGACCATCGCACAGCAGACAGCAATGGCGGCAACGTGACAATGCTACTTTATAGTAATCGACTGTGCTGCAGTGATTTATACCTCTGCTGGACACAATGGAAACCGGAGTTCGATCTTAAGTGTTGCCTCTATTTCGCTCTGTACTGTTATGCCATGTAGCATTATATATGAGGTGTAACCTCATTGGTGTCATATATTTGGGGCGGGGCGTGATTCTGACATCAAAGCACCAAAAAATTTCATATGTACATGGATCTGAAAATCAATTCTTTCAGAGTTATAACACAAAATCAAAGGTCAATATAATTGTTTGAAGTGGCTTTCTCTTGCTTTGATGCTTGCACTGAATGCTCTGACTTACTCTGCTGAAAATTCCTAGTTTCGTATTTTGTCCAATCCAGCTTGAATATATTCTCTCAAAATGTCAACAAAAGATATAGGAGTCGCATAAACCCAGGACTTGAAATGTTCCCATATGAAGAAATCCATATACTGAAGTAAGAAGAAACTACTTCGAGCAATATTTGTAACTTTAATTTTTGTGTTGTAACTCTAACATAACCGAATTTCAGACCCATGTACATATGAACTTGTTTACTATTTTGTGCTCAGAAACACGTCCCCAAAATATATGAAACTAATAAAGTTACAGCCTGTATATATATATATATATGTGTGTGTGTGTGTCTATGTGTTTGTAATTTTTTTTTTTCAATTTTGCGTCCTCCAACATTAAGTCATATCGGACGGATGTTTGTAAAATACATATCTTTGCGCAACAGGTTTTCTCAATGTAGGAACACAATTTTGAGATAACTTAGAGACTGGTGGCTTTACTTACATCATTTGAAACCAAAATGATAAACAAGAGAAGCTGCAGACGCTTGTGGAGCTTCTCAGGTACAAACACTTGATCAAAGCCTCTTGACTTGGGGTTTTTGCGGTGATTTAGGTTATACGGTTGAGCATAATTACAGCGTCGTGTACAAAGCTAAGACAAAATAAACGATCAACAGCCAGAGAGGTTGCTTGATTCGACTTAATACTACTTGGCGGTCGTTTCAAAGCCATACGATAAGTAGGAAGATAGATGCCTCTGAGTTCTGTTGTACGCAGAGCAGCCAAACGTGTGTCTCGTAATTTGAACAATTTTGGTTTAGTCCTTGGTGTATGTTTTTTGGTAATATTCAAATAATAATTTGGTAAATATGTGGCAATGCCCTAGTTTTTTATTCGATTATTAGCTACCAATTTTAACATATTTATGCGTAAAACAAATGCAAATTTCTCTTTCTTTTTCAAAATAAATTACATATTAGCCAAAATTATAAGGCATAAAACTAGACAAAATATGACATGCAAACAGACATGCAAACTCTGTCTCATTCTTCGCTTAGGAATGTCACTGAGGTGATCATACATACGCACCTCAGAGCCTTGAAGCTCTTAATATGTTAGCAATCACATTGACTTTTAGTGTGGCTGATCGCACATATAAAGACGTAGCTATAAGGAAATCTCTCCTTGTTTTAATGAACGTTGCTGGGTACTTTATGTCTCAGACAGCAAGAACTCTTGTAGTCCCTATATCTATAGCAATAATGTAGATGCGGTTATCTAGGGAAAAGATCTTACGTTGTCGACCGGTTCGGTTCGAATACGTGTGCCAGCTACTCAGCAGTTGCATTTCTAAGGTAGCTACAAAATAGGAATGAAAATAAGGCGGGGCTTGGCGTGGCTGTTCTATAGCTATCAGCCAATGTGGTGCGTGCAACGTTGTAGAGTTAAGCACCCACACTGGCTCGCTTTGCCGAACCATACGGTTAATTTCTTTGCGCCCTCTAAAGATACCAATTAAAGAACTATTTGGTTTTCCCATGTTACAGAGCTATTTGTTCTGAGGATTACTGTCCAAACTCCATGTTTGTAGCACATCTGATTTCGGAAATAAGGAAAGATAAGGCGCCTGACTAGAAAGAAAAGAATCATTAACTCTCAGTGAAAAAAAGCACAGAGTGCTATGCTGCAGTTGCATTTTGTTCCTTCCATTCAGTAAAGTGGTGATTTTTTTAAGAGCGCACACGCGCTTTTAAAAGTTACTAAATATACCGCTTAGCAAGCCTAGTACTGGTGCGCGAAAAGTAACTGCGAAACAACTCATAAGATTTTACATAAATAGGCTATAAATATTCTTGTTATTGTGTATTCCTCTTCCAAACTGTTCTTCAGTTCCTATTTAGTTTGCAGTCGAGTGTCTCAGTCTTCATATACGAGTATCAGAGCCCATCCATCTTCCTTATCTCACTTAGCACATAAATAGACTTATTTCCTTTGACTTTGTCCTTAGAAAAAAAATAAAATATCAACATTAAAAAAAAGAAAAAAGGCACATATGCCAAGAAATCAATTAACAATTGAAAATTATGCCAAAATATGCCTAATAACATCGCGTTTTAATCGCAAACTAATAAAAATGCTCGGGATACAAATCTTTTTATATGTAATTGTTCTATGTTTATACCGCTCAGCTGTTAATGTACCTTCAGTAGTTGGGACTCATTATGAAAGTTAGCAACAGAATATAGCTAAAAGCTTGCGTCCGGAGACACCATTGTGAAACGATATGGACTCCGATAAATAAATAAATATGTATGCAAGTATATATACAAGTACATATATACAACGACATATACAAAGTATATACTGTCGCAAATCCATTATTACGATAGCGCGGCTTGACGCACACAAAGAGGCAGATAGTGTAGCACGGAGATAAAGGACAGATAATGTAACGCGGAGAATAAAGGGCTTGCCGAAATAGATAAAGATAGATAACTGGAAATTTCTAGTGACATCTTGATTTATAAAGAACATTTCACAACCGTCTGGAATCATAAATGGTCGTATAAAAGGAAGCCGCGGTTTTTGGAGAGTCAGAGTCAAAATGGAACTTGATAATCGTGCAGCTGTGTTTCAAAAGTGAACTCTTTGTTTGTGGGTGTGGCAGACGAACTGCAAGATTTTAATTGGGTATGTGACGCAATTCTGCTACTATAAATATTCTTGTTAATGTGTATTCCTTTTCCAAATATATGTCAATTAAAGACATTTTCGAAAGTACGAATTGCGTTCAGAGTCGAGAATTAATGTTACAAGCTTGTCACGTGAGTGCTCATTCTGTGACGAACATTGTTAAAGAAGGCAAACAGTTTACCAAATTAGGAGAAGTTTTCATATTTAGATCTTCAGGGAAACATCGAACAGCTAGAAAACATGCTACGAACTTAGACAATTTTCAAAAGTGTGTTTCACATAGAATAATTTATGATTTATATGACAAGGGTGAGTATCTAACTGACAAAAGGCTGACCAGTTTAATGAGGGGAAAAATACAATATACGGATTCTGTATCTTCTATACATAATATTCTGAAGTCTCTTGGGTTCAATGATGGTCGCAAATTTCTGCTTGAAAGAAGCTATATTGCTGCTGAAAGACTAAAATTTCTGCGCACAATGCACAGCATTAGTACATGAGATGCATGGTGCAAAAATGCTTCGTAAATACACATTCATATCTTCCGTATTTATTAAGTATTTAGTGAAACAAAAATTGGTTTAAATTTCATTACAGACAGTATACAAATATTACATCATTAAAATAGAGACTATATTCACAAATTGTTGAAATGTCGCTATTTGTTACACTGTAGCAAACACCTTATTTCGTAGAACAAATCTAATTTGAATCATTTTGGTTTTTTTTTTTTGCATATGCACGATAGCTATGTAAGCGAACTGTTCTCCAGTTCAAGGCTTTAAGGTTCAGATTGTGCGATAATCATTGTATATGTTCTCACACATACGATGAAATATTAAGCGAACTTCTCTGTCAGCATCTGTATCACTGTACATCTCAGCATCTGTATGATACTTGCTAGGTTGAGAGGCTGTCGCCCGCTTGCCGTGGAACTAGCAACACCAAGACAGTAGGATAACTTACTGACTCAACCCATGTTCATTCTTATTTTGTAGCTAATCTAGGAGAAGACAGCGCAATCACTTCCAACACGGGTTTACAATAAGAAGAAATTCTATTTTTTTTGTCGAATTGCACAGCCTATTTTTGTCTACAGCAGGGTTCTTTGCTCGATCGCAGCAAAAAAGCAAGGTCTTGCAGACGAGCACAGGTAAGTTACGTCAACTCGCATTTTGAAAAGGAAAATATCAACCATTACTGGAGTAGGGTTGTCTTCATAGATTCGATGATATTTCCATGCACAAATAGGGAAAAGTAATTTTCTACCGTGTAGAGCAAAACGCTGCGACGCAAGGTATGGGGCTCAAAATTGATCGTTGAGGTCGCGTACTGTGTCATGTTGGGGTTAGTGTCAGGAGTTGGTCCGATAAATAAATAAATATGTATGCAAGTATATATACAAGTACATATATACAACGACATATACAAGTATATACTGTCGCGAATCCATTATTACGATAGCGCGGCTTGCCGCACACAAAGAGGCAGATAGTGTAGCACGGAGATAAAGGGCAGATAATGTAACGCGGAGATTAAAGGGCTTGCCGAAATAGATAAAGATAGATAATTGGAAACTTCTAGTGACATCTTGAGTTATAAAGAACATTTCACAACCGTCTGGAATCATAAGTGGTCGTATAAAAGGAGGCCGCGGTTATTTGGAGAGTGAGAGTCAAAATGGAACTTGATAATCGTGCAGCTGTATTTTGAAAGTGAACTCTTTGTTTGTGGGTGTGGCAGACGAACTGGACTACTGTAAGGGTTGATAAAAGTGTATTTCTACGGAGAAAGAACATTTTGAATTTCTGCAGGTTGGACTTTTAATTCCGAACCCACAAAGTCACAAATATTTGTATAGAAAATGAGTAGTTGTCAAACATTTTTATGATTACTCACTCAGATGAGATGTTCTTCATATCCCCAAAAGCGCTTTTCGATCAGGTTTTGATCATCTTCAGTGTGTGTTGACCAGCTACTGAGCTCAGTAGCTGGTCAACACACACTGAAGATGATCAAAACCTGATCGAAAAGCGCTTTTGGGGATATGAAGAACATCTCATCTGAGTGAGTAATCATAAAAATGTTTGACAACTACTCATTTTCTATACAAGAAATATCTCACTTTTAATAACTTGACTATGTCTTCTTTAAAAAATCACAAATATTTATTTATCGGAGTCCAAATCGTTTCACAATGGTGTTTCAGGACGCGTGTTTTAGCTATATACTGTTGCTAACTTTCATAATGAGTCCCAAATACTGAAGGTACTGTTTCAGAAATACTTTTACAAACTTCGGGTATGGATTCCGCACACCAAAAGAAGGAAAAAAAGTTCATGTGAACATATGTCCCATAATCCTTTGTTTTCTTGTTAGGAGGTGTTCAACACGTGGTACACTTATAACACACAAAACTCATAATAAATGCTCGAAATGCCCTCCTCTTGCTTCTAAACATGCCTATAAACGTCGAATCATGGAATGTCGCAAACTTCAAAAACTCCGGGATAGTGGCGAATGTTTTCGCAGGCTTCTATGACACGTCGATGAAGCGTTTCTGCATCCGAAATGACAACTCCATAAAGCAATGGTTTAAGATGCCCCCAGAGGTAAAAATCCACAGGATTGCGGTCGAGAGAACGTGCAGGCCATGGAACTGGTCCGCCTCTGCGTATCATGGTAGATACCAGTCTGTGCATCTCGAACAACGCGACTAAAATGTGTCGGAGCCCCATAATACATAAACCTCATGTCTTTTCTTATTTTCAGGGGCGCATCTTCGTGCAGTAGGTCGGGAAGAGTTTGCTGGATAAAGTCCCTGTAGACAGCACCAATAAGACGTGCTCGTAAAACGTATGGAGCTACCACAATGCCAGCCCACACATTCAGAGTAAACTGTTGCTGATGTCTAGCCTGAAGTACAGCTTGAGGATTATGATCTGCCCATTCGTGAACGTTGTGGAAATTAGTAATTCCATCTCTCCCAAACGTTGCCTCGTCTGTAAGCAAAAGTGACGAGACCAATTATGGATTGGCTGTTCGTGCTACAAACCATCGGCAGTTATCCCATGGTGGATAATCGGCTGGCGGAACGCCCTACACACGTTGAATGTAATATGGATACAGGAGCTGCTCGTGAAGTACCATATATGCTGTCATGTCTGATGTTCCAAATGCCACATACAATTGTCTTATACTGATACCTGGATAGTCTGCAACACACTTTAACATGTGTTCTTCCCTTTACAGCGTACGAACAACTCTTGGTCTTCGTCGATCAATAGGTGCAACGGTTCCTGTCTCAGCAAGACGACGATAAATAGCGACAAAGGTTGGATGACTAGGTTGTCTTCGGTCTGGAAATTCCATCTGGTACAGCCGTGCAGCCTCGCGTCCATTACCATTCGCTCGACCATACATAAAAATCATTTCTGGCTGTTCACGAAATGAATATCCAGCCATGGTGGAACGAAGCACGTGCAGTTCTCACTACATGTACACAATTGCAACGTTGAAGACAGACTGATAACGAATGACAAACGTAAACAAGTCTCCATGGCAACACTTTGTCATCTACCGTATGTAGTATAGTTATGTTCTGGCCTTATGAACTCTGAAAGGTATGCGTTCACTAGAGACATACACACGTATAGACAAGGTGACGTAATGATATACGAGTCACGCACAGATACAAACCCTGGGAAGATAACATGCAGCCTACTTATTACACAAGCGGCAGCCCGTTGTGTAGCTTGTGACACTGGATATGAATATTGTTTTTTCAAAGCTTCTTCATCTTTTAATTTCACGCCCTTCCGAATGCACAACTTTAAATTTCTTAAGATCTTCAGACATGCTGGGAAGACTAGTAAATCTTACTGCACTAAACTAGTTCTGCTTCTTGCTACGCAAGTAGGCTAGGTGACTTTCTGCAAGTGATTGCTGAATGTTTACTGTATTGCTCACTCGCTGCGTAACCGAGCAACGGTTCCCCTCTTCACCACACCTCATTCCGCGGAGATCACGGGTCCAGAACACATCTATACAATAAGTCAAAGCCTTCTGTGAGTGCATAGCGAAATGAAGCTTTGAGGTTGGACCCTGAAGGCCACTGAACTCACTTTCATTGTGACAGGAATAAAGAGTAATGCAGTGATTATGGGAAATATGTCCATATGAACTTTTTTCCTTCTTTTGGTGTGAGGAACCCTTACCTGAAGTTTGTAAAAGTACTTCAAAAAGAACCTGTATATATAGTGAAACACAGTAGGCTTAAAAGGCAATTACATCCCTTAAGAGCTGATCTCACTGTGATGCCTTTGAAATTCCATTCTCTTTGCTTGGCCAAAGCGAATATCTACCTATTTGAGTAAAGTTTGAGTATTTGAAAATTGAAACCAATAATGAGAAATTCCCAGAAATGCATAGTATCGCCAAAAAATTTAATTGATGTAAATTCTTTTCTTTAATAAGATCTGTGTTTATTCTATGGTATATTTATTACAAGTTATGCAAAGGTCATTCAAAATGAGGAGTATTTCACCGGCTAATCCCAGAGAATGTAAGATGCACGTCAGTTATTTATCATGAAAATGTTCCGAAACATATGGTATTTCAGTCAAAATTGTTAGAATCTGTTTTAGAAAACCAAAAATTAAAAAATCTTTCCGACTAAAGGGTAGGCTGCGACGGGAGATGTTCATGAAAATCTCTTTGTTGCATCCTGGGAAGATGCCAAACTTAAATGTCAAGTTCGGTGTTTAACCAACTTTTCGACTTTGAGTTATACGCGAGCACAGACACACACATACCATGGAGGCAAATGACCTTAAATTTAGGGATTCGGGACTCTCAAAACGTGTTTCTCCACTGAAATTCCCCCACCGAAGGTATGTACGGAATACAATAGCTTCCATATCTAGTATGCGGTACCCGATGGAAAATAAAGTGTACTAGATATCGCCATTAACAAAACGGACATGCTAAATGTAATGTAGCATGTATAGCTAAGATCATATGTGATGTTCTCATGTACTATAATAATGCAGCATTGATTTAAATTTCAAACATATTGTCCCAGCAAAATTCTGCACAATCTTTTCTTAAGCGCTTCGCTCTAAATTAGCTTACTTTTTCCGAATTTGCTGCCATTTTTCCACAAGGAAGTTACCGATATAAATGTCCTTTATTAAGAGAAGAATACTTAACTTTCTTTCCAAATATGCTATGGAAAACTAAATCAATAGTAACGGAAATGAATCTCTTTATATCAATTCTGATATTTCTGGTTTTATTTCCTCTCGCACAACTGCAGCTCAGATATCTGTCCACGTAGTCACATCAAAATGTTCGCATTAGACTGCGAAATGAGCTGTTTAACTTCAGAAGGTGAAACGTGGACTGCTAAAACATTTTTAATTGGCATCCTCTAACGTTAAGTCAGACCGGACGGTGAATGAAATGGATGCAATGATTCTCAAATGTACCCAAGGTCCATATAACTTAGAGTTACCATTCACTTTAAACATAAGGGAAATTCTCTGGAAAGAAACATCGTATCCAGATAATATACTCCGACTGAGATTTGCACTCGGAATCTCCTGAACGTAATTATTTTTGTTTTACGTCTTTCAGCCATATCGGACGGCAAATGAGATGGGTGAAATTATGCCAGCGTCCATGGAACTTAGAGATACCCCAGATTCGTCTGTCAGGATAAGAGAAAGCCCTGGATAAAACCTTATCCAGGTAACTCACCCTGACCGAGATTCGAACTCGGGACTTCTTGAACGTAATACAGGTACCTACCATTTATGCTACAGAGCCGGGCGTTAAATATATTGAATCATTGAATGACCGCAACGTAAATTTCAACGCGTTCATCTCAAATGGTGGGTTTTATTTCTTAAGTTGTTTGAGCTTTATAGCTTGGAAGCCTTTTTATCTTGAGAGAAATGAACGTCCAGTAGCCTCTTTTTAAAATATTCGCGGTGTTATAAGAAAAACACTGAATATATATTGTGTATATAAGAGAGTTCTTGTCCATTACTTCTCCAAACTTAGGCCAGGTCATGCTCATGACTTACTTTGTTTTCTTTGTAGAGCAATAAACTCTCGATTTAATTGTATTATCTGAATAAAATATAATAATGAGAGACTGGATGGAAACCAGAAGATCCCGAACATGGCATAGAATATTTTAATTTAACTCTATCCAAAGCCTTAGCCTATACACGGTTAGTGTGAAGGAACAATTAACTTCCATCAATTAACTTATTTAATAATGCTTTTTGTATCGTGCAGATTTTGTGCCTGTACTTCTACTTAAAGTAAATGCCACTGAATCTTCTTATACATTGTGGGTCTCAAATCGGAACCGATAGGAAATTTCATGTCCAGACTTCAATCATCTTTCTTCCAAAAATCAAAATGCCTACATAATATTACTGTCGCTATATTCATGTGTAGTAGGAAAGTCAGCGTTGTCTTAACTACTTCAGGCGCACACGAGTAGTAACAAGGCATTCACAGAACAACGCAATAGCGTGAGTGGCATAAACTACCCAACACTCACATCCTGCTTGTTTCCAATACCTAGGAAACGCTCAGTAAATGAATTTGAGCGATCTTCCCTGCTGCCGATTTTGGAGATGCAAGGATCCATTGCGCTCGTCCACTTGCAGGCCTCTAGTAAGAAGTACAGTTTTCGAAAACTCGTAGCTAAGTGTAAGAGTTTGTACATTTCAGGAACTTATATGGAGCTGAAGCTCATTGGAGGATGAGAGAAGTTCCTGCCTGACGACTGCAGTAAGTGAGGAAAGTACTGCTGTCAGCAAATAATTAGAAGCTGTTTAAGAAAAAAAAAACTATCTGCAGATAGAATCACCAGCAATTCTAACTAAATAATGTATAGAACCAAAAATATCCTTCCTATGATTGGCTGTCATTTCGAACAAAGGAACAGAGAGAATTTATACAGCACCTTGTCAATCTTATGGTTTTAACATGAAGATGAAACATCAATGTGTGGAACCTTCTGGGTAGACCTTCTGTTAGAGTGAAGTATAGCAAGAAAATAGCGGTTACTTTCCATTTCATTGGAGAAATAAACAGTCACAGTAACTGCATTGTGGTGCATCACAATTTTCCTACCGAAATACTCAGGATGTCAAGGAATTCTTCGGGCCAACGCGTCCCTTCAAGCAGCTATAACGGTCAAGTTTATAGAATCCGCAGAAACGTTATCACTTATTCACCCACCATGCAGTGCTGACAGACCTATGTGATAGCTTTAATTTTCTGACGCTGAAAAGTTGCAAGAATGGAATGAGACTTCCAAACTGGAAGTAGCTCTTACGACTTACGAATCTGGGCATGCCGCCTCTGAAGCAAAAATTTGGCAGATTGCTTCCTTAAATGGTTTTGAAAATGTCCGGGTTATGTTAGCGATGTTTTTTAAAAATATATTTATGTAAGACAGCTGATTTATGAAACCCGCAATTGATTTTTTTGAAATCTGATGCGCTACATTCACAGGTACTGAAGCAACAATGAAATCCCTACGGAAGCTGATCTCTATATGCTAGCTTTAAAATTCGTATCTTTTTGATATCAAAAGAATGGTGTTAGCCCTGAGAAAGAATATCTAGGTGGTGGTTAACCGTACGAAAAAAAAATTATTTGGCGCAACATAAGAATTTTCATATTTTTTTTGGGGGGGGGGTAACTAATCTTGTGCTGTTAGTGCTTAGAAAAGTGTTATCTCATTCCTTTAGAATGAAGACTCTACATATTATTCAGAGAAAACCCAGAAAATGTATTTTATGAGTATTAGTATTATGGACAGGGTAGTACTGATTCTCTATTGTTTCATTTATATCGCGCCTATAATTATGGTTTTCATGTCGACGGTCGTTTGCATTTAGACCGTCTTGGTAATATCCGCAATGGTATTCATCCCTATACAACGTGTACATAGTATTCTGCTGTTTGCTTTTTCCCCTTTGGGTTTGGAGCATTAAATCGCACACATTTGTACATTCATACTCCCAGATTCTGAGGAGGACAGGGAATAATTTCAGCTACAGTTCGGCCGGTCGTTCTCCGGCTCTGACATTTCTGGAGAGGGGGAAAAGGGTTTTTGGCAGTTCATTAGCGGGAATTTCCGGCAGATGAAAGTAGTATAGCAATCCGCGGGTTATTATACAACTTCAATATACTATACAATTTTATGCAAAAATATAACCAAAATACACAATAATACACAATAATAAAATCTGTAGAAAATAAGACTAAATAACTACAAAATAGTCTTCAAACTACTTATTTTGATTTAAACTATAATGACCATAACTAAGTCGTGTAAATTTACTCAAAACTACCTTCTCTTCGTATGGAGATAATCCTATCTTTTTTCTTTTATTGTATACATTTGGAAATTACTAGATTGCATTCTATATATCTCATCTGTGGTTTGTGTGGTATTAAATAAGCACTCTTTGTAGTTATCAAATTTAATGTGCCCAACGTTTGCTGTCTTTATTCCTTTACATACTTTCTTTTCCTTAACATCTGTTCTAAACGCATACATTTTCGATCTAATCCAATAAATTCTCTAATTGGTATACCATTAAACTCATCCTTAATTAAGCCAGGTATTTTTTTTATTAGTTCTAGGTATATCTATTGGAAAATCGTTTGGATAGTCACTAGCATCGAAACCATCTATATTTTGCTTCATATCTTCGTAAAAATCTTCGGTCTCAACATATATTATAAATGAGTCTATATCTGTTTGTAGTAACTGTACTTTATTTTTATATTTATTTTTCAGATATCTATAGTAAAACTTATATATAAGTAATTTTTATAACTCCGGTACACAGAACCCACCAGATATTGGTTTATTTAATTTTATTTTCATGTTTCTCCCATGAACTAACACTAGTTCTTCATTAATAATATTTCTGTGCTGAAACATTTCTGAGTTTACACATTTAAGATATTTATCAGGTGTTTTTACAATCTGAACATTAGTTCTATCTCTAACATTTACCATTTGCCCACCATAGATGCTGTTATTCATCAATTTGAAAAATTCCTTTTCGGAGTCATTTTTAGCTTCTTGTCTAAGTTTTGTATTCTTATCAATATATGGCTTCACCCACGCTTTCTGTATATACTTTGTACTTCTATGTGCATTAGTTAATTCAACGCCTTGATTAATATACTCTTTAAGCAGTTTGTAATCAACTATGTACTGTGTTTTATTATTGAGAGTACATATGAGCTTTTTAATTCTATCTGACGGTTTTGATCCTAGTCCCTTGTTTATCATTTCTTTTTGGAACTCAGATAGTTCATTTATTTTTGGTATATAATGTTCAGGAGCAGGTGCAATCATTAAAAGTATCGTGTAGATTCCCTGCTATTTTAAGATCAACCACTAGTGAATATCCTATGCCGCTTTCATCATCAATATTCATTATATTATTTTTAACATATTCTATATCTTCTTGAGTAATCCATTTATGATCTTTAATAGGTAATTTTCTGGACATGGTCCAGCCATATAAATTGTTCGCATCGAGATATAGTATAAAATTAACATGTTTTTTGGAACTGTATATGCCTTTTTCTTCGGCTTTCTCTTTTGATAGTCTAACAACTTTATCATGTTTTGCATCGTAAAAGTAGCAATTGTTAGCAATAGCATGTGGATTACTAACATTACTAATACCACCTCTAATGCCCTCAGTCATTAGATCATACATATCGTGGTCTGTATATAACTCGATTTCTTGTCCAGCTGTTTTTAACAATGCATTGTTTGCTAAATGTGGCGCGCTAATATAATATGTAGGGTCGAGTCTGTAATTCTTATAGCACATTTTTCTAAAGTTTGTAAATACATCATGTAATAAAAGAGTATCTAATTTTAAATATAGATCGTGATATTCACCAAAGTTTTTAAATCTAAAATGATTCCACATACGTTGAATAAATTTATACTTTGATTTGCTTGTTCTTTTACCGCTTAATTTAGATACAAAACACTCTATTGATGGTAATTCCTTAGTTTCAGTCTTCTCATAGAAATCTACCCAGTCGTATGGATATTCACCCTTTGTGAATAAATAGAATTTGTCTTCTAGACTAAATTTTGCTAATATTTTATTAAATAGAGTTAATCTTTCATGCTGACATACAGTAAATATCTCGCTATTTCAAAATGTGCATTCATCATAGGCTACAATTTTATCTCTCACAACCTTAAGTATTGGGTCTTGTATTGGCCTATGTTTATTACATTTAGCACAATGTGCAGACTTTATACCTAATTCATTTTTAACGACTTTATCTAATGAAGCACCCAAAAATGCTAGAGTATCAATGAACCTAACTTCTATGTATATTTTTTGTATAGTGTTCTTTTTCTTAAAAATTAAATTTGAACCCCCATTTTCACACACTTTACAACTACTAAGTAATTCTTTAAATTTGATATTACACAGTTTACATTTAGCTTGGTTATATTTTTGTACATGCTCTCCAACCGCAACTTTAAGGGATATATACTTATAGTTTTCACTTGTATCGGGAATGATACGTAAATCCTTTTCATTTGTACATAGATTTACAATCCATGGTATAAATATTTTACTATCATACCTAAGGTTATGTACGTATATAGGCACAAATCTAGGTAATGTTAAATGGAGATTACAACTTTTACATGCTGCGCCCCCATACTCGCCACTAATGTGGCAGTGATCGAATACTTTTCTATTGTTTTTGATGTTTCCAAACTCCTTTCCACATATGTGGCAATGCGTTTCTTCCTCAAATTTCTCTAAGGATTTTCATCGCATTTTGCCGGTACATTTTTACTTAGAAAGTTATCGTTATAATTCTTTGCTATATTTATAATATCGTTACAAAATGTCTGCATAAGCTTAGTTTTATCACCGTTTCTTCTTAATATATTAATATCATTTCCTGTAAATGAATAGCTTTTTGGGACATGCTTAGTGATAATATCTTTATTGTGTATTGTTTGTCCTTCTCGTCTTATTTGTGTTGTTTCCATATCAAAGGCTATTGTAAATGGATGAAACAGTTCTGCGCCAATGGATTTGTACTTTTGAATATTATTTTTTTCTGTTGACATAACTATCACAGCTCCATTATTATCACTTGTTTTGGAACAGTTTGAAATATGCTTAGTAAAAGCTTCCTTTTCATTGAATCTTTTACGACATCTTGGACATGTATCTATGTGTTGCTTTCTATTATGAGTTTTTCCACTAACAAGTCCACTATAATTTTTAATTCCTACACAATGATGTATTGCTGGTACATAATCAGCACAGTTAAATGTGCCTTGTGAAGGTACAGATTCAATACCTAATATGTTTACGTGCTTTTTGTTTTGTAGATCTATATTTTTACTTGTGTGCATTGTGTAAAGCTGTTCCTCACCCACTTCATTATTGATACCATATACGTTAATAGAAATGTTGAGAAATGTTTCATATAATTCAATGTTTTCACATGTGAGAGCAACAGGATAAGCCATACATAATTCATTATATTTTTCAATGTTATAGTTAGACGGTCTATCAGGATTTGTTTTTACAGGCTTTAAAATACTTTCTAATGCATACTCGAAACATCTTTGGTCTTCTTTGTTAACACATTTAAAAATCCTATTTTTTACATTTTTTACATTTTTTACATTAATACAACAATGTTTATTTTTAATCCATTTTGGCAGCTCAATCCAAGTTCCGCCTCTTATGGGTTGATGTACATCTCTGCTAAGTATAGTGTACAATATTCAATCAAATCTGAATTTTGTATTTTAATAAGTCCATTGTTCAAATTTACTTAATATCTCATTTGTAGCTAATTCATATACAGTATCCACCCTATTTATAGCTGACCTTTCAATATTAAGATTACGGCATCTAAGACGCCACGTATCTGTACTTACTACTTCTCCAGTCAGGCGCGTATTCAGAAGTCAATTTCCGGAGGGGTTCAAAAATCTACGTTGAATTATTTTCTTTTAATAATTAATCAGGGGCGTATTTTTATCATGTTAGTAAAACTAAAAGCAGATGTAATATATTACATTTACATTACTTTCTCCACCCAATCTTCTACAAATTGTTCTCAGAAAAGCTTGTTTTTGTCTTGTTTCTTTAGATAAAGTCTAGAGAAAGACCTTTAATTGCACACCTTTGTTCTTATACCTGGGATAAAGTGATATAAGCAGCAATCAGATATTTAAAAACCAACCTTTAATTGATGCATTTGAAGTATTAGTTCTCCTTGAATGAAAAAGGGAATAGGATCTTAGAAGTTAAAAATTACATACCTTTAAGTAAGTATTTGAGAATTTTAATCACTAACAAATAATATATCGGAATTAATTAACTTTGCAATACATTATTATAATTGACATTACTTGTGTATTTTAACGAGTTACCTGTGCAGTAACTTTTCGTTTATCTGTTAGGTTTAGGATGGTTATACAGACTTCACTTCCAGTAAAGCAAACTTCAGGGTTTATCCTCAGAAAATTCACAATAGGCATTCTATTTGTTATGCAGCTATCTTAAATATGTAGTGTTTAAATTGAAATTATTGAAGTCATTTTCGGACGATTTTATTGAAAGTTTTCGTTTCGCATCTTTGAAAGATAACGAAATTAAATCCTACATTTTATATTCCTCAAATATTTGGGTTCTGGAGCGCGCGCGCAGGCATCTAAGTTTTTTCCCCCTGTTCTGGTGTCCTCAAAACTTGCATTCCTGATGACATCTCAATATTAACTTTTTAAATGGAATGTAACACGTTTGTGCTTACTAAGCACGTGGTAGATGCAATAAACATTGATCCCGTACTCCCGTACACTGATATGAGTCTCTCTGTTCTCACAATTTCGCAACTCATATAAAGCACGATTGCTCCATTGCGTATCGTCATCAGGCAAACTGTTTTGTTATAAATGATTTCAACTGGAGCCCGCCTCCATAGTTTGGTGGTAGCGTGTCTGACTCCCAGTGAAGAGATCTTGGCCAACCTTGCCGCGTAAGGAGAAGGAGGGTTTACCTCCACCCACTGTCTGCGAATATAAGACGCAACGTTCCATTATGTAGAGAGCGAGAAAAAGGCAAATGCTTTCATGAGGAGGTGGGGTGAAGTGAAAAAGCTCCTCCTTTGCTCATATGAGCGCAAGTTGGGCACCGCTGAAGCGATATCCAATCGAGATCAAGATAGTTTTCTCAATAGGACTTTTTACAGGGTATTCCCTTATCTTAATAAGACGATTGTCGGGTAAATCTTATGTTCTAGTCGCTCTAGACTGATGTGATGGTTTCACCCGTTTCATTTACTGCCCAATATGATTCTCCAGTTAAAGGACGTTAGAGTATTAAAAATAAAGAAATAAAATAATAGGTTTCTTATGAAATTATGCAACGAGCAATTTTGAGACTGTTAAATGTGCATAAAAATTGTTATATAGGATGAGATGTTTCGAAAATAGGTGATACGAGGGAAGTAGAAATTGCGGGAGTTGCGTATTTTATGAGCTCCACGTCCTCTTTTAATCTGATGTTTTTATCTATGATAACCTGGTTTCTTAGTTAAATAATCATGGAAATTAAAGAGGTGTTTATCGCCTTTTCCCCAAAAATTCAAAATTGTCGTGTGTCAAACATGCAGCATTTTAATCGTAATCAATAGACATGTTTCTGAGAACAGAAAATTGACGAAAGTTCTTCCATCCAAAAGAAGATATTCACTCACTTTAGTCAATTACCCTTGTTTCAGTTTAAATAACTCAGTTCTGAAGACAGTCCTGAGGGCAAGCAAGAGGTGCACAGTCGGGAACAAAAGAAAGAGACACAGTTTCAAATTTATTTGATCATTTAGTCATTTGTTGCTACTATTTTTCTCAGAAATGTTTATTTCTTGTGAAACTATTTATTATTATTTTTTTATAAAATTACTTATTAAGATTTTAGTTGATTGGTGGAAATTAATCATATCTTCACACTAGCCGTACATAGGCTATGGTTTATCATTGATAGAGTCAACATGAAAAATTCAATGCCAGGGCCGGGATTTGAACCACGGATCTCCTGATTTCCGTCCAGTCGCTCTTACCCATTGAGCTACCATGGCCAACTTGCTGTCATGACATTCAATTCTTCATTTGACTCGTATATTTCCCCGGTAAACCACTAGGGCCTCTCGCATTCCAGATACACCGTTTGTGGCGACTTACAATTGTAAGTACTTGCATTGTAAGTACTACTGTGATGAAGCCTCGCTTCATCAGGCTTCAT
Organism: Mantis religiosa; assembly: GCA_030765055.1. NCBI lineage: Eukaryota > Metazoa > Arthropoda > Insecta > Mantodea > Mantidae > Mantis > Mantis religiosa. Next base: position 236,873,589 of record CM060948.1, on the reverse strand, counting down.
CACAGTAATACTTACAATGCAAGTACTTACAATGGTAAGTCGCCACAAACGGTGTATCTCGGATGCGAGAGCCTCTAGTGTTTTCCCGGGGAAATATACGAGTCAAATGCAGTAACAGCGAGTGGACGAAAACCAGGAGATCCGTGGTTCAAATCCCGGCCGTCGATTGAATTTTTCATGTTGACTCTATCTACCTATTAAGAGTTTTCATTGCACTAGGCGGCCTTGTTTTGTACAGTGAATAGAGACGTTAAGCAGAGAAACTTAAATAAACTTTTTCAATCCATTTTAAACTTAGTTTTATTTCAAATATTTATTTATTAAAGGTTCGGAATGACAATTCATTTGGGGGGGTCCGGACCCCCTGGACCCCCCCCCCCCTTAAATACATCCCTGTCTCCAGTTGATGGGTTTAATGTATGATATTGAAAGTTTGTTGTCAAGTGTTGTCAAGTATATTATTATATTTGAATGTCTGTTTAATCCTTTCATAATGTAGTTAATAACACTATCCCTTATTTCCTTAAAGTGTACTATTAAATCTGTGTTATTTTGAGAGATAAATGGGAAATCGCTAACCATACCATTGAAAGCTCTTCTTGGTGTAGCGAAGAAGTTTCTTACATTTTGATTTTTCTTTCTATTTCTATGATTTTATTTCTTCTTTCTATTTCGAAGATTTCATTGTTACGTATTTCAGCATTGATCTGAGAGAGTTTATTTTTTATATATTTTCGTAAACCTCTAATACTTTTTTATTTTGTTTATATACTTTAATACCATGTTGATTGGCAAATCTAATCAGTCCGCGTGTGCTTTTTATATTATCCATATCATTAATATTCATTTTGTTATTTATATTTGAACTATCTAGTTGCTTTGAAGCAATATTTTTTACTTCCATTTATTAAGAAAAGAATTTTTAAGAGCAAAACTTATTGGTCTGTAAATACACGGGAACTTTCTAATTCCATTTTTTGTTTAAATACCAATAATTCGTGCATTTGTGTTTTTGTATGGCTTTTAAAATGTAATGTTGTACAATACTTCTGACATGGTTCACAATAAATTTTCTCAAGATCTTTTTGGTTCATTATTTTTTGACATACCCTACATGTATATCCTATACCACCTTTCATAGTTTTATTTCTAACAAATTCATCAGTATTAAGAGGTTTTGCAGTTTTACAGACACTGCACTTTCTCATAATATTTTGTACTTCCATTTATTACTCAAAAAATATTTTAATGTAAAACTTGTGCCTCTGTAAAATACACGTAACTGTAGAATACCAACGATTACATCACAACATCCTTTTTAGGTACCCAACTATTATGTAAACTATTAAATCCAAGCCACTTTACATACACTTGATCATCTTTCTTACGCAACACTTTTTCAACTAAATCTACATCAGGAAATTGCGTTTTCTGCATTTCTTGTTCATAAAATATACCTAAAATTGCTTCACCTTTGGAGTCCTTAAGATGATAATATGGAGGGTTACCTTTAAATACCTTATCGACTGTAAATATCTCCGTAGACCAATTAGGTGTATAGCCTTTTTCAAATATATATTTAATTTTACTAATGCGAACTTTATCACCGACTTTTTATCGCGGATTTTTGTGGCAAGATCTTAAGTCCTTAGAGGGGTAATATACATCATAATAGATAGCCTCTTGGTTTTTTAAATTAACTTCAATGGGTTTCATTTTAATTGTGGTGTGATATGTATTATTATAGCTATTAACTAATTTTTGTAATATATCGATCCATTTATAATTTCCTTGAATAGAGAGCTGTTTCCACATTTTTTCTTTTAATGTCCTATTAAAACGTTCAACAACAGATGCTTTAATATTTATATATGTTGAATAGTGATTGATATTATATTCCTTCATTAACCCTTTAAATTATTTATTGTAAAATTCTTTGCCTTTATCAGTTTGCAAATTTCTAGGAATACGTCCAGTTATATTAAATATCTCTTTAAAAGCTTTTGTAACATCTTTACCGGTTTTGTTCTTTAATGGTATAGCCCAAGCCATTTTTGAAAATATATCTATTATAGTTATATATTTATATCCCTTATTCATTTTAGAAACGCCTTTAAGATTACCGGTATCCATTTCTACTAAATCAGCTTGCCCTACATCATCAATACCGTATGTTATTACTTTTCGTGTTTCATAATTTCTTCTAGCTGGTTTCTGTAATTCATCTATTATTTCATCTCTTTCGGATTTTGTGCTTAATATCGAATCACCATCAGTCACTAATTTAGCTTTAAAACCGAGTCCTATTATTTTTTTTTTAAACGTAGATTTCTTGGATCAACATATAACACAGTTGGATAATATATATGGTTTTCCAATTTTTGTTGTCTTATTAATAGGATTAGTGTTATTGGTTTTAGTTTTACACTTTACGCAATATGTTGTAGTTATTTATAAAAGATAAAATTCTTTAAAAAGTTAATCTCTGTTCTTTCGTTTTCTGCGCAATGCTCTAAATATTATTCTCATTAATTCATATATTCCATACCAGCACAATGTAATGGTAGTTTTGAAATCCATTTAAAGGCAAAAAGTATGTAATAAGTTTAATTCAAACGAAAGCTTACGTATAATACTAAAAACAGTGCATAATCATCGTGATATATTCCATCATTAGTGAAATAAAGACCATCCCCAGATTGAACCCTATACGGTAGCATTTGCGGTGCATCAGCTCTTCTAGATTCTTTTGAAAAAATAGGTTTTATCTCCAACACCAACTTATCTAAATTTGAATCCATTCTTATTATCTTAAATTCATTGAATACTGGATAGTGGGATATACCGTTAAATTGAAAGTATTTACCTTTCTTTATGCCATATAAAGAAATTGTGCTAATTATATTATTTTTTTAAATATATTAGATTCACTGCATCATAGTCGTCAATGGGGGAACTCACATTGACTAATCGTTTACCTTCGAAATCGTAATTTTCATCATCAAGAGTTCTCTTTGGTCTCGATAAGGTTTTCACTTCTTGAATTGCATTATCTAACTGACCTTTGCTTCCAGCATCATATTTATCCACACTATCCTTATTTCTGACTACTTTCGGTTTTTGAATGATACATAGTTTTTTGTAATTTTGAACATGTTATTTAATATTTTTGTAAATTCGCTGTGTATAGTTTTGGTTTTAGCATCTATTTGGCTTACTAGCTCTTGCTTTGTTTTATTTTCTAATTGATTCAAATCTTTAAGTAATTCCTCTTTTGTTTTAGTTTCTACGCTATATATTTCTGCTTTCATTTCATCAAGTTTATCCTGCAAATATTTAATTTTATCTGCATCCGTTTTAATATTTAACATTTCTTCCACAGTTTTCTTTACAGAGGTTTCTAAAGTACTATCTAACTGCTTTAATTTTTCTAATAACTTGTTCATTACAATATTTTCAGTTTGTTTCGTTTTTTGATTAAGTATACCTAGAATGTCGGCTTTAACTTTTTCTTCTGCTGTTTTTATGTTGTCATTTTTAAGTTCTGCAAGTAAGTCACTTTTAATAGAATCTGTATCAAGATCAATATTATTCGTAATGGATGGATGTCCATAAATATTGATTCCCATTTATATAGATTTAAAATAAACGTTTCCATAAGTTGGGATATGATTTTAATAAACTTTGAATAACCGGAAAAGAATATCCATCCGAAAATAATTTAAGAACTATAATACATAGATGACCACAAATTACTTGTGACGTTTGTTGCACAGTGTCTGCTCTAATAACTTTTAAGAAATCTATTCTATTTCCCTTTAAATACTTAATTAAAGATTTTGGTAAGCCAGTTCCAAAAGAATCGAAAACATAAGCTATTTTACCCTCTTTCCAATATCATATCCAATGTGTTCCTATACTAGAATTATCTTCAAAATTAACAACTCCACATTCTATATCTTTTGGTTTTAAAGACGCCTCTAAAATGTTTGATGCCTATTTTTTTTACATAATTCATAATATCTATATTACTTAGAGGCGTGATGTGATTTTCCTCGTTTTTTAATGCGCATTCCAGAACCAGCTTTTGCTTCCATGGCTAAATTATGACGTTTTTGTTCTTCAAGTTCCTTTTCATTTTTCTTATTATCAAGAACTGTTTTAGCAATATCAGCACTTCCACCTGCAAGCGATCCTATAGCTGTTAAAGCCCCAATAATCATAGGTATCGTAAATACAAAACCTCCATATTTTATTTCCATTGAACCTCCAAGTTTTGCTTTTTTAAGCATATTAATTGCCTTTTTATATTCGCTCAATGTAACACAATTTCCGACTTTAGTAGCTGTAGGTTTTTTTTAGCTTCTATGAGTTCTCGTATTTTAAGTAATGCCTGTATAATTGCAGATATTGGAAGAAGGGAACCACCATAGTGAATACTGCTTCCTTTTTTGAAACTTCTAAGAAATTTCTCTATGATGAGTAATGCCGGTAGTAACATTTATTATAGAAAAAATATATGAATTTTATAGACAAACAGGTATTCCTATTTTTCGTTCAATAACCCCAAAACCTAATTTACGTTTTGTCCACATTCCCCCTCTTACTAATGCAGCATCAAATTTATCACCTAATGGTGTATTAGGATCGTTTTGAATTTCTTTGGCTGCTAATTGCAATTCTTTATCTGCTACATGTCTCGATTCTAAATCTTTATGATCTCTATAGGCTATGTCGTGATTTAAACATGTAGAATCTAAATTACTAATAGGTTCATCACCTCTTGCTAGTCGTTCATCTAGTTTAGTCCCAGGTCCACAGTAATTATACTTTTTTCCTCTTATGAAGTTATACATATGCATTTCTGGCATTATTCCTGAATTCAAAATTTTATTTAAAAAGCCTGAACCATACTTACCACTTAAAATACTTTTTGGTGTACATTTAATTAAAGACCCTAATATATATGCAGCATTTTGATTAGTTTCCATATTTGTATCAATCTTATTAAGCTGTTTGAACATATCATAAATACTTGCTATTTCATTCTTAATTTCTGGACTATGATTGCCTGCTTTCCATGCACCATTAAGAAGATCAATTCTTTTTAAAACTCGACCAATATTATCCAATAATACATATTCTTTCTGTTTTCCTGTGTACGTTTCTATAACTCCTTTACCAACTCTAGGTGATGAAAGATATGAATTATCCTAGGTCTTCCAGTTAATCTTTCCCACATTGGTTTAATATACGTATCATACTTTTTACCTTGACTAGATTCTGGTCTTCCAGTATTTGGGTCATTATTTTAATAAACAGCGTTAGATTTTATAAGGATTTCTTCGTAGTTCAAATAATCGTCATCTTTAACTTTACCTTCTGGAATATCTTTTTTCTTAGTGAGCAAAGTGAGCAAACCATCAGTTCCTTCGTATGTTTTTCCTTCAGTAATAATATTATCACCATTAGGAATTATTTCTGAGTTTCCAATAAACAACTTGGTTCCATCAGCTCTAATTTCAAATAATGGAGGGCTGCTTTTTCATTTAAATACTTTCCCAATTTTTGACCTATGCGAATAGTACTATAGTCTGTAATAGCTTGTGGCCGCAAGGAAAGAGACTGCGTCTCTGATTGTGGCATAAAAACTTCATTATCATTTTGATTTTGCTTAGATAGTGGAATTAACTCATTAAAATGTTTTTATTTTGTTCAACTAAAGCATCTAATTCATTCTTATTTTCTTTAATTGCATCTATAATAGGTTGTTCTTTTCTTTTATTTAATTCATATAGCATTATAGGTTGTCTTTTCCATTCTTTAAATTCTTCTATTAATTGCTGTCTTAATTTTAGACGTTCTTCTGGATGTTTTGGTAATTTATTCATTTATAACGCAAAAATATATACCTTTAACGTTTTGACGTTACGTTTCACATTACATTTTACTTTTGACGTAACGTTTTACGCTACGTTTATAAAATCTTTAATTTGTTTGCGGTATTTACCATCATTGGGTGTTCTTGTCGTATCAATTGTAATAAAACCAAAGTTATTTTTCCAGCACATATTACACAGTTCTTTAAATTTATTAAAATTCATATCTGCTCCAACAAACCCATCGTAAGCATATTTAAGATTATTATTGTCTTGTTTATATAAACACACAAAATTTGAATTATCCCGTATTAGTTGTTTAGGAATTTTAGTAAAAGTCTGGCCTAAGCAAAGCACGCTAATTCCTTTATGTCTACCTCTAAAATATATTTCTCTTACTATATCTTGGCTTTCTAAAATCCAATCATCTATAAAAACTAAAGAATTATCTTTCATTTGGTCTAGTGGCACTATATCCTCTTCTTTATCTATAATTGTTGCAAAACAGTTTCCCGTTTAATTTTCAATATCTTTAAATATTTTCTGTAGTTGTTTGTATTTCTTTTGATATAAAGTTTTACATAAACTATAGTAATGAAAGGCGTTTATCCAACCTTTTTTAAGAATAAAATTATCATTCGTTAGAACTGTTTTTCCACATCCTGAAGGTCCTACTATTTGTCCCCTAATAGTTGCGGGTAATAGCTTACCAGTTATTCTAAATTCTTCACTTTCATCTTCTGGAATATATGTTGTGTCCCAATCGGTAGATTCCATTTATAAAACAAAATTATTCTCTAAATAAATGTACATTGCATTAGACGGAACTACTTCCGAATTACATTTGCGACTTTCTGAGCCTATGACCATAGATGATGAACACATTTCTGTTCTAAGTTTTATGCTACTTTTCTAAAACCAAATGTTGAGGATTGCGTATTAAAATGTGCTTCTCAGAATATTATATTCGAAAAAGGACAATATACATTCAAAGACTTTCTTGAAAGACTAAGTCAAATACAAACATTGGAAATTATGCTAAATCAAATTACTGATCGAATTACAACTACTAATAAAGGAAACCAAGATCTAGATTTCACAAATTTTGGAAAATTGTTATGCTTTTCTAAGAATTCTATTATCAAACCTGGGGAAACAAAAACTGGGAATGATTCACCTAATTTTATACCTTTTAATACCATTAACGTTGAATGTAATTTAGTTAGAAATGCAGGATTCCTTACCAAAAATAATAATCACCAGCATAAGCACAATGACGTTATTGCAAAATTTAAGCCTAATGTACCGTTTAAAGATCATATTATTTATGAACCTGCAAATCCTTACGAATTACCAATTCATCATCTTGATTCAGTTAGAGATATTTAAGTTACTATTACTGATGAAAATGGAAATCTGATTGACTTTGACGGTTCTAAAATTGAAGTCATTCTACAAATTCAATAATTTTTTATTATTAAATGGATATCAAAAGTATCGAACAATATCAAATGAAATCATTTGAATTAAATGATTCCACCAGACATAATTTAAGTGAAAATAAAGCACTTAGTAATTTAGATATCCATCTAAACATTGCTGATGGAACTTATTATCCATGTAGAGGAATAGTTTACATGCAGTTTGAACCTCGCGGAAAGGCTTTAAATGGAGAATTTAATGTTGGAGATAATATAAAACTTGTAAACAATTTCTTTCCACGAATATTTAATGAAGCATATCTTAAAAGCTTTGGCTAAGGTATAGAAAAGGTAGATCATCCTGGTATAATAAGCGATGTACTTATTGATCTATTTGTTCCAAAAACAGAATTACAGTTATATAAAGGGGCTGGTTTTATAACAGAAGATAAACTTAATTATGTAGCAGGACGTATTTATGAAGTATCGTACCCACTACAATACATATTCAGCTTCTTTAGATATAATAAACAACCTTTGTGCAATTTAGGTTTAACTGTTTCATTCCAAAGAGCAGCAAACGATGATCAATGTTTCTACAGATGGAATACATTGAAAACTGATGGAACAGTTGATAAAGCTGCTCCACATGAGGCTAAAATTATCATGAAAGAATTTAAAATAAAAGTCCCAATCATAGGATATCAACCAGAATACGCTATAATGCAAAATGAAAAACTATTAAAAAATCCAAAACTGAAATTTAATTTTTTCGTCTGGAGCGTTGCAGAAGAACATAATTTTATTGAAAAAAGTATAAATATTAATGTTACTACATCATTCAATAATTTACAATCCGGTAATCCTGATATCTGTATTACACGATTCCAAACAAATAGACCGGATAATCAAAAGAAAGACTCATTGCCAACTAGAAAATTGGTCTTTCAAAAATTCAAGAAATGAAGAGTTTCCAATAGAAAGACAAAAATTGAAAATTATGAATCATTGTTACCAAGTGGCATATGACGCTTATGCTTCCTTGACTGAGAGATGGGCCGGAAATAAATGTGTAAGATGGGATGTTGACGACTTTGTTATTAAGCAATTTATGGCAGTAATGGATATGACAATTAGAAAAAATATTACATATGTAGATAAAAATCAGTTAATAAATAGTTTAGAATTTGGAGCTAATGTTCCAGATAGCACAATTATTTACGTTATTATGGGTGGTGAGAGAACCATAACTATCGATCTAAGTTTAAAAAAGGTCACAGAAGAAATTTAAATCTAATAAATGAGAATTAGTGTAATTACTATTCTATCATGTTTAATGCTAACAAATGCTAATCAAACTTTAAATGTTATTTCACATCTTCACAATTTCGGATACCTTAGTGTGGAAAAACAAGAACTTAAAAGAATCGATCAAAAAAGTCTTACAGGTGCTGTTTTATTATTTCAAGAATATTATAATTTAACAACACATGGTTCACCTAATTCCGAAGTATTAACTTTAATTAACTCCAAAAGATGTGGAAATGTGGATAAGCGTTCCGGATTTACTACGTCGTCGAATAAATGGAAAACAAAGCATTTAAGATGGCATTATGCAGGTGCAAATGCAACGATAACTAATATTGCGGATTCTGCATTTAAAGTGTGGGAACGCTATAGTGGATTAACTTTTGAACATAACATTTTAAAACCAGATATCCTAATTTCAAATAAAGGTTTGAATCATAAATATCAGAGGAAATATGGATATTGTACTAGTAAATTTGATGGTATTGGCGGAACTGTAGCACATGCATTTCACCCAGAGCATGATAATTCTTTGGTAGAAGTTCACATAGATGCCGACGAAGACTGGCATTTAAAAATGGATAAATTAAGTACAGGCGAAAAAACTAACTTGTTTTCAGTTTTAATACATGAAATCGGACATTCTCTAGGATTATCACATACTAATGAAAAAGGAGCCGTTATGTATCCATATTACACAAGCGATGTAATAAATTTACACCATGATGACATTTTGGGAATACAAACCCTATATGGACTTCCATCTCCAATAGTTCCAGAAACACAACCTACAGTAACTACTACGGTAGATGAAATAACACCAAATTTATGTGATTTTAAGGATGTTCACACTTTTATAATAACCAATCAATTAATGTATATATTTTACAATAAGTGGTTTTGGATCTATGAGTTACAGGAAGAAACTTATAACAATAAGCCACAGTTAATACGCGATTGGTTACATTTCTTACCTCAAGATTTCAAAAGAATAAACGCTATATATCAGAGACCAAATGGGGAAGTAGTTGATGCCGTACTTATCAGCCGTATGATTGAATGCGATTTTAACAATGAATAAAATGATAATTAAATTATAATGAGGAAGTAAGGTGAAAGAATTTAAGATAACGAATATTACAGATGGATAAGTTCATGAAACGAAGCAACAGCATTTAAATTCAATTACTAGAATGCGAATAAGTATTTTAACCCAGAGCTATTTAATAAAGTTGCTGGTCTATATGGATGAAAATGTTCCGTCGAAAGGCTGTGGTCACGGAATGGGTCGCTACCTGGGTCATTAGTAGACCGGTCCAAACCTGGCCCAAACCAGTATTTCGGGGAAATGTCCGCGTGATTGTAGCTCGCTAACTAGAGTTTTTCAGAGAAATCCAGCTGGAGGCGAGGCTATATCTGTTTTGGTAAGGAATATTAGGTTTTAGCGTCGGTCTTCTGGTCTGAGACGTGATACCGTGTAGACGTGTTTTGCCTGCCGGGGACACAAACGTCGGATTGCGCCGAGAAGTACAATCAGTAATGAGAATCTTATTAAGTGAACAAGATCTCCCTGCAGTGAATTAAGCGGCGAAGTATACTTTCAAAACAGTGTTAGTAATTTATTCCATCGCGATAGATTTCAGCAATTCAGTATAGTTTTAACGTGATAGTGGAAATCTAGAGTAATTCGATATGAACGCGGCGGCAACTCCTGGTGAACTGTAAGCACGAAACGAACTGAATAGTAAAGCTGATACTATGAACTGTGTTGTTTTTATTTCGTCAACCTATCTCACGCATACCCTGTAGATAGCGTGGTCTTAGGCGACCAGATCACCGGGATCCAGGCTGCTAGGGTCACATCCAGAGTGGCTGATACCCGAGACAGAGTATCAGCAGACCCAGCTGGAGGAAAAGGCTACATAGTTTTAATCATAGAAAAACAAACATACATGGTAGAATACCCAAGTTTAAATTTATTATCTGATTATCCAAAATCATTCTCTGATTTGGGTATATCCATAAATGTTAAAATTAATTCTATGTATAATTCGTATGTGGGTCAAACTTATATGTTCTTCAATGATGATTATTACATAGAAATTGATGAATGCACCTTTAAAGCAAAATATCACGGATTAGTAAACAAACGATTTTCTGGAGTACCTACCGCAATGGCATCAGCTTTTAGGTACATAAATGGAATGATGTATTTCTTTAAAAATAACACATATTTCGAATATAATGAATTTACAAATCATTTAGTTAAAGCGGGTAAAAACAACTTGTCTATATTTGGAATAGAATGTATTAACACATATGAAGGTTTAATTGAAAAAATAAAAAGTTTTGCAAATAATTTATAATTGTCGCGTAATTGATAGCCTAATTCATTATAATGAGCGGTATAGCTCTATCGTCAACGGATGACTAACTTATACTGAATGTGTACGCATGGCTGCAACTTATTCAAGGACATCCGGGATATGATGCGGAAGCAGGAAAACTCGCTCACTCCATTTTGCTTTCTCATTAAATAGCGAAATCTGATAGTACAACTTGGAACAATTTAGTGGCGCTATCTAGTTTCTTCACTGCGTAAAAAGAATTGCGATCGCTAATATTGAATTATACTCAATAATTACTTGAAAATGAAAGTGTTTAAGATTATCATTGTCATTCGTTGATCATTTGGCTTTAAAAATGTAAAATAAAAAGAGTGTTTAAAAACACCTGTTATTTAGACAACTTAAACCCCGATTTGAAACTCAAGTCGTTGTCCTTGACTAATGGCTCAGTTGGTTAAGGCAGGAGTTTAGTTGTGTTTATCTGTATGGTTTCTGGCCAGATCATATAGTTTAAATACAATGACTCCAATTCGAAGGCACCCGCGATAATAGGATGCGTAGGATACGTAGGAAACGATAGGTATGAAAGCGAATAGGGGCCCCTTAAAATATAAAATTTCGCCGTTGCGTATGATATTTCGTATACAGATGGGAATAAAATCTGAGGCTGTATAGTAAAGTATCAATTCCTCGGAAAAATGAATGACTGGCGCTGGCATTGGCAAGATAGGTAGGGTGAAACTTCAGCCGAAGTTTCTTTTTAAAAATCTTAAATTTGTTTTTTACCTTTATAAACTAGAATCGGTTATTTATTTATAAAAATACGGAATTTGAAGAAAAATTCCATTACCTTTTTCTTGAGCATGTGTCATCCCAGGAAAACGTGGATAGTTTCATAGATAAATTAACACACGAAGCCTTATAACTAAGGTGGCGATGAAATATATATTATCTATCAATATTTTAAGTGTCAAAACTTAGTACTTTATGCTAATTAAATATTTCATAGTTATTTGTCTATTTCCTTATACAATCGAATAGGATTTTGAACTTGCGGTAAAGAAATATGTATCATATATTAATATTTTAAGTGTCAAAACTAAATATTTTATGTTAGTTGAGTGTTTTCACCAGTTTTGACTAAATTTTAATTCTGTTTTTCTTATAAAATCAGTAGTCTTGTTTTTAATTTGTGTTAGTAATGGTAGAAACGAAATACTATCGTTACTTAATAATTGTTACCTGTAATGTATAGAGGACCAAGTTTTGCATTTAAAAATATTTTATCTACTAAATGACAGAACATAAAAGCTACCATGATGCTATGAAAGAATTTCTATATCCACAAAGCGCTCAAGCTTGAAAGGAACAACTAAACGCATCAACAGAGGACATAAAGTTACAGGACCTAGAATTAAATGTACCATACATTATTACAAATGTAAATATTATAAAGACAAGACTTGGAGATAAAGTACAGCTTACATTAAATAACAAATATAAACTAATATTACCTGATCGGTATGATAAGTTATTAAATAATGAAAAAATACAAATACTAGTTTCCAATAAAATGAAACTTATGTATAAAGGTAAGAAGGACATGTAATAACCAGATGAAACATGAAATTGAATTCCTGTAAGTCTAATTGTATTTGGAGATATACTTAGATTTAATAAAATATTAGTAGTTATTTAGTCTTATTTTCTACAAATTTTATTATTGTGTATTATTGTGTATTTTGGTTATATTTTTGCATAAAATTGTATAGTATATTGAAGTTGTGTTATAACCCGCAGATTGCTATACTACTGATGAACATGATTATTTTAAATATTTGACGTATTTGCATATTTCACGATTATTACAATAGCGATAATAATAGGATTTACAGTTACTAAAAATCGGAATTCACGCACGCACAAAATAACAAACAAACTTGACCAGTGCAAGTAACTGAAGCACGTGGTCCAAACAAAATTAAGCTGGTTACACCGTGTTGGATTCGAAAGCCATGACTAGCAGCGACAATGCTGGTTGGTGCTAGCAGACTGTTTTAACTTCCTCACCACTACACCGAATGTAGAGACTCCCAGTACTACCAACAGAAGCAGTTAGTACGCGTAAAAGGTGTGAAAGAAATATTCAAATAGGGTGGCGCTGTAATGAATATCTTGCATGACAATGAAATTGTAAATTGGATTTCAATGTTTTAAAGCTAATATAGTCCTATATCTTTTTGTATTTTGTAATTTACGTCCTCCAACGTTAAGTCATATCGGACGATGAATGGAATGGGTGAAATGATGCTCAAATGAGCCCGGGGTCCATAGAGCTTAGAGTTACCCGACATTCGTCTTTCAGGATAAGAGAAAATCCCGGTAAAACCTTATCCAGGTAACTCACCCTGACCGAGATTCGAACTCGGGACCTCTTGAGCGTGAGACAGACATGCTACCACCACGCTACCGAGGCGGGCCCTATATCTTTATTCTAAAGATAATTATTTTTAGGATATATTTTCAATTGCTCATTAATGTATGCTGGTAATATTAAACTTCCCCCTCCGCCTCCGGGCCCAAATAACCTCGTTGTCGACGGGCCCTAAAACACCACTAATCAATCAACCCTCCACCTCCTGCAACCGCAAAACTTCATAGCCGGAGATCCAACGGCCGTACTGTAGAGGAAAAGTCTCAATACCAGTCGGGAATCAAATCCGGGTCGTTTTGTACGGCAGACAGGTACCGAATGAGTTACAGATCCAGTCAGTAATAAGAATTATTTGTGTAATATATGACTATAATTTCTATAGTCTGTACAATTCTATAATTTCTATACAAGTAGCAGGCATGGAGATAATAATTGCATCACTGAAGGCTTTGTGTTGCAATGTTCTTTTTTTCTTCTTTTTTGAGTAATACAGCCTGAGGAACAATAGGGTTTTGAATATCCCATACCTATGGTGTTACCTTGCTGATGCAATTAGCAGAAATGAGGAACGCCGTTACCTGGTATTGTTCTTTGTTGGTTTTGTTGCGGACTCCATATTTGATAATTCTTATTGAAGTTGGCTCAGCTGAACTAATTAACTTCACAGTTAATGGCCTCTTGCGAGAGAGACAGAGAGGATCTTGTAGGTGGTGACCTACTTTTCAAGCTGGTTTGCTTGTTTCTCTATTCTCTTTCTTTGTTTTGTTTCGTTCCCACGGGAAATGAAACAAACTGGAGTTGGGGTAAAAAACTGAAAGAGATGCCAAACGTGGATGTGCAATATCTGTGTTTTGTTATTTCATATCAGCATTAACAACATCTGGTAAAGTGGGAAGGGAAGTGTACATATCCGAAATATATAGTCATTGGCGTACAGAGATAAAGAAGAAAAAACATTTCTACTGCCTCGGGCGCTGCGTTCGATCCAAAAGATCTTCGAGTAGTTTTGTCGACCTACTAAAACAAGTTTTACATTCAGCAATCTGATGTATTACATTCATATAAGTTTTCTTTTCTACTAAATCTTCTAAAAATTATTCTTACAAAACAGCTATCTCTGTTCTCGACTCTCACCAAGGTAACCCTGGTTCGATCCGATCCCAGGTGACCTCAAAGTGAGATTTGTGGTGGACAACACGGCACATGCGGTAAAAGCGGGCGTTAAACACTACACATTTAATTTATTTCTATCACTTTTGATGAAGATCAACTTTCATTACACTTGTTGCAGACATAAAAGGGATGCAATAAGAGGTCTAGGTTTATTTGATCCTTTGTATACCTCTTTATTTTCTAATCCCTAATACCAAGTACTAAAATGTAGATTTATAATTTTATAAATAGATGACATGAGATATATAAATAATTTCAATAAATAATTTCCATACATGAAAATCCAATATATCAAATAACAAGCATGATTTTCGCTTCTGCTAAAGGATAAAAGGTCACTAGCAGGGCAAGTTATGTGTTGAAGTAAAGCATTTAGACTAGCTAAGGTAGTCATTAGTTCAAGGTGCAGACAATAAGAACTCAGTACGCTGCACAGATTAATACCAGATTCTCAACTCCGTGTTAAAAACTAAAGACGCATAGGGCGCTCTTTTCTGAAACTTTAGACCCCGGCGACCTTGGCAACTACGGCTGGTAAGGCCGGTAATGTAGTAAGCTTCTATTGCGACCGAGCTATGGTGCATTCGCTTGCCCTTTCCTTCGGCTCCCGTTTTCACTGACTGATAGAATCCAACTTCTGTACGCTGTCACCACAACTTCCGCAAAGTTAAGCAAATTTAAAGCTGTGTGTGTTCTAGCCTAGGTCTCGAGGAAGAGTCTTATCTGAAGTTACGCTTGGGTATATAGCAGTAACGATGACACTGGAATCCAAGTTTAAGGCTTGTTTAATAACTACTTTTTTCATAATATTCACGTAAATCGCGAAGTTGCCAGCCAATGTACACTGGTCTAAATTAATATATGGAGTTAGGTATGTGAAACGTATACTACGCGATACGCGATAGCACCTGATTCCTAATGTATGACAAGAAAAGATACTTCCTTCAGGCACGTCCTTCTTCCTGGGCGACAGGTCCAGCTCTCTGTGTGAAATTCCTCTCAAGAAATGTATTGCTGAAACGCCAAGATTACCACAACCATCTGGTCTGTTGTTACTTTTGTTTCCGTTCGGTGACTGGCCTCTAAGAAAGGTTCTCGCCTCTTTCACAAATGCCAAATATCTAGACCGCCCTCGAAGCCGACTTTCCCATAGTTAACTGCTCAACCGACATCCTGTTTCACATTTAACGAATATATCAAATATTCATATGTAATCTGTTATGATTCTTAATTTATTAAATCCATAATTTTCGGTATCAACTTTTAGAATACACAGTCGCATGAAAAGGCGCGTATAGGGTTGTGAAAATTAGAAATTAAAAGCATTTTAGAATTTAGCAAGTGAACGAATAAAGCTTCTGATTTTGCAGCGGATAACATGGAAACTTTGGTGGTGCATTCATCATATCGTTGGGACTCATGTAGATAAAGGGGCGTGCATTTCTAAAATTCTGTCCTACCGGTTTTATAGTTTATAGAGTTTTGATATTTCGATCGCTTTTTGACAGTCCGTAGCACCTAAAAATCACGCTCCGTTATCACATACTTAGAGGTAGACACAGGGGGATTTCCCCGTAGCATTTTGGAAGGTCAGGGCCATTTCCGCCTCTCATTTTTTATTACAGATGCTGTTGTTTCAACCCGTAACGTTTTTGACATGTCAGAAGTTCATAAATATAATACTTCAATAGCTACATTTGATAGTGTTAATATTTATAAACAGTTTAAGCAATATTCTCAAATACTCCGTAACTCGTTTAAAATAGCTCATTTATTGGCAACCATTAAATTTATCAGTCAACTTACTTGGCGTTGCTTACTCTCACAACCACCCACGCATACCGTCAGAGAAAGATCTCGTAGCTTACCCCTGTAGCATTAGCAGTAGATCCATTAACATTCAGATTAAAGTGTGGGCCTCGTACAGCGGAGGAACTAGATTATCGTCTGTCTTTTATTTTCCCAGTTGTCAAATCTTCAACATCTCTGAAAATTGCTTAGCTTTTGTTTTATATTTATCTACTTATTTTGTTATTTGTTCCATTTATACCCCTCCTTTAACTCCAATGATCTTATCGGCGGCCGTTCTACTTTGGAACATATCGATGATGTTAACTCAAAATTGCTGTGTTGCGTCATTGGATCACGTACACATTCGCACTCTCATTCATACTTTCAGATTCTGGGGAAGATGAGGAAATATCTTTGTCGAAGAAAAATCCCCACCCCTACCGCCGGGAATCGAACCCGGGTACTTAAATTTGATAAGAGTAAAAAGGTAAATAATTGGTCTGTTAAAACGACGCTGTCAATTGTGAAGTTTATATCAACACCACCAGTATACCGGAAATTCGTCCCGTAGGAGTTATTACATGACAGTAGATCTACTAATGGAGCAGTCGCTTTTAAGTAAACTTAAAATCCATTGATCGGAGCCAGTTGTATATCTGCAAGCTTGGGATTATTAAGCGAGTGCCAAAGCACTGGCTTAATTAATAGACAATTCGACTTGTTATTGTTGTCTCCATTTACTGTATTTATACTTTTTTATTAGGTATCTAGATATAAAATCGTTTATGTTACATTGAATTTGTCAAAATGAGTCAGTGTAAATCAAAGCAGGGCATAGATAGCCTTCCCTTTTTCACTTATACAGTTTTATAAATTTTAAGGTGAGAAATAAAAATTATAACTTTATTAACACAAAGAAGAAAACCTTTTTGTTATACAGCATTATGACTTTCAATGGCTTACATATGATGAAAATATTACCCATATAATATTATATTATTTTCTACCACAAATGGCCACGCCGTGGCTCAGTGGTTAGACCGCTTGGCTCTCACCAAGGCGGACCGGGTTCGATCCCAGGCGACCGCAAAGTGAGATTTGTGGTGGACAACACGGCGTTGGGGCGGGTTTTCTCCGGGACCTCCGGTTTCCCCCGCCATCTCATTCCACCGGTGCTCCATCTTCATCTCATGCATCATCAGTGTCACCGCCTGCGGTGCCGTATGCAGTAAAAGCGGGCGTTAAACACTACACATTTCATTTTCTACCACAAAAATATTGGTCTGAGGTTGCAAATGTCCATAAATTACCTCAAGTAATTTTATCTATTAAAAATTGTTTCTTTATAGATTCAAAGACAGCAACAATGCTTTATTTTTGCTTATTAGTTAGTTACTAACACTCCCCACATGGCAACCTTGGCCTTCGGGGTAACCTCACCCCACCAAGTGATGACCGGACCCATTTCTCAGGTGGAGGCACCCAGAGGGCGGTGTCCATTACCTCCGATGATAGGGTGATAGTGAAGATGGCGGTGAGGTGAGAGGACCTACAGTTTTTACCGTGGACTCCGAACCACGTTGGGCATAGGGGATACTTCACGTGTGCTAGACAGAGGTGAAGGCGTGGATAGGGCCGACTTAAAATCGCCAACCCCAGAGCCGGGAATCAAACTCGGGACCCTTAGAACGGGAGCCGCGAACGAAACCACCGCGCTACCCCGGGGCCCTTTTATTTTTGCTTATTAACTGATCGATAATAATTTTAATAAATATTCATACAACTTAAGTCTAAGAAAAACAATACAAGTAAAATTGAAAACTATTTTTTTTTTTTATTTTTTGTTTATTTTTTTTTCTAACAGAGTTACATAATCTGCTTCTTCACTGCAACCAGAAGTCTATCACAGCTTGCGGCCATTTTATATTGGCTATAAATCCTGGGACCAAGCTTTTATAATCCCTGTTTTTCCATTTAATGAGAAACATAAGTTGCCGGTTTTCCTCTGTTGCCATCAAAATGCGCTCGGATTCTAGCCCGTGATACATATTAAACACGGAGGGCTCCGACTTTAGCTTAATAAGAGCTGTTGCTCTATTCTGCGACATCGTTCTTGATGTAAAAAACAGGGTTTTGTTTGGATAGGTCATCCTGGTTAGCTGTACCCACTGTGTTGCTTTGTAAGTCCAATAGAAGACTGTTATGCAAGGTTAAGGGTACATTTTATATCGCAATCCTACTAGCTAAATACCTCTGAGAGTTCAGTTCCCTTTGACGGTCCTTAAAAGTAGAAATCCATCGATTCAAGAAGCACAAATTTATAAAGATTGAGAGTCAAATGATATAATCACCTTTTCTCTGACCAAACCTACGTATTATACAGCCACGCCATCTTTTGACCTAGTATTTAATTACCAAATTTAATTACCAAATTTAATTACCAAAACAGTATTATTAGAGGGATTCGAACACAGATAAATACCAGATTCTCAACTCCGCGGTAAAGTTTAAAGCCACATAGGGCGCACTTTCCTTAACCTTTACACCCGGGCGATCTTGGGCACTAAGGCCGGTAATGTAGTAAGCTTCTATTACGACCGAGCTATGGTGCATTCGGTTCCCCTACCTTTCCCCTACCGTGTTTAGCCACTGATAAAATCCAACTTCTTTCGAAGTTAGATCTCGCCACACATGAATAGTTTACGCGCATTTCAAATGTCGCATATTAGCATAATACCCGTCAAATGCGCTGAGGAAATATGCGGTAAACTATTCATCAGTGTGCAAGATGTGACTTCGAAATAAGTTATCCATTGCATTTCTGAAAAAAATACCAAGAATACACTTTAACATTTCTTGTTAAATATGAATAATTGACCTTCACAAAGCTTTATATCTTTAGTATTCCTGTTGAAAATTGATAATTTTGTCTTTAAAAACAATGAAAACTTTAAAAATGAGAGAGTGAGATCACTCAAGATGCTGTTGAGATTATAGAAGACATCTGTATCCCCTTTCCCTCAAGCTTCTTAGTGTAATACTTAAAATAAAGATAACTTAACACTAAAATAATGATTCTGTAGATACAGGAAAACAGGAAAGGATACCATAACGTTATGTGTAATGCAATTTCTTTGTACACAGAATGTTGAAAAATTCCGTGGAATAAAAGTGAGAAAAAAAAACACTAAAGAAATGTATATATAAATTCTAAATGAGGACACCACCAACTATGTACAAAAAAATGGCACTATATCTTTAAATGACAACAAGGTAGCTCTGTAAATAGTTACATTTAATAAGAATTTTAAAAGCTTAATAGTACATACATTATTTTCAGCACAAGTATACTAAAGTATATTCAGAGAAAAACCTGAACTTTGTGATCGATTCATATAAGATTAAAGATATCAAATTAGTACACGAGTCAGTGTCAGCAACTGGTGACATAAATTTCATAAATGGCACTATTTTATATACTTCTAATCACTTTGGTTGAATTATTTGTATTTGTATTTATTCATCCTTTTGATCATAGTACATGATATAGGACACACCAAGTACTTATAACTAAAAATTATACAATAAACATATACACAACACAAGTCTAGAAATGAAAATGCAGTAACTGTATATTTATCTGTAGTTGACATATTCAAAAAATTCACCTATACTATAAAAACAATGCTCTAACAGGAACTTTTTCACACAGCATTTAAATTTAGGAAGTGCAGATATGCTCTTTAGGTGTTCAGGTAGGCCGTTATAAAGGCAAAGTCCAGTATATATAAAGCTTTTACCAAACAAACTGGTGTTATGGGGGATTATGCTTATTTGCTCTTTCCTTTGAGTATCATGATTATGCGTTTGTGTATTAGTGGAGTATAAATGGATATTTAATTTAACAAAGGTTACTATTTCTTGGATATACGAGCAAGGTAGAGGCAATATTTTTAATTCTTGAAAAAGTGTTCTGCAACAAGTTCTTTTGTTTACTTTTAGTATGGTACGTATAGCTCTCTTTTGTAATCTAAATATGGTAATCGCTTTTTTGCAGTTCCACCATAGTATTATACCATAAGAAATGATACAGTGAAAGTGTGCATAGTACAGGGATAAAAATGCTTCTCTATGCATTACCTTAGACAGTATAAACAGAGCAAAACACAATTTGCTAAGGTTTTTTAGAAATTTCGTTAATGTGAATATTCCACTTCAAGTTTTTATCTAGATGTAGACCAAGGAGATTTGTGAATTCAGAGTAACCAATACATTTATCATTTAGTATTATATTAGGGCCACTACTTTGGATTCCATGTATATTTTGAAAAGAAATAGCCACTGTCTTTTCTGCATTTATTACTAATCTGTTTGCTTCAAACCACTTGATTAGTTGATTTGTTACCAGTTTTATATTATCATCTAGAGAATAGAAATTTGGCCCGGCTAGAAAAATACTGGTATCATCAGCAAAAGATGTTAAATTACAATTCTTGATAAAACACTCTAGATCATTTATGTATATCAGAAAAAGTACTGGTCCGAGAATTGATCCTTGCGGAACACCATATGTAATAGATCTTTTGAGGGACTGTGAGGTATGAAAGTCATTTGCTTTTTCATCTACTTTTGTAATTTCTACAACCTGTTGACAGTGTGTTAAGTAGGATATGAACCATTCATAGGTTACACCTCTTATTCCTACTGAACTTAACTTTCTTAACAGAATATGCTGATCTACTGTATCGAATGCTTTTGAAAGATCCAAAAATAAACCAACATTTTTCTCCTTCCTATCTACAGATTGATATACACTTTTTACAAAATTTGTTAATGCAGTTTTTCTGATTTTCTTTTCAAAAAGCCATGCTGATTTTTCGAGATTATGTTGTGTATTGTCAGAAAAGCAATCAGTCTTTTGTGCATTACCTTTTTAAATAATTTGGAGAATGCTGAGAGAAGTGAGACTGGCCTATAATTAGAAATTTCACGCACACTACCTTTCTTATTTAATGGTTTAACCTTTGCTATTTTCAGTGGGTCAGGGAAAACACCAGTTGACAAAGACATGTTTATAATTTGGCATCATGGTTTTACAATATATAGGCCAGATCTTTTAACAATATTATCAGGTATTTCATCGATACCACAGGATTCTCTATTTTTAAGACTATTAATTATATTTACTAACTCAATTTCTGTAACTGGTCTTAAAAATAAACTATTGCATTGTGTTCCCTGCGGCAATGTTCCTGGGCATTTATCTGTTCCCTTGCTTGGTGTTATATTTTTGGCCATATCTGCATAATAATTATTAAAAATATTTGCAATTAGTTTGGGCTCATTTACTAGAGTCCCCTCATGTACTAGATAAATATTTTTTGTATTTTAATTTCCTTGTTTAATCTCTTGTTTAACAACTACCACATGGCCCTGGTCTTGTTGTTTGCGCTCTGTATGAATTTTTCATTATGGAGCTTCTTTGCTTCGCGTATTATTCTACTGTATATCTGTTTGTATCGCTTATAATACAGTTTGAAACTTTCTGTAACGTTACCCTGCTTCTTTAATTTATTAAGAAATTTAAGTCTCTCGCCTGATGTTTTAATACCTATTGTGATCCATTTGTGCCTTTGGGGGAGAACTTTTATCTTCTTTTTGGGTATGGCGATCTCGAAAAAATAGCTAAATGTTTTTAGGAATTCATTAAAAGCATCATTTACTGAGTGCAAGTAGTAAACAAGCTCCCATGTTTCCTTTTGTAATAAATGATTTAAGTACTATATATTTGTTTCATTTATCAGTCTAATTAGTTTTTGTGGGGCAAATACCTGTTGCAATTTATAGCCTGATGTATGTTGCAACTTTACAACCTGTGCATTATGGTCAGAGAACCCTGTTTCAATTACATCTAGGTCATTCATAAGCTCCAAATAAATTATGAAAAATAATAATTACATTAAAGCTGTATCATTTATTTAAAATTATCCTAAGCTTAACTTTGTCTTCACAACACAAGAATATTACAGCGTTGAATTTTTAAATGCTTTAATGACATGCATATGCACAGTAATGAATGCTGAAGAAGAAAATGTGAAGTTTTAAAAATAAGATTTAATGCACAGAGTATCTTTCAATAAGAGATTATTTCATGTACTTATCTGACTGTGAAGTATAATTTGCTTAATGTGCACAGCAATTGTTTGGATAAATAGTTTGCTTTAACTTAAACCTCTCAGTCCATGACATACAACTGAATGTGTGTCACATAAGTAACTCAATGAAAGATTACACTCTTAACTATTAATGCTGTTTATAGTTTTAGTTAAGTGATGGAACTGTGTGTTTGAGTATTTAATAAAAAATAATTTAGTAATGTAATTTATTTGCTCACACATTAGGTCCTATGTTATTCCTAATATTTATAAACGACATAAGACGTTTAAGACTAAAAGGTAAATTGACTATGTTTGCTGATGATATATGTTTGTTATATATAGATAACTCTGAGCACCAGCTGATATGACATAGAGCAAGACCTGAATGCATTGAATAGCTGGTATAAGGGCAATAAGTTAACATTAAATGTGTGTAAACCAAAATATATGTTATTTCATAAAAGATCATACGTACCAGTAGTAAATAACAAGATACATTATTAATTTTTAGATGAGTCGTATTTATTACACATCTGCTTCACTTTCGTACCTATTTTGAGGACATGTTTCGCAAATCATCGTAAATAGGTACGAAAGTGAAGCAGATGTGTAATAAATACGACTCATGTAAAAATTAATAATTATTTCGCTTCACTGTGGTGTTCCAATACAGTTAAATCTCGATATAAGAAGATACATGTTGATAACGCAGTGATTGAAAGAGTAACAAAAGTCACATATCTAGGTTTGATTCTAGACAGTACCCTTACATGGAAGAACCATATTATGCATGTAAAAAAATAGGATTCTTCCTGCGTTAGCTGTAATTCACAGGCTGAAATTCAAAGGATTCAATGTTAGTCATTTATGAAGTATCTACCATGCTTTAATTCAATCTCATTTGGATTACTTAAACATCTTATGGGGTAACTCTGTTAAATATTTAATTCATGACCTCGAAGTACCTTAAAATCGTGCCTTGAAAATAATGTACAATCTGCCCTTTAGAACAAACACAAAAACACTCTACCATGTAACTAACATTTTACCATTACAAGTAAACATAGAGTTGTTCTTGATAATATATCTCCCCAAAATAAAAGATAATCTTCTAAATTCCAATCTAACATTTGAAAGCTCCTCAAACGTATATAATACAATAAATAAAGGAAACTTAACGAAACCAACAGTGAACACTACTACTTATGGCCTGAACAGCTTAACCTCACACGTTATCAGCTTAAATAATGCGCTGCCACTGGAACTGAAAGGCCGCAGGAACATAAAAGGTTTTAAAAGGAAAGTTACTGAAAATTTACTGAAGGCATATATTGATAGCTGATAAAGTGTTACACATTTATAGCTGGTTTGGTAGCTGAAATGGTTAAAAATAAATATGGATAAATGTCCCATAGAATATGTAGCTCTTTTTTTTCTGTAAAGTTCTTTGTTACTATTATTACTTGAGTTATAGTTATCTAACTTCGAAAGAAGCTGGATTTCATCAGTGGCTAAACACGGTAGGGGAAAGGTAGGGGAACCGAATGCACCATACCTCGGTCGTAATAGAAGCTTACTACATTACCGGCCTTAGTGCCCAAGATCGCCCGGGTGTAAAGGTTAAGGAAAGTGCGCCCTATGTGGCTTTAAACTTTACCGCGGAGTTGAGAATCTGGTATTTATCTGTGTTCGAATCCCTCTAATAATACTGTTTTGGTAATTAAATTTGGTAATTTTATTTGGTAATTAAATACTAGGTTAAAAGATTGCGTGGCTGTATATATAAAAACCTGTTTTTAACATCAAGATCGATGTCTCAGA
The DNA here is from genome assembly GCA_030765055.1 of Mantis religiosa. Taxonomy (NCBI): domain Eukaryota; kingdom Metazoa; phylum Arthropoda; class Insecta; order Mantodea; family Mantidae; genus Mantis; species Mantis religiosa. The sequence continues at coordinate 236,849,256 of CM060948.1, read as the reverse complement.
ATAGAGCAACAGCTCTTATTAAGCTGAAGTCGGAGCCCTCCGTGTTTAATATGTATCACGGGCTAGAACCCGAGCGTATTTTGATGGCAACAGAGGAAAACCGGCAACTTGTGTTTCTCATTAAATGGAAAAACAGGGATTATAAAAGCTTGGTCCCAGGATTTATAGCCAATATAAAATGGCCGCAGGCTGTGATAGACTTCTGGTTGCAGTGAAGAAGCAGATTATGTAACTCTGTTAGAAAAAAAAATAAATAAAAAAAAAATAATAAAAAAAATAAAGAGTTTTCAATTTTACTTGTATTGTTTTTCTTAGACTTAAGTTGTATGAATATTTCTTAAAATTATTATCGATCAGTTAATAAGCAAAAATAAAAGGGCGCCGGGGTAGCGCGGTGGTTTCGTTCGCGGCTCCCGTTCTAAGGGTCCCGAGTTCGATTCCCGGCTCTGGGGTTGGCGATTTTAAGTCGGCCCTATCCACGCCTTCACCTCTGTCTAGCACACGTGAAGTCTCCCCTATGCCCAACGTGGTTTAGATAGATAGATAGATTCACCTAAGGAATATACAATATTCATGGCTTCGTCCAATTTTTACCCATAAGAATAATACATTTCTTATGAGTAATACAAATATGAATAATACAATAGTAATTAAATAATACAATAGTAGTTAAATAATACAATAGTGATTAAAGAAATGCAGTAGTAATTAACAGAATAATAATACAAATAGTAATTAAGAATAATGCAACTTAGGTAACATAATAGTTTCATGTTTAAGAACTTGGCTGTAAGACACATAATTTTTACCAAAAAAAAATATCAATATTTACTTTATTATTTAATTTTACTTCTTAGAAACTCATCTGTTGTCTGTGACATTACTTTTAGTAGGATATTTTTTAGAGCTTTTCTGAATATTACAAGTATGACCTCCGAAGTTGCACAGGTATTTATTCACAATCATCATTTTAGGAAGCATTGATATGTTGATCATGTTTTAAGTATTCTTCCACTGAATAATAGCAACCTTCTCTTAGAAATGATTTTACAGTCAGTTTAAACCTTTTTTCCGATGTTATACTTTTAATGCCATCGGGTAGTTTGTTATATAATAATACTGCTTTATGTTCGAAGCTATGTGTGAATAAAGTTGTATTGTGGCTTATGATGCGTAGATCTGATTTACTTCTTGTATTATGTGTATGTATCTGCGAATTTGTTTCAAATTGAGCAAGTAGAATTCTTGTCCCAACTAGAGCTTCATATATATACACACTGGGTAATGGAAGTATTTTTAGTAGTTTAAAATATGGTTTACACCTGGTGGTGAAAGGAATATTTACTATATAACGAATAGCCCTTTTCTTTAGTCTAAATATTTTTGATACATCTTTAGCATTTCCCCAGCTAAGTATACCATAAGACATTACAGAATGAAAATAAGCGAAATAAATAATTCTCAACACATTTGTGTTTACAGACTCCCTCATTGATTTAATAGCGAATGTAATTCTGCTTAGTTTCAATTCTAGTTGCTAAATTGGTTTTTCCCATTTTAAATGTTCATCTAACCATATTCCTAGAAATTTGGTATTTGATTCATAGAGTAGTGATTTATTCCCTAAATATATACTAGGGAATTGAGCAGTGTTATTTAGTTTGTGGTGAAAGCCTATAGCTACTGATTTTTCTTCATTTATTTTTAGCTTATTTTTTAAAAACCAATTGACAATTTTTGTATTAAAAGTATTATTATAGCTTAATACCTCATTCGAGGTTTTCCCAGTCATTAATATGCTGGTATCTCGGCAAAGGGTGTCAAATTGATGTTCTCGCCCGTTTTATTTAAACATAGACCTAAATCATTAATATATAAGAGAAATAAAAATGGGCCCAATATTGAACCCTGGGGCACACCTTGCTGTACTATTTTCTCTGAAGATGTTTTACTGTGAATTACACCTAAGTTTTTATCTACATAGTCTAGCTGTACAAATTGACGTCTACGTTCCAGTATATATACATGTGTGTGTGTGTGTGTGTGTGTGTGTGTGTGTGTGTGTGTGTGTGTGTGTGTGTGTGTGTGTATGTATGTTAACAAGGAAGAGGACTAATAATCTATTATTAATTGTAAAACTTTTGCTAATTTGAGATCAAGTCACACTATGTTTAGGAACTAGCTAGCTGACATTGTACATGTTTTAAGAATAAGTGGAATACTAGAAATAAAAGTGAAAGTGGTATATAATGATAATGACACACTGACATTATAATCCTTTCTTACAATGCACAATTATACCCAAAAACTTGTAAAGCTTTTACAGATCAATTCTAATTCCACCAGATCTCTTCTAAGATGGTTACTCACGTACATAATTTGGTGTAGTGTGTACAACAATATTGCATTGTGACTACTGCATTAAACAATATAGAACAAATTAGGTTAATGGAATCTCAGGTCATACTTTTAATTGCTGTTAAAATCTGTGGCATCCTTATCGATGACGTAGATATACACTGAGGAGTAAGGTTAAGAGAACTTAATTCTTCAAAATACTTATCATTGAAATTAAAAAAAAAATGTTTATAAAATTCATATCAAGCATCTCATTTTAATTTAAGCCACCCAGATTATACGCAAACACAGATGTGTCACGTTTACAAATAGAGGTGAAGGAAATAATTTTGAAACTTCCGTCAGCCAGTGTCGGTCAATGAGGTTACTCTGGACCAGAGTTAGCCAACTACTTATAGCTTCAGCAGGATATAACGCACTGGGATAAGCATCGTGACTAAAATGTTTTGCAGCTATGTAAATCGTAGACTGAAAGACTTTAAATGTACGAAGAAGTTAAAATCTCAATTTGTTTTAAGTTATTGGATATAAATGGAGTGTAAGTCTCCCTATCGATCAACACAATTAGTCTAGTGTGTAGGGAAATTATGGGTTCCTCTGAAGCGAAATTTTTTTTGTCGTGTAAGCAGGCACTCTTGGACCAGTTGCTGTACGGTACACCTTCATCGAAACAAAATTTCTTTCCTCCCATCACCTCGTTATATGATCCATGTATGTACTAATCAGTCGTACGAGGTAGGATGAGTGTGGCGCACATGAAAGTGTTCCAAAATGGATGTATGATGGCTGCGACTGTTGCATGGGCAGTATGACGCCGAGAATTGCCATTATGCAAAATACAACTATAGTCAGAACTCCACATTTCGTTGATGTTATTGCAAACCCAAGCTGAGAATTTTTTTAATGTATTGTAATATGACTTACTTTTGGTCGAGTTTCTTCTAGTATAGTGTTCCAGGACAAGGTTTCGTTCATCACAAAAGAGGTTAGCATAACCATTCTTGCAGATGGACGCGTCCGGAACTTTTTAAGTTTTGTTGATGATAAATAGCACCTTTCCTCGGTTTGTTTGTTTCGTGTTGGTTGTAGTCTGCTCAACTTTCGTCTCTTGTAACAACTGTCACATCACCTTCTACTTCAATGTGGTGCAAAAGTACGAGGCATGTTTTTTAAGTCGGTACCGTTTTGCGATTCCGCCACCGCAGCGCTACGGCCGGCGTAAGAGTTGATAAGAGTAAAAAAGTAAATAATTAGTCTGTTAAAACGACGCTGTCAATTGTGAAGTTTATATCAACACCACCAGTATGCCGGAAATTCGTCCCGTAGGAGTTATTACATGACAGTAGATCTACTAATGGAGCAGTCGCTTTTAAGTAAACTTAAAAACCATTGATCGGAGCCAGTTGTATATCTGCAACCTTGGGATTATTAAGCGAGTGCCAAACCACTGGCTTAATAAATAGACAATTCGACTTGTTATTGTTGTCTCCATTTACTGTATTTATACTTTTTATTAGGTATCTAGATATAAAATCGTTTATGTTACATTGAATTTGTCAAAATGAGTCAGTGTAAATCAAAGCAGGGCATAGATAGCCTTCCCTGTTTCACTTATACAGTTTTATAAATTTTAAGGTGAGAAATAAAAATTATAACTTTATTAACACAAAGAAGAAAACCTTTTTGTTATACAACATTATGACTTTCAATGGCTTACATATGATGAAAATATTACCCATATAATATTATATTATTGTCTACCACAAAAATATTGGTCTGAGGTTGCAAAAGTCCATAAATTACCTCAAGTAATTTTATCTATTAAAAATTGTTTCTTTATAGATTCAAAGACAGCAACAATGCTTTATTTTTGCTTATTAACTGATCGATAATAATTTTAATAAATACTCATACAACTTAAGTCTAAGAAAAACAATACAAGTAAAATTGAAAACTCTTTATTTATTTTTTTTTAATTTTTTTTTTTTTTTTTTTTTTTTTTTTTGTTTTACTAACAGAGTTACATAATCTGCTTCTTCACTGCAACCAGAAGACTATCACAGCCTGCGGCCATTTTATATTGGCTATAAATCCTGGGACCAAGCTTTTATAATCCCTGTTTTTCCATTTAATGAGAAACACAAGTTGCCGGTTTTCCTCTGTTGCCATCAAAATACGCTCGGGTTCTAGCCCGTGATACATATTAAACACGGAGGGCTCCGACTTGAGCTTAATAAGAGCTGTTGCTCGATTCTGAGACATCGATCTCGATGTTAAAAATAGGTTTTTGTTTGGATAGGTCATCCTGGTTAGCTGTACCCACTGTGTTGCTTTGTAAGTCTAATAGAAGACTGTTATGCAAGGTTAAGGGTACATTTTATATCGCAATCCTACTAGCCAAATACCTCTGAGAGTTCAGTTCCCTTTAACTGGCCTTAAAAGTAGAAATCCATCGATTCAAGAAGCACAAATTTATAAAGATTGAAAGTCAAATGATATAATCACCTTTTCTCTGACCAAACCTACGTATTATACAGCCACGCAATCTTTTGACCTAGTATTTAATTACCAAATTTAATTACCAAATTTAATTACCAAAACAGTATTATTAGAGGGATTCGAACACAGATAAATACCAGATTCTCAACTCCGCGGTAAAGTTTAAAGCCACATAGGGCGCACTTTCCTTAACCTTTACACCCGGGCGATCTTGGGCGCTAAGGCCGGTAATGTAGTAAGCTTCTATTACGACCGAGCTATGGTGCATTCGGTTCCCCTACCTTTCCCCTACCGTGTTTAGCCACTGATGAAATCCAGCTTCTTTCGAAGTTAGATCTCGCCACACATGAATAGTTTACGCGCATTTCAACTGTCGCATATTAGCATAATACCCGTCAAATGCGCTGAGGAAATATGCGGTAAACTATTCATCAGTGTGCAAGATGTGACTTCGAAATAAGTTATCCATTGCATTTCTGAAAAAAATACCAAGAATACACTTTAATTTTTCTTGTTAAATATGAATAATTGACCTTCACAAAGCTTTATATCTTTAGTATTCCTGTTGCAAATTGATAATTTTGTCTTTAAAAACAATGAAAACTTTAAAAATGAGAGAGTGAGATCACTCAAGATGCTGTTGAGATTATAGAAGACATCTGTATCCCCTTTCCCTCAAGCTTCTTAGTGTAATAGTTAAAATAAAGATAACTTAACACTAAAATAATGATTCTGTAGATACAGGAAAACAGGAAAGGATACCATAACGTTATGTGTAATGCAATTTCTTTGTACACAGAATGTTGAAAAATTCCGTGGAATAAAAGTGAGAAAAAAAACACTAAAGAAATGTATATATAAATTCTAAATGAGGACACCACTAACTATGTACAAAAAAATGGCACTATATCTTTAAATGACAACAAGGTAGCTCTGTAAATAGTTACATTTAATAAGAATTTTAAAAGCTTAATAGTACATACATTATTTTCAGCACAAGTATACTAAAGTATATTCAGAGAAAAACCTGAACTTTGTGATCGATTCATATAAGATTAAAGATCTCAAATTAGTACATGAGTCAGTGTCAGCAACTGGTGACATAAATTTCATAAATGGCACTATTTTATATACTTCTAATCACTTTGGTTGAATTATTTGTATTTGTATTTATTCATCCTTTTGATCATAGTACATGATATAGGACACACCACGTACTTATAACTAAAAATTATACAATAAACATATACACAACACAAGTTTAGAAATGAAAATGCAGAAACTGTATATTTATCTGTAGTTGACATATTCAAAAAATTCACCTATACTATAAAAACAATGCTCTAACAGGAACTTTTTCACACAGCATTTAAATTTAGGAAGTGCAGATATGCTCTTTAGGTGTTCAGGTAGGCCGTTATAAAGGCAAAGTCCAGTATATATAAAGCTTTTACCAAACAAACTGGTGTTATGGGGGATTATACTTATTTGCTCTTTTCATTGAGTATCATGATTATGCGTTTGTGTATTAGTGGAGTATAAATGGATATTTAATTTAACAAAGGTTACTATTTCTTGGATATACGAGCAAGGTAGAGGCAATATTTTTAATTCTTGAAAAAGTGTTCTGCAACAAGTTCTTTTGTTTACCTTTAGTATGGTACGTATAGCTCTCTTTTGTAATCTAAATATGGTAATCGCTTTTTTGCAGTTCCACCATAGTATTATACCATAAGAAATGATACAGTGAAAGTGTGCATAGTACAGGGATAAAAATGCTTCTCTATGCATTACCTTAGACAGTATAAACAGAGCAAAACACAATTTGCTAAGGTTTTTTAGAAATTTCGTTAATGTGAATATTCCACTTCAAGTTTTTATCTAGATGTAGACCAAGGAGATTTGTGAATTCAGAGTAACCAATAAATTTATCATTTAGTATTATATTAGGGCCACTACTTTGGATTCCATGTATATTTTGAAAAGAAATAGCCACTGTCTTTTCTGCATTTATTACTAATCTGTTTGCTTCAAACCACTTGATTAGTTGATTTGTTACCAGTTTTATATTATCATCTAGAGAATAGAAATTTGGCCCGGCTAGAAAAATACTGGTATCATCAGCAAAAGATGTTAAATTACAATTCTTGATAAAACACTCTAGATCATTTATGTATATCAGAAAAAGTACTGGTCCGAGAATTGATCCTTGCGGAACACCATATGTAATAGATCTTTTGAGGGACTGTGAGGTATGAAAGTCATTTGCTTTTTCATCTACTTTTGTAATTTCTACAACCTGTTGACAGTGTGTTAAGTAGGATATGAACCATTCATAGGTTACACCTCTTATTCCTACTGAACTTAACTTTCTTAACAGAATATGCTGATCTACTGTATCGAATGCTTTTGAAAGATCCAAAAATAAACCAACATTTTTCTCCTTCCTATCTACAGATTGATATACACTTTTTACAAAATTTGTTAATGCAGTTTTTCTGATTTTCTTTTCAAAAAGCCATGCTGACTTTTCGAGATTATGTTGTGTTTTGTCAGAAAAGCAATCAGTCTTTTGTGCATTACCTTTTTAAATAATTTGGAGCATGCTGAGAGAAGTGAGACTGGCCTATAATTAGAAATTTCACGCACACTACCTTTCTTATATAATGGTTTAACCTTTGCTATTTTCAGTGGGTCAGGGAAAACACCAGTTGACAAAGACATGTTTATAATATGGCATCGTGGTTTTACAATATATAGGCCAGATCTTTTAACAATATTATCAGGTATTTCATCGATACCACAGGATTCTCTATTTTTGAGACTATTAATTATATTTACTAACTCAATTTCTGTAACTGGTCTTAAAAATAAACTATTGCATTGTGTTCCCTGCGGCAATGTTCCTGGGCATTTATCTGTTCCCTTGCTTGGTGTTATATTTTTGGCCATATCTGCATAATAATTATTAAAAACATTTGCAATTAGTTTGGGCTCATTTACTAGAGTCCCCTCATGTACTAGATAAATATTTTTTGTATTTTGATTTCCTTGTTTAATCTCTTGTTTAACAACTACCACATGGCCCTGGTCTTGTTGTTTGCGCTCTGTATGAATTTTTCATTATGGAGCTTCTTTGCTTCGCCTATTATTCTACTGTATATCTGTTTGTATTGCTTATAATACAGTTTGAAACTTTCTGTAACGTTACCCTGCTTCTTTAATTTATTAAGAAATTTAAGTCTCTCGCCTGATGTTTTAATACCTATTGTGATCCATTTGTGCCTTTGGGGGAGAACTTTTATCTTCTTTTTGGGTATGGCGATCTCGAAAAAATAGCTAAATGTTTTTAGGAATTCATTAAAAGCATCATTTACTGAGTGCAAGTAGTAAACAAGCTCCCATGTTTCCTTTTGTAATAAATGATTTAAGTACTATATATTTGTTTCATTTATCAGTCTAATTAGTTTTTGTGGGGCAAATACCTGTTGCAATTTATAGCCTGATGTATGTTGCAACTTTACAACCTGTGCATTATGGTCAGAGAACCCTGTTTCAATTACATCTAGGTCATTCATAAGCTCCAAATAAATTATGAAAAATAATAATTACATTAAAGCTGTATCATTTATTTAAAATTGTCCTAAGCTTAACTTTGTCTTCACAACACAAGAATATTACAGCGTTGAATTTTTAAATGCTTTAATGACATGCATATGCACAGTAATGAATGCTGAAGAAGAAAATGTGAAGTTTTAAAAATAAGATTTAATGCACAGAGTATCTTCCAATAAGAGATTATTTCATGTACTTATCTGACTGTGAAGTATAATGTGCTTAATGTGCACAGCAATTGTTTGGATAAATAGTTTGCTTTAACTTAAACCTCTCAGTCCATGACATACAACTGAATGTGTGTCACATAAGTAACTCAATGAAAGATTACACTCTTAACTATTAATGCTGTTTATAGTTTTAGTTAAGTGATGGAACTGTGTGTTTGAGTATTTAATAAAAAATAATTTAGTAATGTAATTTATTTGCTCACACATTAGGTCCTATGTTATTCCTAATATTTATAAACGACATAAGACGTTTAAGACTAAAAGGTAAATTGGCTATGTTTGCTGATGATATATGTTTGTTATATATAGATAACTCTGAGCACCAGCTGATATGACATAGAGCAAGACCTGAATGCATTGAATAGCTGGTATAAGGGCAATAAGTTAACATTAAATGTGTGTAAACCAAAATATATGTTATTTCATAAAAGATCATACGTACCAGTAGTAAATAACAAGATACATTATTAATTTTTAGATGAGTCGTATTTATTACACATCTGCTTCACTTTCATACCTATTTTGAGGACATGTTTCGCAAATCATCGTAAATAGGTACGAAAGTGAAGCAGATGTGTAATAAATACGACTCATGTAAAAATTAATAATTATTTCGCTTCACTGTGGTGTTCCAATACAGTTAAATCTCGATATAAGAAGATACATGTTGATAACGCAGTGATTGAAAGAGTAACAAAAGTCACATATCTGGGTTTGATTCTAGACAGTACCCTTACATGGAAGAACCATATTATGCATGTAAAAAAATAGGATTCTTCCTGCGTTAGCTGTAATTCACAGGCTGAAATTCAAAGGATTCAATGTTAGTCATTTATGAAGTATCTACCATGCTTTAATTCAATCTCATTTGGGTTACTTAAACATCTTATGGGGTAACTCTGTTAAATATTTAATTCATGACCTCGAAGTACTTTAAAATCGTGCCTTGAAAATAATGTACAATCTGCCCTTTAGAACAAACACAAAAACACTCTACCATGTAACTAACATTTTACCATTACAAGTAAACATAGAGTTGTTCTTGATAATATATCTCCCCAAAATAAAAGATAATCTTTTAAATTCCAATCTAACATTTGAAAGCTCCTCAAATGTATATAATACAATAAATAAAGGAAACTTAACGAAACCAACAGTGAACACTACTACTTATGGCCTGAACAGCTTAACCTCACACGTTATCAGCTTAAATAATGCGCTGCCACTGGAACTGAAAGGCCGCAGGAACATAAAAGGTTTTAAAAGGAAAGTTACTGAAAATTTACTGAAGGCATATATTGATAGCTGATAAAGTGTTACACATTTATAGCTGGTTTGGTAGCTGAAATGGTTAAAAATAAATATGGATTAATGTCCCATAGAATATGTAGCTCTTTTTTTTCTGTAAAGTTCTTTGTTACTATTATTACCTGAGTTATAGTGAATGTTTGTATCTTTGTATGTTTCATATATGTTATTCTTGTACGGTAATTCATTCCTACAATGAAAATGTAATATAAGGATTATTAAGGGCTGTTTGCCATCATTTTATATATTTTTGTACTGTTCCCTAGCATGAGCTATTGCTCTGGGAACGTTTCCAGATAGCAATAAATAAATAAAAATTAATAAATCTAACCATTATTTCTTTTGACAGTCCATAATTCCCTTATGTGTTCACTACAAAGAAACAAGAAGTGCATTATATAGCAAAATAATGTGCAGTTTTATGTACTTTTCAAAATTATTACCTGGCTTCGCATCACTGCATGTAACGGATGGCTCATATACTAGGTTAAGCACCTTTTTTCCATACCAAAGATTGACATCTTCATTCCAACTTAGAACATTGAGAGAATGTTTAACAATGTAGTCTCATGTCACATGTAACACATCTGTGGGTCATGCTAGTAACGTTATATCTCCGTTAAAATGGTCAGCATTACAAAAGTTGTGTACCAATGTTACTCATAAATGGTGGCAAATGCATGTTGAGAACAGATGTACCACAGAATAATACAGCAATGCTGTGCAAATATCACTTTAACTTGTTATTTCTCCTGACCCATTTGTCCAAATTGTGTTGCGATATATGAGGTGTTCAACACTATGCGCCTTTAACGGTAGTCCTACTTTGCAGAAGACTAAGTGTTAGACCTCGACACTGGTTATAGATGGATGGATGGACGGATGGATGGATGGATGGACGGATGGATGGACGGACGGACGGACGGACGAACGGAGGGACGGAGGGACGGAGGGACGGCGGCGCGGCGGGACGGCGGGACGGACGGACGGAGGGACGGTGGGGCGGAGGGACGGACGGACGGACGGAGGGACGGAGGGACGGAGGGACGGAGGGACGGAGGGACGGAGGGACGGACGGACGGACGGAGGGACGGTGGGACGGAGGGACGGAGGGACGGACGGACGGACGGAGGGACGGTGGGGCGGAGGGACGGACGGACGGAGGGACGGTGGGGCGGAGGGACGGACGGACGGACGGAGGGACGGAGGGACGGAGGGACGGACGGACGGACGGAGGGACGGTGGGGCCGAGGGACGGACAGAGGGACGGAGGGACGGAGGGACGGACGGACGGACGGAGGGACGGTGGGGCGGAGGGACGGACGGACGGACGGAGGGACGGAGGGACGGAGGGACGGACGGACGGACGGAGGGACGGTGGGGCGGAGGGACGGACGGACGGAGGGACGGACGGCGGATAGATAGATAGATAGATAGATAGATAGATAGATAGATAGATAGATAGATAGATAGATAGATAGATAGATAGATAGATAGATAGATAGATAGATAGATAGATAGATAGATAGATAGATAGATAGATAGATAGATAGATAGATCGATAGATAGATAGATAGATAGATAGATAGATAGATAGATAGATAGATAGATAGATAGATAGATAGATAGATAGATAGATAGATAGATAGATAGATAGATAGATAGATAGATAGATAGATAGATAGATAGATAGATAGATAGATAGATAGATAGATAGATAGATAGATAGATAGATAGATAGATAGATAGATAGATAGATAGATAGATAGATAGATAGATAGATAGATAGATAGATAGATAGATAGATAGATAGATAGATAGATAGATAGATAGATAGATAGATAGATAGATAGATAGATAGATAGATAGATAGATAGATAGATAGATAGATAGATAGATAGATAGATAGATAGATAGATAGATAGATAGATAGATAGATAGATAGATAGATAGATAGATAGATAGATAGATAGATAGATAGATAGATAGATAGATAGATAGATAGATAGATAGATAGATAGATAGATAGATAGATAGATAGATAGATAGATAGATAGATAGATAGATAGATAGATAGATAGATAGATAGATAGATAGATAGATAGATAGATAGATAGATAGATAGATAGATAGATAGATAGATAGATAGATAGATAGATAGATAGATAGATAGATAGATAGATAGATAGATAGATAGATAGATAGATAGATAGATAGATAGATAGATAGATAGATAGATAGATAGATAGATAGATAGATAGATAGATAGATAGATAGATAGATAGATAGATAGATAGATAGATAGATAGATAGATAGATAGATAGATAGATAGATAGATAGATAGATAGATAGATAGATAGATAGATAGATAGATAGATAGATAGATAGATAGATAGATAGATAGATAGATAGATAGATAGATAGATAGATAGATAGATAGATAGATAGATAGATAGATAGATAGATAGATAGATAGATAGATAGATAGATAGATAGATAGATAGATAGATAGATAGATAGATAGATAGATAGATAGATAGATAGATAGATAGATAGATAGATAGATAGATAGATAGATAGATAGATAGATAGATAGATAGATAGATAGATAGATAGATAGATAGATAGATAGATAGATAGATAGATAGATAGATAGATAGATAGATAGATAGATAGATAGATAGATAGATAGATAGATAGATAGATAGATAGATAGATAGATAGATAGATAGATAGATAGATAGATAGATAGATAGATAGATAGATAGATAGATAGATAGATAGATAGATAGATAGATAGATAGATAGATAGATAGATAGATAGATAGATAGATAGATAGATAGATAGATAGATAGATAGATAGATAGATAGATAGATAGATAGATAGATAGATAGATAGATAGATAGATAGATAGATAGATAGATAGATAGATAGATAGATAGATAGATAGATAGATAGATAGATAGATAGATAGATAGATAGATAGATAGATAGATAGATAGATAGATAGATAGATAGATAGATAGATAGATAGATAGATAGATAGATAGATAGATAGATAGATAGATAGATAGATAGATAGATAGATAGATAGATAGATAGATAGATAGATAGATAGATAGATAGATAGATAGATAGATAGATAGATAGATAGATAGATAGATAGATAGATAGATAGATAGATAGATAGATAGATAGATAGATAGATAGATAGATAGATAGATAGATAGATAGATAGATAGATAGATAGATAGATAGATAGATAGATAGATAGATAGATAGATAGATAGATAGATAGATAGATAGATAGATAGATAGATAGATAGATAGATAGATAGATAGATAGATAGATAGATAGATAGATAGATAGATAGATAGATAGATAGATAGATAGATAGATAGATAGATAGATAGATAGATAGATAGATAGATAGATAGATAGATAGATAGATAGATAGATAGATAGATAGATAGATAGATAGATAGATAGATAGATAGATAGATAGATAGATAGATAGATAGATAGATAGATAGATAGATAGATAGATAGATAGATAGATAGATAGATAGATAGATAGATAGATAGATAGATAGATAGATAGATAGATAGATAGATAGATAGATAGATAGATAGATAGATAGATAGATAGATAGATAGATAGATAGATAGATAGATAGATAGATAGATAGATAGATAGATAGATAGATAGATAGATAGATAGATAGATAGATAGATAGATAGATAGATAGATAGATAGATAGATAGATAGATAGATAGATAGATAGATAGATAGATAGATAGATAGATAGATAGATAGATAGATAGATAGATAGATAGATAGATAGATAGATAGATAGATAGATAGATAGATAGATAGATAGATAGATAGATAGATAGATAGATAGATAGATAGATAGATAGATAGATAGATAGATAGATAGATAGATAGATAGATAGATAGATAGATAGATAGATAGATAGATAGATAGATAGATAGATAGATAGATAGATAGATAGATAGATAGATAGATAGATAGATAGATAGATAGATAGATAGATAGATAGATAGATAGATAGATAGATAGATAGATAGATAGATAGATAGATAGATAGATAGATAGATAGATAGATAGATAGATAGATAGATAGATAGATAGATAGATAGATAGATAGATAGATAGATAGATAGATAGATAGATAGATAGATAGATAGATAGATAGATAGATAGATAGATAGATAGATAGATAGATAGATAGATAGATAGATAGATAGATAGATAGATAGATAGATAGATAGATAGATAGATAGATAGATAGATAGATAGATAGATAGATAGATAGATAGATAGATAGATAGATAGATAGATAGATAGATAGATAGATAGATAGATAGATAGATAGATAGATAGATAGATAGATAGATAGATAGATAGATAGATAGATAGATAGATAGATAGATAGATAGATAGATAGATAGATAGATAGATAGATAGATAGATAGATAGATAGATAGATAGATAGATAGATAGATAGATAGATAGATAGATAGATAGATAGATAGATAGATAGATAGATAGATAGATAGATAGATAGATAGATAGATAGATAGATAGATAGATAGATAGATAGATAGATAGATAGATAGATAGATAGATAGATAGATAGATAGATAGATAGATAGATAGATAGATAGATAGATAGATAGATAGATAGATAGATAGATAGATAGATAGATAGATAGATAGATAGATAGATAGATAGATAGATAGATAGATAGATAGATAGATAGATAGATAGATAGATAGATAGATAGATAGATAGATAGATAGATAGATAGATAGATAGATAGATAGATAGATAGATAGATAGATAGATAGATAGATAGATAGATAGATAGATAGATAGATAGATAGATAGATAGATAGATAGATAGATAGATAGATAGATAGATAGATAGATAGATAGATAGATAGATAGATAGATAGATAGATAGATAGATAGATAGATAGATAGATAGATAGATAGATAGATAGATAGATAGATAGATAGATAGATAGATAGATAGATAGATAGATAGATAGATAGATAGATAGATAGATAGATAGATAGATAGATAGATAGATAGATAGATAGATAGATAGATAGATAGATAGATAGATAGATAGATAGATAGATAGATAGATAGATAGATAGATAGATAGATAGATAGATAGATAGATAGATAGATAGATAGATAGATAGATAGATAGATAGATAGATAGATAGATAGATAGATAGATAGATAGATAGATAGATAGATAGATAGATAGATAGATAGATAGATAGATAGATAGATAGATAGATAGATAGATAGATAGATAGATAGATAGATAGATAGATAGATAGATAGATAGATAGATAGATAGATAGATAGATAGATAGATAGATAGATAGATAGATAGATAGATAGATAGATAGATAGATAGATAGATAGATAGATAGATAGATAGATAGATAGATAGATAGATAGATAGATAGATAGATAGATAGATAGATAGATAGATAGATAGATAGATAGATAGATAGATAGATAGATAGATAGATAGATAGATAGATAGATAGATAGATAGATAGATAGATAGATAGATAGATAGATAGATAGATAGATAGATAGATAGATAGATAGATAGATAGATAGATAGATAGATAGATAGATAGATAGATAGATAGATAGATAGATAGATAGATAGATAGATAGATAGATAGATAGATAGATAGATAGATAGATAGATAGATAGATAGATAGATAGATAGATAGATAGATAGATAGATAGATAGATAGATAGATAGATAGATAGATAGATAGATAGATAGATAGATAGATAGATAGATAGATAGATAGATAGATAGATAGATAGATAGATAGATAGATAGATAGATAGATAGATAGATAGATAGATAGATAGATAGATAGATAGATAGATAGATAGATAGATAGATAGATAGATAGATAGATAGATAGATAGATAGATAGATAGATAGATAGATAGATAGATAGATAGATAGATAGATAGATAGATAGATAGATAGATAGATAGATAGATAGATAGATAGATAGATAGATAGATAGATAGATAGATAGATAGATAGATAGATAGATAGATAGATAGATAGATAGATAGATAGATAGATAGATAGATAGATAGATAGATAGATAGATAGATAGATAGATAGATAGATAGATAGATAGATAGATAGATAGATAGATAGATAGATAGATAGATAGATAGATAGATAGATAGATAGATAGATAGATAGATAGATAGATAGATAGATAGATAGATAGATAGATAGATAGATAGATAGATAGATAGATAGATAGATAGATAGATAGATAGATAGATAGATAGATAGATAGATAGATAGATAGATAGATAGATAGATAGATAGATAGATAGATAGATAGATAGATAGATAGATAGATAGATAGATAGATAGATAGATAGATAGATAGATAGATAGATAGATAGATAGATAGATAGATAGATAGATAGATAGATAGATAGATAGATAGATAGATAGATAGATAGATAGATAGATAGATAGATAGATAGATAGATAGATAGATAGATAGATAGATAGATAGATAGATAGATAGATAGATAGATAGATAGATAGATAGATAGATAGATAGATAGATAGATAGATAGATAGATAGATAGATAGATAGATAGATAGATAGATAGATAGATAGATAGATAGATAGATAGATAGATAGATAGATAGATAGATAGATAGATAGATAGATAGATAGATAGATAGATAGATAGATAGATAGATAGATAGATAGATAGATAGATAGATAGATAGATAGATAGATAGATAGATAGATAGATAGATAGATAGATAGATAGATAGATAGATAGATAGATAGATAGATAGATAGATAGATAGATAGATAGATAGATAGATAGATAGATAGATAGATAGATAGATAGATAGATAGATAGATAGATAGATAGATAGATAGATAGATAGATAGATAGATAGATAGATAGATAGATAGATAGATAGATAGATAGATAGATAGATAGATAGATAGATAGATAGATAGATAGATAGATAGATAGATAGATAGATAGATAGATAGATAGATAGATAGATAGATAGATAGATAGATAGATAGATAGATAGATAGATAGATAGATAGATAGATAGATAGATAGATAGATAGATAGATAGATAGATAGATAGATAGATAGATAGATAGATAGATAGATAGATAGATAGATAGATAGATAGATAGATAGATAGATAGATAGATAGATAGATAGATAGATAGATAGATAGATAGATAGATAGATAGATAGATAGATAGATAGATAGATAGATAGATAGATAGATAGATAGATAGATAGATAGATAGATAGATAGATAGATAGATAGATAGATAGATAGATAGATAGATAGATAGATAGATAGATAGATAGATAGATAGATAGATAGATAGATAGATAGATAGATAGATAGATAGATAGATAGATAGATAGATAGATAGATAGATAGATAGATAGATAGATAGATAGATAGATAGATAGATAGATAGATAGATAGATAGATAGATAGATAGATAGATAGATAGATAGATAGATAGATAGATAGATAGATAGATAGATAGATAGATAGATAGATAGATAGATAGATAGATAGATAGATAGATAGATAGATAGATAGATAGATAGATAGATAGATAGATAGATAGATAGATAGATAGATAGATAGATAGATAGATAGATAGATAGATAGATAGATAGATAGATAGATAGATAGATAGATAGATAGATAGATAGATAGATAGATAGATAGATAGATAGATAGATAGATAGATAGATAGATAGATAGATAGATAGATAGATAGATAGATAGATAGATAGATAGATAGATAGATAGATAGATAGATAGATAGATAGATAGATAGATAGATAGATAGATAGATAGATAGATAGATAGATAGATAGATAGATAGATAGATAGATAGATAGATAGATAGATAGATAGATAGATAGATAGATAGATAGATAGATAGATAGATAGATAGATAGATAGATAGATAGATAGATAGATAGATAGATAGATAGATAGATAGATAGATAGATAGATAGATAGATAGATAGATAGATAGATAGATAGATAGATAGATAGATAGATAGATAGATAGATAGATAGATAGATAGATAGATAGATAGATAGATAGATAGATAGATAGATAGATAGATAGATAGATAGATAGATAGATAGATAGATAGATAGATAGATAGATAGATAGATAGATAGATAGATAGATAGATAGATAGATAGATAGATAGATAGATAGATAGATAGATAGATAGATAGATAGATAGATAGATAGATAGATAGATAGATAGATAGATAGATAGATAGATAGATAGATAGATAGATAGATAGATAGATAGATAGATAGATAGATAGATAGATAGATAGATAGATAGATAGATAGATAGATAGATAGATAGATAGATAGATAGATAGATAGATAGATAGATAGATAGATAGATAGATAGATAGATAGATAGATAGATAGATAGATAGATAGATAGATAGATAGATAGATAGATAGATAGATAGATAGATAGATAGATAGATAGATAGATAGATAGATAGATAGATAGATAGATAGATAGATAGATAGATAGATAGATAGATAGATAGATAGATAGATAGATAGATAGATAGATAGATAGATAGATAGATAGATAGATAGATAGATAGATAGATAGATAGATAGATAGATAGATAGATAGATAGATAGATAGATAGATAGATAGATAGATAGATAGATAGATAGATAGATAGATAGATAGATAGATAGATAGATAGATAGATAGATAGATAGATAGATAGATAGATAGATAGATAGATAGATAGATAGATAGATAGATAGATAGATAGATAGATAGATAGATAGATAGATAGATAGATAGATAGATAGATAGATAGATAGATAGATAGATAGATAGATAGATAGATAGATAGATAGATAGATAGATAGATAGATAGATAGATAGATAGATAGATAGATAGATAGATAGATAGATAGATAGATAGATAGATAGATAGATAGATAGATAGATAGATAGATAGATAGATAGATAGATAGATAGATAGATAGATAGATAGATAGATAGATAGATAGATAGATAGATAGATAGATAGATAGATAGATAGATAGATAGATAGATAGATAGATAGATAGATAGATAGATAGATAGATAGATAGATAGATAGATAGATAGATAGATAGATAGATAGATAGATAGATAGATAGATAGATAGATAGATAGATAGATAGATAGATAGATAGATAGATAGATAGATAGATAGATAGATAGATAGATAGATAGATAGATAGATAGATAGATAGATAGATAGATAGATAGATAGATAGATAGATAGATAGATAGATAGATAGATAGATAGATAGATAGATAGATAGATAGATAGATAGATAGATAGATAGATAGATAGATAGATAGATAGATAGATAGATAGATAGATAGATAGATAGATAGATAGATAGATAGATAGATAGATAGATAGATAGATAGATAGATAGATAGATAGATAGATAGATAGATAGATAGATAGATAGATAGATAGATAGATAGATAGATAGATAGATAGATAGATAGATAGATAGATAGATAGATAGATAGATAGATAGATAGATAGATAGATAGATAGATAGATAGATAGATAGATAGATAGATAGATAGATAGATAGATAGATAGATAGATAGATAGATAGATAGATAGATAGATAGATAGATAGATAGATAGATAGATAGATAGATAGATAGATAGATAGATAGATAGATAGATAGATAGATAGATAGATAGATAGATAGATAGATAGATAGATAGATAGATAGATAGATAGATAGATAGATAGATAGATAGATAGATAGATAGATAGATAGATAGATAGATAGATAGATAGATAGATAGATAGATAGATAGATAGATAGATAGATAGATAGATAGATAGATAGATAGATAGATAGATAGATAGATAGATAGATAGATAGATAGATAGATAGATAGATAGATAGATAGATAGATAGATAGATAGATAGATAGATAGATAGATAGATAGATAGATAGATAGATAGATAGATAGATAGATAGATAGATAGATAGATAGATAGATAGATAGATAGATAGATAGATAGATAGATAGATAGATAGATAGATAGATAGATAGATAGATAGATAGATAGATAGATAGATAGATAGATAGATAGATAGATAGATAGATAGATAGATAGATAGATAGATAGATAGATAGATAGATAGATAGATAGATAGATAGATAGATAGATAGATAGATAGATAGATAGATAGATAGATAGATAGATAGATAGATAGATAGATAGATAGATAGATAGATAGATAGATAGATAGATAGATAGATAGATAGATAGATAGATAGATAGATAGATAGATAGATAGATAGATAGATAGATAGATAGATAGATAGATAGATAGATAGATAGATAGATAGATAGATAGATAGATAGATAGATAGATAGATAGATAGATAGATAGATAGATAGATAGATAGATAGATAGATAGATAGATAGATAGATAGATAGATAGATAGATAGATAGATAGATAGATAGATAGATAGATAGATAGATAGATAGATAGATAGATAGATAGATAGATAGATAGATAGATAGATAGATAGATAGATAGATAGATAGATAGATAGATAGATAGATAGATAGATAGATAGATAGATAGATAGATAGATAGATAGATAGATAGATAGATAGATAGATAGATAGATAGATAGATAGATAGATAGATAGATAGATAGATAGATAGATAGATAGATAGATAGATAGATAGATAGATAGATAGATAGATAGATAGATAGATAGATAGATAGATAGATAGATAGATAGATAGATAGATAGATAGATAGATAGATAGATAGATAGATAGATAGATAGATAGATAGATAGATAGATAGATAGATAGATAGATAGATAGATAGATAGATAGATAGATAGATAGATAGATAGATAGATAGATAGATAGATAGATAGATAGATAGATAGATAGATAGATAGATAGATAGATAGATAGATAGATAGATAGATAGATAGATAGATAGATAGATAGATAGATAGATAGATAGATAGATAGATAGATAGATAGATAGATAGATAGATAGATAGATAGATAGATAGATAGATAGATAGATAGATAGATAGATAGATAGATAGATAGATAGATAGATAGATAGATAGATAGATAGATAGATAGATAGATAGATAGATAGATAGATAGATAGATAGATAGATAGATAGATAGATAGATAGATAGATAGATAGATAGATAGATAGATAGATAGATAGATAGATAGATAGATAGATAGATAGATAGATAGATAGATAGATAGATAGATAGATAGATAGATAGATAGATAGATAGATAGATAGATAGATAGATAGATAGATAGATAGATAGATAGATAGATAGATAGATAGATAGATAGATAGATAGATAGATAGATAGATAGATAGATAGATAGATAGATAGATAGATAGATAGATAGATAGATAGATAGATAGATAGATAGATAGATAGATAGATAGATAGATAGATAGATAGATAGATAGATAGATAGATAGATAGATAGATAGATAGATAGATAGATAGATAGATAGATAGATAGATAGATAGATAGATAGATAGATAGATAGATAGATAGATAGATAGATAGATAGATAGATAGATAGATAGATAGATAGATAGATAGATAGATAGATAGATAGATAGATAGATAGATAGATAGATAGATAGATAGATAGATAGATAGATAGATAGATAGATAGATAGATAGATAGATAGATAGATAGATAGATAGATAGATAGATAGATAGATAGATAGATAGATAGATAGATAGATAGATAGATAGATAGATAGATAGATAGATAGATAGATAGATAGATAGATAGATAGATAGATAGATAGATAGATAGATAGATAGATAGATAGATAGATAGATAGATAGATAGATAGATAGATAGATAGATAGATAGATAGATAGATAGATAGATAGATAGATAGATAGATAGATAGATAGATAGATAGATAGATAGATAGATAGATAGATAGATAGATAGATAGATAGATAGATAGATAGATTTATTCACCTAAGGAATATACAATATTCATGGCTTCGTCCAATTTTTACCCATAAGAATAATACATTTCTTATGAGTAATACAAATATGGATAATACAATAGTAATTAAATAATACAATAGTAGTTAATTAATACAATAGTGATTAAAGAAATGCAGTAGTAATTAACAGAATAATAATACAAATAGTAATTTAGAATAATGCAACTTAGGTCACATAATAGTTTCATGTTTAAGAACTTGGCTGTAAGACACATAACTTTTAACAAAAAAATAACAATATTTACTTTATTATTTAATTTTACTTCTTAGAAACTCATCTGTTGTCTGTGACATTACTTTTAGTAGGATATTTTTTAGAGCTTTTCTGAATATTACAAGTATGACCTCCGAAGTTGCACAGGTATTTATTCACAATCATCATTTTAGGAAGCATTGATATGTTGATCATGTTTTAAGTATTCTTCCACTGAATAATAGCAACCTTCTCTTAGAAATGATTTTACAGTCAGTTTAAACCTTTTTTCCGATGTTATACTTTTAATCCCATCGGGTAGTTTGTTATATAATAATACTGCTTTATGTTCGAAGCTATGTGTGAATAAAGTTGTATTGTGGCTTATGATGCGTAGATCTGATTTACTTCTGGTATTATGTGTATGTATCTGCGAATTCGTTTCAAATTGAGCAAGTAGAATTCTTGTCCTAACTAGAGCTTCATATATATACACACAGGATAATGGAAGTATTTTAGTAGTTTAAAATATGGTTTACAGCTGGTGGTGAAAGGAATATTTACTATATAACGAATAGCCCTTTTCTTTAGTCTAAATATTTTTGATACATCTTTAGCATTTCCCCAGCTAAGTATACCATAAGACATTACAGAATGAAAATAAGCGAAATAAATAATTCTCAACACATTTGTGTTTACAGACTCCCTCATTGATTTGATAGCGAATGTAATTCTGCTTAGTTTCAATTCTAGTTGCTGAATTGGTTTTTCCCATTTTAAATGTTCATCTAACCATATTCCTAGAAATTTGGTATTTGATTCATAGAGTAGTGATTTATTCCCTAAATATATACTAGGGAATTGAGCAGTGTTATTTAGTTTGTGGTGAAAGCCTATAGCTACTGATTTTTCTTCATTTATTTTTAGCTTATTTTTTAAAAACCAATTGACAATTTTTGTATTAAAAGTATTATTATAGCTTAATACCTCATTCGAGGTTTTCCCAGTCATTAATATGCTGGTATCTCGGCAAAGAGTGTCAAATTGATGTTCTCGCCCGTTTTATTTAAACCTAGACCTAAATCATTAATATATAAGAGAAATAAAAATGGGCCCAATATTGAACCCTGGGGCACACCTTGCTGTACTATTTTCTCTGAAGATGTTTTACTGTGAATTACACCTAAGTTTTTATCTACATAGTCCAGCTTTACAACTTGACGTCTACGTTCCAGTATATATATACATGTGTGTGTGTGTGTATGTATGTTAACAAGGAAGAGGACTAATAATCTATTATTAATTGTAAAACTTTTGCTAATTTGA
Source organism: Mantis religiosa (assembly GCA_030765055.1). NCBI lineage: Eukaryota > Metazoa > Arthropoda > Insecta > Mantodea > Mantidae > Mantis > Mantis religiosa. The sequence goes on along the minus strand of CM060948.1, from coordinate 236,825,464 downwards.
GATCAAGTCACACTATGTTTAGGAACTAGCTAGCTGACATTGTACATGTTTTAAGAATAAGTGGAATACTAGAAATAAAAATGAAAGTGGTATATAATGATAATGACACACTGACATTATAATCCTTTCTTACAATGCACAATTATACCCAAAAACTTGTAAAGCATTTACAGATCAATTCTAATTCCACCAGATCTCTTCTAAGATGGTTACTCAGGTGCATAATTTGGTGTAGTGTGTACAACAATATTGCATAGTGACTACTGCATTAAACAATATAGAACAAATTAGGTTAATGGAATCTCAGGTCATACTTTTAATTGCTGTTAAAATCTGTGGCATTCTTTATCGATGACGTAGTAATACACTGAGGAGTAAGGTTAAGAGAACTTAATTCTTCAAAATACTTATCATTGAAATTAAAAAAAATGTTAATAAAATTCATATCAAGCATCTCATTTTAATTTAAGCCACCAAGATTATACGCAAACACAGATGTGTCACGTTTACAAATAGAAGTGAAGGAAATAATTTTGAAACTTCCGTCAGCCAGTGTCGGTCAATGAGGTTACTCTGGACCAGAGTTAGCCAACTACTTATAGCTTGAGCAGGATATAACGCACTGGGATAAGCATCGTGACTAAAATGTTTTGCAGCTATGTAAATCGTAGACTGAAAGACTTTAAATGTACGAAGAAGTTAAAATCTCAATTTGTTTTAAGTTATTGGATATAAATGGAGTGTAAGTCTCCCTATCGATCAACACAATTAGTCTAGTGTGTAGGGAAATTATGGGTTCCTCTGAAGCGAAATTTTTTGTCGTGTAAGCAGGCACTCTTGGACCAGTTGCTGTACGGTACACCTTCATCGAAACAAAATTTCTTTCCTCCCATCACCTCGTTATATGATCCATGTATGTACTAATCAGTCGTACGAGGTAGGATGAGTGTGGCGCATGTGAAAGGGTACCAAAATGGATGTATGATGGCTGCAACTGTTGCATGGGCAGTATGACGCCGAGAATTGCCATTATGCAAAATACAACTATAGTCAGAACTCCACATTTCGTTGATGTTATTGCAAACCCAAGCTGAGAATTTTTTTAATGGATTGTAATATGACTTACTTTTGGTCGAGTTTCCTCTAGTATAGTGTTCCAGGACAAGGTTTCGTTCATCACAAAAGAGGTTAGCATAACCATTCTTGCAGATGGACGCGTCCGGAACTTTTTAAGTTTTGTTGATGATAAATAGCACCTTTCCTCGGTTTGTTTGTTTCCTGTTGGTTGTAGTCTGCTCAACTTTCGTCTCTTGTAACAACTGTCACATAACCTTCTACTTCAAAGTGGTGCAAAAGTACGAGGCATGTTTTTTAAGTCGGTACCGTTTTGCGATTCCGCCACCGCAGCGCTACGGCCGGCGTAAGAGTTGATAAGAGTAAAAAAGTAAATAATTAGTCTGTTAAAACGACGCTGTCAATTGTGAAGTTTATATCAACACCACCAGTATGCCGGAAATTCGTCCCGTAGGAGTTATTACATGACAGTAGATCTACTAATGGAGCAGTCGCTTTTAAGTAAACTTAAAAACCATTGATCGGAGCCAGTTGTATATCTGCAACCTTGGGATTATTAAGCGAGTGCCAAACCACTGGCTTAATAAATAGACAATTCGACTTGTTATTGTTGTCTCCATTTACTGTATTTATACTTTTTATTAGGTATCTAGATATAAAATCGTTTATGTTACATTGAATTTGTCAAAATGAGTCAGTGTAAATCAAAGCAGGGCATAGATAGCCTTCCCTTTTTCATGTATACAGTTTAATAAATTTTAAGGTGAGAAATAAAAATTATAACTTTATTAACACAAAGAAGAAAACCTTTTTGTTATAGAACATTATGACTTTCAATGGCTTACATATGATGAAAATGTTACCCATATAATATTATGTTATTGTCTACCTCAAAAATATTGTTCTGAGGTTGCAAATGTCCATAAATTACCTCAAGTAATTTTATCTTTTAAAAATTGTTTCTTTATAGATTCAAAGACAGCAACAATGCTTTTTTTTACATAAACAGAGTCACATTATCTGCTTCTTCACTGCAGTCTCCAAGTTCTGCGGTCAGGTCATCTTCTAATCATCTTCATCCACACGTGTAGACTGGAACCAGAAGTCTAGCACTGCCTGCGGCCATTTTATGTTGGCTATAAATGTTGGTACCAAACTTTTATAATCCCTATGTTTCCATTTAATGAGAAAAACAAGTTGCCGGTTTTCCTCTGTTGCCATCAAAATACGCTCGGGTTCTAGGCCGTCATAAATATTGAACACCGAGCGCTCCGTCTTGAGCTTAATAAGAGCTGTAGCTCGATTATGAGACACCTCACCCCTTGTGTGTTAAAAATCGCTTGCTGGGTGGATAGGTCGTCCTGGCTAGCTGTACCCACTGTGTTGCTTTGTAAGTCTAATAGAAGATTGTTATGCAAGGTTAAGGGTACATTTTATATCGCAATCCTACTAACTAAATACCTCTGAGAGTTCAGTTCCCTTTAACGGGCCTTAAAAGTAGAAATTCCTAGATTCAAGAAGCACAAATTTATAAAGATTGAAAGTCAAATTATATAATCACCTTTTCTCTGACCAAACCTACGTATTATACAGCCACGCCATCTTTTGACCTAGTATTTAATTACCAAATTTAATTACCAAATTTAATTACCAAATTTAATTACCAAAACAGTGTTATTAGAGGGATTCGAACACAGATTAATACCAGATATTCAACTCCGCGGTAAAGTTTGAAGCCACATAGGGCGCACTTTCCTAGACCTTTACACCCGGGCGATCTTAGGCACTAAGGCCGGTAGTGTAGTAAGCTTCTATTACGACCGAGCTATGGTGCGTTCGCTTCCCCTACCTTTCCCCTACCGTGTTTAGCGACTGATGAAATCCAACTTCTTTCGAAGTTAGATCTCGCCACACATGAATAGTTTACGCGCATTTCAACTGTCGCATATTAGCATAATACCCGTCAAATGCGCTGAAGAAATATGCGGTAAACTATTCATCAGTGTGCAAGATGTGACTTCGAAATAAGTCATCCATTGAATTTCTGAAAAAAATACCAAGAATCCACTTTAACTTTTCTTGTTAAATATGAATAATTGACCTTCACAAAGCTTTATATCTTTAGTATTCCTGTTGCAAATTGATAATTTTGAGCTGCGGCTCCGGAGAATTCGTCCTCCAGGATGGAGGAAGAGGACTTCCAAACCAGCTCCTCGGACGTCTCTACAGACTTCGATGAGGCGGAAATCCAGCAGGTAACCTCGAGGAGGAAGAAGGGACAGTCAAACGTCCTGAAGACTGATGCTACCAGCCAGCAAACCCCATCTAAGCGGCATATTGCTCCCATCATCGTGGATGATTTCCGGGGGTCGGTAGGCTTCCTAAAGGAAGTAATGCCGTCCCTCTCGAATAGATGCGAGGTGACGAGGAGGAAGAGCCGCTTTGTTTTCAAGGCGACAAACATAGAGGACTACCAGCTGCTCCTCAGGGCACTCGAGTGGAAGAAGATCCCCTACTTTACCTTCGGCCTGGACAAGTCACGAGACTTAAAAAGGGCGATCAGAGGATTACCAGTGGATACACCGGTAAGCGAGATCAGCGATGACCTCACCTGACAGGGTATAACACCGCGCTTGGTCAGACAGCTGACCAATCCAGGATCGCAAGGTCAGCCTGGCCCCATTCCCATCCCTCTCTATCTAGTGATAGTAGAGCAGTCCAGCGACCCGGAGGCAAAGATAGATAGTATCAAAACTATTTGTTACCTCCGGGTAAAGGTCGAGGCCGTCAGGAGTTCTGGCGGCCCTCCTCAGTGCCATCATTGTCTGGGGTTTAACCACTCCAGCAGGTTTTGCCGCAGAATGCAGCGTTGCCTGCGGTGTGGAGGACCTGATGACAAGGAGGCGTGTCCGAGGTCGCTTACCGATGCGCCCACTTGCGCAAACTGCAAAGGTGCGCATATTGCCTGCTATGGCGGCTGCCCAACAAGGAAGGCGGTTATAGCTGCCAGAAGACCGGCACAGGAAAGGAAACTTCAAACAGCGCCAGCCAGGGAAGAGACCAGGGCTCTCCCTTCCTCAGTCTCGAAGGCTACGACATCCAGCAGGCAGCCACCAATTGAAGACCGTCAGCAGGTTGAACGGCGCCCATCTCTTGCTGAAGTTGTGCAAAGATCCTCTGACACCCCAAAACAGTCTCGTGGGAAAACACCAGCACCGACACAAAGACACAAACAGACACGGGCCCCAGCCCCAAGAAGCACAGCTTCCAAACCAGACCTCAATGAGAGGAGACTATCTCGCCAACCCGAGAACCCGACTGTGGCGGTTGCGCATAGCGAACCTATGCCACCTAGACAGTTGAGGGACGAAAGGGCTCGAGGTAGGCCTGCTCCCCTTAGGTCATCCTCCCCAGCCAACACCAACATAGTGCCCTCTACCATGAGTTCCACCCAACTAACGGCTTCCCTGGATCTTACGGAGGTGTTTAAGTGGTTGCAGAATTTGCTGCAATCACATGGACAAACAATCTGTGAGATCTTAGTGAAGTTCTTCTGTGCCTCAGACCCGGCAAGCAAGATGCTGGCTGCAATGGAGGGACTTGCCCTACTGTCAACTGGTATCCAGCAATCACAGAATGGCGAATCGAACTAGGTCTCGTACCTCTTTTCGCTTCGCATTCTGGAATGCGTGTGGCCTGGTTGATCAGGGCGCGAGCTATTGCAGTTCGCTCGAGCAAATGCCCTAGACGTCATCCTAGTCAACGAAACGCATCTCCGTCCAGACACCCGTTTCCGCATCCCGGGCTACATTTGCCATCGCACGGATCGCCAAGGCCGCCCTGGCGGTGGTACAGCGGTACTTGTCCGGCAAAATGTAGTCCACAAACCCATCCAGCTCCCTGCTCTACAAAACCTAGAGGCTACGGCAATCTGTCTTGACCTTGGCGGAACTGAGGTCCTGGTGGTCTCTGTGTATCACCCCCCCAACCGGCAGTTCGTTCCAAACGACTATCTATCTATCCTAAACTTACACCCAAGTGCTATCATGGCCGGGGACTTCAATGCAAAACATCAGCTTTGGCATTGTGGTCGTCGGGCAGATGCAAGAGGCAATCAAATCATTCGCCTAATAGATGGAGACCCACAGCTTCAGGTGCAGGGTCCCTGGCAACCAACGCACTACCCGCGAGGTGGAGGACTGCCATCAGTCATTGACTTCGCAATCACAAAGCTTTTTCCATTTCATCTCACTCTTACGTCACTAAACGCACTTCATTCTGACCATAATCCGGTGCTGACAGAAATCAATACTAGGGTTGCCAGTCATGACACCTCGCTTCAAACGCGAGAAGTCGATTGGGAAGGCGTAAGGAACTGTCTGCGCACTTCCATTCCACCGAACCCAAAAGTTACAAACACCTCGGACATTGAGAGGGCAATTTCATCCTTCACTTCTATCCTGACGCGAACTGCCAAAAATCTAACAGTTCAAGGACCTGCACCTCTTCATCCAGACGTTCTTCCTTTAGACATCACCCTTCTTATCCGCCGCTCCTGGGCGGCACGGAGACTGTACCAGCGACACCGCACGCCACATAATCGCGTGCTCTTGCGACGTTTGCTTCGACTGGTCAGGGTCCGACTGCGTGAGCACAAGGTGCAAGCGTGGGAGGACACAATGGCCAGACTGCGCGTTGAAAATGGCGACGTGTGGCGTATCGCCAGAACCCTCAGGAATCGCAAAGGTCAATACACCTCACCCATCCACGGCACCCAAGGCTTGGCCTATGAACCCCAAGCCAAAGCAAATGCGTTCGCTGACTATCTTGAACGCACTCTATGTCCGAGAGAGGACCCCCAGGACGACATCTTTTCCGAACGCGTTCGTAGGGAGGTACGCCGATGTTTTCGACGTCCTCCCGAGGACGCGGAACGACTTCCCGTCATTCGCCCAAGTGAAGTCCAGGGTGTACTCCAACGCCTCAAACCAAACAAGGCGGGGGGCCGGACGGGCTGACACCCCTCATGCTTCGTCACCTTCCCTTCAATGCCGTTCTTTTCCTAACCAGGAAAAGAACCTTGGGGCACTTTCCTCGCGAGTGGTGAGAGGCCCCGGTGATATGTATATTGAAGCCAGGGAAGGATCCTGTACACCCTTCCAGCTACCGATCCATCAGCCTCCTTTCTACCCTCTCGAAGGTATTATACCTACACAGCTAATCAACATCCTACACATCTTTCTCAGGCACAGATCATTTAAAGTCACAGTAGCGGGGAAAACATCTACACTGAGACCCGTGAGAGGCGGAGTCCCCGAAGGCTCTGTACTATCCCCCACACTATTTAGTGTTTTCATGGCAGACTTTCCAACTCAACCACAGGTCGAAATGCCACAATACGCTGACGACGTGTTATTGTTCTCCAAAAACAGACATATACTCAGAGCCTCAACCCAATTCAAGGACACCTCCGTCTCACACAAGAATGGTGCAGGCGTTGGCGGAATTCCGTAAATCCGGACAAAAGCCACGCCATTCTATTTACGAAGCGCCATACCCCCGCTGACCGCCCCAACTTCCACTTCAGGGGCCGAAGGATAGAGTGGACTAATTCCATCAAGTACCTGGGCGTTCAACTTGATAGAGGCCTAACTTTCCGCGGACACATCAGGGAACTATCGGCACGGGTGCAGGGGGCTATTGCCTCTCTGTACCCAATGCTGGGTTCGCGCTCGATGCCAGCCCGCTTAAAGCTACACCTCTTTCGAGCGCTGATAAACCCAGTTATGTTGTACGCCTGTGAAATCTGGGGCATGGCTGCCGATAGTTGGATAGCATACCTTCAGCGTGCACAGAATAGAGGACTCCGATGCATCTATTCTGTGGGCCGTTCTTTTCCCGTGAGGTTGCTTCACCAAGCTTCCCTTCTCCCATACGTGGAGGACGAAATTAGGCGCCGGGCAACAAAATTTTACGATAAAATTCCTGCTCATAGAAGCGCCCTGGTTCGGTCTCTAGGAGACTACGACGCTACGAGACGCCGCTTCAGGTGTTACCGGGTACCCCGTATGGCTTGCGAGCATCCGAGGTAACAAAGGAGTTAATCCTTACAGCAGCATAAGCTAAGTTACAAAACTCCAAAAGAGCTGTTTGGCTACAAAATATACCGCACTTTAGAATAATAAAACACCAGGGTGTAAACAAAAAAGCGGTTTGGCATCCTGTACAAAATTAAAGAGGAGCAAAAAGCTACCTCAACAAAATTTTCCTCAACAAAAAATATCACATCATCCTACAAATATCACAATTAACAACCTACGGTCAGACACAAAACCTGGGTGGGCACGCAGCAAAAACCTTCTGGCTGTTAACAGCCTGTCAGTACACGGCTTGGACTTGGAAATTGATAATTTTGTCTTTAAAAACAATGAAAACTTTAAAAATGAGAGAGTGAGATCACTCAAGATGCTGTTGAGATTATACAAGACATCTGTATCCCCTTTCCCTCAAGCTTCTTAGTGTAATACTTAAAATAAAGATAACTTAACACTAAAATAATGATTCTGTAGATACAGGAAAACAGGAAAGGATACCATAACGTTATGTGTAATGCAATTTCTTTGTACACAGAATGTTGAAAAATTCCGTGGAATAAAAGTGAGAAAAAAACACTAAAGAAGTGTATATATAAATTTTAAATGAGGACACCACCAAATATGTACAAAAAGATGGCACTATATCTTTAAATGACAACAAGGTAGCTCTGTAAATAGTTACATTTAATAAGAATTTTAAAAGCTTAATAGTACATACATTATTTTCAGCACAAGTATACTAAAGTATATTCAGAGAAAAACCTGAACTTTGTGATCGATTCATATAAGATTAAAAATATCAAAATAGTACATGAGTCAGTGTCAGCAACTGGTGACATAAATTACATAAATGGCACTATTTTATATACTTCTAATCACTTTGGTTGAATTATTTGTATTTGTATTTATTCTTCCTTTTGATCATAGTACATGATATAGGACACACCAAGTAGTTATAATTAAAAATTATACAATAAACATATACACAACACAAGTTTAGAAATGAAATTGCAGAAACTGTATATTTATCTGTAGTTGACATATTCAAAAAATTCCCCTATACTATAAAAACAATGCTCTAACAGGAACTTTTTAACACAGCATTTAAATTTAGGTAGTGCAGATATGCTCTTTAGGTGTTCAGGTAGGCCGTTATAAAGGCAAAGTCCAGTATATATAAAGCTTTTACCAAACAAACTGGTGTTATGGGGGATTATACTTATTTGCTCTTTTCATTGAGTATCATGATTATGTGTTTGTGTATTAGTGGAGTATAAATGGATATTTAATTTAACAAAGGTTACTATTTCTTGGATATACGAGCAAGGTAGAGGCAATATTTTTAATTCTTGAAAAAGTGTTCTGCAACAAGTTCTTTTGTTTACCTTTAGTATGGTACGTATAGCTCTCTTTTGTAATCTAAATATGGTAATTGCTTTTTTGCAGTTCCACCATAGTATTATACCATAAGAAATGATACAGTGAAAGTGTGCATAGTACAGGGATAAAAATGCTTCTCTATGCATTACCTTAGACAGTATAAACAGAGGAAAACACAATTTGCTAAGTTTTTTAGAAATTTCGTTAATGTGAATATTCCACTTCAAGTTTTTATCTAGATGTAGACCAAGGAGATTTGTGAATTCAGAGTAACCAATACATTTATCATTTAGTATTATATTAGGGCCACTACTTTGGATTCCATGTATATTTTGAAAAGAAATAGCCACTGTCTTTTCTGCATTTATTACTAATCTGTTTGCTTCAAACCACTTGATTAGTTGATTTGTTACCAGTTTTATATTATCATCTAGAGAATAGAAATTTGGCCCGGCTAGAAAAATACTGGTATCATCAGCAAAAGATGTTAAATTACAATTCTTGATAAAACACTCTAGATCATTTATGTATATCAGAAAAAGTACTGGTCCGAGAATTGATCCTTACGGAACACCATATGTTATAGATCTTTTGAGGGACTGTGAGGTATGAAAGTCATTTGTTTTTTCATCTACTTTTGTAATTCCTACAACCTGTTGACAGTGTGTTAAGTAGGATTTGAACCATTCATAGGCTACACCTCTTATTCCTACTGAACTTAACTTTCTTAACAGAATATGGTGATCTACTGTATTGAATGCTTTCGAAAGATCCAAAAATAAACCAACATTTTTCTCCTTCCTATCTACAGATTGATATACACTTTTTACAAAATTTGTTAATGCTGTTTTTCTGATTTTCTTTTCAAAAGGCCATGCTGATTTTTCGAGATTATGTTGTGTTTTGTCAGAAAAGCAATCAGTCTTTTGTGCATTACCTTTTCAAATAATTTGGAGAATACTGAGAGAAGTGAGACTGGCCTATATTTCATGCACACTACCTTTCTTATATAAGGGTTTAGCCTTTGCTATTTTCAGTGGGTCAGGGAAAACACCAGTTGACAAAGACATGTTTATAATATGACATTGTGGTTTTACAATATATAGGCCAGATCTTTTAACAATTTTATCAGGTATTTCATTGATACCACAGGATTCTCTATTTTTGAGACTATTAATTATATTTACTAACTCAATTTCTGTAACTGGTTTTAAAAGTAAACTATTGCGTTGTATTCTCTGTGGCAATGTTCCTGGGCATTTATCTGTTCCCTTGCTTGGTGTTATATTTTTGGCCATATCTGCATAATAATTATTAAAAATATTTGCAATTAGTTTGGGCTCATCTACTAGAGTCCCCTCATGTACTAGATAAATATTTTTTGTATTTTGATTTCCTTGTTTAATCTCTTGTTTAACAACTACCACATGGCCCTGGTCTTGTTGTTTGCGCTCTGTATGAATTTTTCATTATGGAGCTTCTTTGCTTCGCGCATTATTCTACTGTATATCTGTTTGTATTGCTTATAATACAGTTTGAAACTTTCTGTAACGTTACCCTGCTTCTTTAATTTATTAAGAAATTTAAGTCTCTCGCCTGATGTTTTAATACCTATCATGATCCATTTGTGCCTTTGGGGGAGAACTTTTATCTTCTTTTTAGGTATGGCGATCTCGAAACAATAGCTAAATGTTTTTAGGAATTCATTAAAAGCATCATTTACTGAGTGCAAGTAGTAAACAAGCTCCCATGTTTCCTTTTGTAATAAATGATTTAAGTACTATATATTTGTTTCATTTATCAGTCTAATTAGTTTTTGTGGGGCAAATACCTGTTGCAATTTATAGCCTGATGTATGTTGCAACTTTACAACCTGTGCATTATGGTCAGAGAACCCTGTTTCAATTACATCTAGGTCATTCATAAGCTCCAAATAAATTATGAAAAATAATAATTACATTAAAGCTGTATAATTTATTTAAAATTATCCTAAGCTTAACTTTGTCTTCACAACACAAGAATATTACAGCGTTGAATTTATAAATGCTTTAATGACATGCATATGCACAGTAATGAATGCTGAAGAAGAAAATGTGAAGTTTTAAAAATAAGATTTAATGCACAGAGTATCTTCCAATAAGAGATTATTTCATGTACTTATCTGACTGTGAAGTATAATGTGCTTAATGTGCACAGCAATTGTTTGGATAAATAGTTTGCTTTAACTTAAACCTCTCAGTCCATGACATACAACTGAATGTGTGTCACATAAGTAACTCAATGAAAGATTACACTCTTAACTATTAATGCTGTTCATAGTTTTAGTTAAGTGATGGAACTGTGTGTTTGAGTATTTAATAAAAAATAATTTAGTAATGTAATTTATTTGCTCACACATTAGGTCCTATGTTATTCCTAATATTTATAAACGACATAGGACGTTTAAGACTAAAAGGTAAATTGGCTATGTTTGCTGATGATATATGTTTGTTATATATAGATAACTCTGAGCACCAGCTGATATGACATAGAGCAAGACCTGAATGCATTGAATAGCTGGTATAAGGGCAATAAGTTAACATTAAATGTGTGTAAACCAAAATATATGTTATTTCATAAAAGATCATACGTACCAGTAGTAAATAACAAGATACATTATTAATTTTTAGATGAGTCGTATTTATTACACATCTGCTTCACTTTCGTACCTATTTTGAGGACATGTTTCACAAATCATCGTAAATAGGCACGTAAGTGAAGCAGATGTGTAATAAATACGACTCATGTAAAAATTAATAATTATTTCGCTTCACTGTGGTGTTCCAATACAGTTAAATCTCGATATAAGAAGATACATGTTGATAACGCAGTGATTGAAAGAGTAACAAAAATCACATATCTAGGTTTGATTCTAGACAGTACCCTTACATGGAAGAACCATATTATGCATGTAAAAAAATAGGATTCTTCCTGTGTTAGCTGTAATTCACAGGCTGAAATTCAAAGGATTCAATGTAAGTCATTTATGAAGTATCTACCATGCTTTAATTCAATCTCATTTGGATTACTTAAACATCTTATGGGGTAACTCTGTTAAATATTTAATTCATGACCTCGAAGTACTTCAAAGTCATGCCTTGAAAATAATGTACAATCTGCCCTTTAGAACAAACACAAAAACACTCTACCATATAACTAACATTTTTCCATTACAAGTAAACATAGAGTTGTTCTTGATAATATATCTCCCCAAAATAAAAAATAATCTTCTAAATTCCAATCTAACATTTGAAAGCTCCTCAAATGTATATAATACAATAAGTAAAGGAAACCTAACGAAACCAACAGTGAACACTGCTACTTATGGCCTGAACAGCTTAACCTCACACGTTATCAGCTTAAATAATGCGCTGCCACTGGAACTGAAAGGCCGCAAGAACATAAAAGGTTTTAAAAGGAAAGTTACTGAAAATTTACTGAAGGCATATATTGATAGCTGATAAGGTGTTACACATTTATAGCTGGTTTGATAGCTGAAATGGTTAAAAATAAATATGGATTAATGTCCCATAGAATATGTAGCTCTTTTTTTTTCTGTAAAGTTCTTTGTTACTATTATTACTTGAGTTATAGTGAATGTTTGTATCTTTGTATGTTTCATATATGTTATTCTTGTACGGTAATTCATTCCTACAATGAAAATGTAATATAAGGATTATTAAGGGCTGTTTGCCATCACTTTATATATTTTTGTACTGTTCCCTAGCATGAGCTATTGCTCTGGGAACGTTTTCAGATAACAATAAATAAATAAAAATAAATAAATCTAACCATTATTTCTTTTGACAGTCCATAATTCCCTTATGTGTTCACTACAAAGAAACAAGAAGTGCCTTATATAGCAAAATAATGTGCAGTTTAATGTACTTTTCAAAATTATTACGTGGCTTCGCATCACTGCATGTAAAAGATGGCTCATATACTAGGTTAAGCACCTTTTTTCCATACCAAAGATTGACATCTTCATTCCAACTTAGAACATTGAGAGAATGTTTAACAGTGTAGTCTCATGTCACATGTAACATATCTGTGGGTCATGCTAGTAATGTTATATCTCCCTTAAAATGGTCTGCATTACAAAAAGTGTACCAATGTTACTCATAAATGGTAGCAAATGCATGCTGAGAACAGATGTACCACAGAATAATACATCAGTGCTGTGCAAATATCACTTTAACTTAATATTTTTCTGGAACCATTTGTCAAAATTGTGTTGCGATATATGTGGTGTTCAACACTATGTACCTTTAACGGTAACCCTACATTGCAGAAGACTAAGTGTTAGACCTCGACACTGTTTATATATATATCTGTGTGTGTGTGTGTGTGTGTGTGTGTGTGTGTGTGTGTGTGTGTGTGTGTGTGTGTGTGTGTGTGTGTGTGTGTGTGTGTGTGTGTATGTGTGTATGTTAACAAGGAAGAGGACTAATAATCTATTATTAATTGTAAAACTTTAGCTAATTTGAGATCAAGTCACACTATGTTTAGGTCCTAGCTAGCTGACATTGTACATGTTTTAAGAATAAGTGGAATACTAGAAATAAAAGTGAAAGTGGTATATAAGGATGATGACACACTGACACTATAATCCTTTCTTACAATGCACAATTATACCCACTTGTAAAGCTTTTTCAGATCAATTCTAATTCCCCCAGATCTCTTCTAAGATGGTTACTCAGGTACATAATTTGGTGTAGTGTGTACAATAATATTGCATAGTGACAACTGCATTAAACAATATAGAACAAATTAGGTTAATGGAATCTCAGGTCATACTTTTAATTGCTCTTAAAATCTGTGGCATTCTTTATCGATGATGTAGATATACACTGAGGAGTAAGGTTAAGAGAACTTAATTCTTCAAAATACTTATCATTGAAATTAAAAAAAAGTTTAAAAAATTCATATCAAGCATCTCATTTTAATTTAAGCCACCCAGATTATACGCAAACACAGATGTGTCACGTTTACAAATAATAGTGAAGGAAATAATTTTGAAACTTCCGTCAGCCAGTGTCGGTCAATGAGGTTACTCTGGACCAGAGTTAGCCAACTACTTATAGCTTGAGCAGGATATAACGCACTGGGATAAGCATCGTGACTAAAATGTTTTGCAGCTATGTAAATCGTAGACTGAAAGACTTTAAATGTACGAAGAAGTTAAAATCTCAATTTGTTTTAAGTTATTGGATATAAATGGAGTGTAAGTCTCCCTATGGATCAACACAATTAGTCTAGTGTGTAGGGAAAGTATGGGTTCCTCTGAAGCGAAATTTTTTGTCGTGTAAGCAGGCACTCCTGGACCAGTTGCTGTACGGTACACCTTCATCGAAACAAAATTTCTTTCCTCCCATCACCTCGTTGAATGATCCATGTATGTACTAATCAGTCGTACGAGGTAGGATGAGTGTGGCGCACATGAAAGTGTTCCAAAATGGATGTATGATGGCTGCGACTGTTGCATGGGCAGTATGACGCCGAGAATTGCCATTATGCAAAATACAACTATAGTCAGAACTCCACATTTCGTTGATGTTATTGCAAATCCAAGCTGAGGTTTTTTTTAATGTATTGAAATATGACATAGTTTTGGTCGAGTTTCGTCTAGTATAGTGTTCCAGGACAAGGTTTCGTTCATCACAAAAGAGGTTAGCATAACCATTCTTGCAGATGGACGCGTCCGGAACTTTTTAAGTTTTGTTCATGATAAATAGCACCTTTCCTCGGTTTGTTTGTTTCGTGTTGGTTGTAGTCTGCTCAACTTTCGTCTCTTGTAACAACTGTCACATCACCTTCTACTTCAAAGTGGTGCAAAAGTACGAGGCATGTTTTTTTAAGTCGGTAGCGTTTTGCGATTCCGCCACCGCAGCGCTACGGCCGGCGTAAGAGTTGATAAGAGTAAAAAAGTAAATAATTAGTCTGTTAAAACGACGCTGTCAATTGTGAAGTTTATATCAACACCACCAGTATGCCGGAAATTCGTCCCGTAGGAGTTATTACATGACAGTAGATCTACTAATGGAGCAGTCGCTTTTAAGTAAACTTAAAAACCATTGATCGGAGCCAGTTGTATATCTGCAAGCTTGGGATTATTAAGCGAGTGCCAAACCACTGGCTTAATAAATAGACAATTCGACTTGTTATTGTTGTCTCCATTTACTGTATTTATACTTTTTATTAGGTATCTAGATATAAAATCGTTTATGTTACATTGAATTTGTCAAAATGAGTCAGTGTAAATCAAAGCAGGGCATAGATAGCCTTCCCTTTTTCATGTATACAGTTTTATAAATTTTAAGGTGAGAAATAAAAATTATAACTTTATTAACCTAAAGAAGAAAACCTTTTTGTTATAGAACATTATGACTTTCAACGGCTTACATATGATGAAAATATTACCCATATAATATTATGTTATTGTCTACCACAAAAATATTGTTCTGAGGTTGCAAATGTCCATAAATTACCTCAAGTAGTTTTATCTATTAAAAATTGTTTCTTTCTATATTCAAAGACAGCAGCAATGTTTTATTTTTGCTTATTAACTGATCGATAATAAAATAATAATTTTAATAAATGCTCATACAACTTATGTCTAAGGAAAAAAATACAAGTAAAATACAAAATACTTTGTTGTGTTTTTGTTATTACATAAACATAGTCACATATTCTGCTTCTTAATTGCAGTACAAACAGTCTCCAACTTCAGCAGTCAGGTCCTCTTCTAGTCATCTTCACCTTCACCCGCACGTGTAGACTGGAACCAATGAAGCCGAGAACTATAAAATTGTATCACTGCCTGTGGCCATTTTATGTTGGCTATGAATGCTGGTACTAAAGTGTCATAATCCCTATCTTTCCATTTAATGAGGAAGATGAGTTCCCCGGTAGCGTGTGTTACACCCAAAATGCGCTCGGGTTCTAGGCCGTCATATAGATCGAAAACTGAAGTCTCCTTCTTCGGCTGCGAAGTAGCTGATGTTCGATTACTTTCCTCCGACATGTAATTTGAGGTCTCACTCCTTTTCTGTGATAACTTGCAGGGTTAAGGGTACATTTTATATCGCAATCCTACTAGCTAAATACCTCCGAGAGTTCAGTTCCCTTTAACGGGCCTTAGAAGTAGAAACCCATCGGTTCAAGAAGCACAAATTTATAAAGATTGAAAGTCAAATTATGCAATGACATTTTCTCTGACCAAACCCACGTATTATACAGCTACGCCATCTTTTGACCTAGTATTTAATTACCAAATTTGATTACGAAAACAGTGTTATTAGAGGGATTCGAACACAGGTTAATACCAGATTCTCAACTCCGTGGTAAGGTTTGAAGCCACATAGGGCGCACTTTCCTTAACCTTTACACCCGGGCGACCTTGGGCACTAAAGCCGGTAATGTAGTAAGCTTCTATTACGACCGAGCTATGGTGCATTCGCTTCCCCTACCTTTCACCTACCGCGTTTAGCGACTGATGAAATCCAAATTCTTTCGAAGTCACATCTCGTCACACACGAACAGTTTACGCGCATTTCAGCTGTCGCATATTAGTATAATACGCGTCAAATTCGCTGAGGAAATATGCGGTAAACTATTCATCAGTGTGCGTGATGTGACTTCGAAATAAGTTATCCAATGAATTTGTGAAAAAAATATCAAGAATCCACTTTAACTTTTCTTGTTAAATATGAAAAATTGACCTCCACAAAGCTTTGTATCTTTAGTATTCCTGTTGCAAATTGTCAATTTTGTCTTTAAAAACAACTAAAACTTTAAAAATGAGAGAGTGAGATCACTCAAGATGCTGTTGAGATTATACAAGACATCTGTATCCCCTTTCCCTCAAGCTTCTTAGTGTAATACTTAAAATAAAGATAACTTAACACTAAAATAATGATTCTGTAGATACAGGAAAACAGGAAAGTATAACATAACGTTATGTGTAATGCAATTTCCTTGTACACAGAGTGTTGAAAAATTCCCTGGAATAAAGGTGAGAAAAAAGCACTAAAGAAATGTATATATAAATTTTAAATGAGGACACCACCAACTATGTACAAAAAAATGGCAATATATCTTTAAATGACAACAAGGTAGCTCTGTAAATAGTTACATTTAATAAGAATTTTAAAAGCTTAATAGTACATACATTATTTTCAGCACAAGTATACTAAAGTACATTCAGAGAAAAACCCGAAATTTGTGATCGATTCATATAAGATTAAAATATCAAATTAGTACATGAGTCAGTGTCAGCAACTGGTGACATAAATTTCATAAATGGCACTATTTTATATACTTCTAATCACTTTGGTTGAATTATCTTTCACAAGTGCAAAATAAAGTATGAAAAATAATAATTACATTAAAGCTGTATCATTCATTTAAAATTGTCCTAAGCTTAACTTTGTCTTCACAACACAAGAATATTACAGCGTTGAATACAAGAAATAAAGGAAACTTAACAAAACCAACAGTGAACACTACTACTTATGGCCTGAACAGCTTAACCTCACACGTTATCAACTTAAATAATGCGCTGCCACTGGAACTGAAAGGCTGCAGGAACATAAAAGGTTTTAAAAGGAAAGTTGCTGAAAATTTACTGAAGGGATATATTGATAACTGATAAAGTGTTACACATTTATAGTAGGTTTGATAGCTGAACTGGTTAAAAATGAATATGGATTAATGTCCCATAGAATATGTAGCTCTTTTTTTCTGTTAAGTTCTTTGTTACTATTATTTCTTGAGTTATAGTGAATGTTTGTATCTTTGTATGTTTCATATATGTTATTCTTGTACGGTAATTCATTCCTACTATGAAAATGTAATATAAGTATTGTTAAGGGCTGTTTGCCATCATTTTATATATTTTTGTACTGTTCCCTAGCATGAGCTATGGCTTTGGGAGCCTTTTCAGATAACAATAAATAAATAAAAATAAATAAATCTAACCATTATTTCTTTTGACAGTCCATAATTCCCTTATGTGTTCACTACAAAGAAACAAGAAGTGCCTTATATAGCAACATAATGTGCAGTTTTATGTACTTTTCAAAACTATTACGTGGCTTCGCATCACTGCATGTAACGGATGGCTCATATACTAGGTTAAGCACCTTTTTTCCATACCAAAGATTGACTTCTTCATTCCAACTTAGAACAATGAGAGAATGTTTAACAGTGTAGTCTCATGTCACATGCAACACATCTGTGGGTCATGCTAGTAACGTTATATCTCCGTTAAAATGGTCAGCATTAGAAAAGTTGTGTACCAATGTTACTCATAAATGGTGGCAAGTGCATGTTGAGAACAGTTGTACCACAGAATAATACAGCAATGCTGTGCAAATATCACTTTAACTTGTTATTTTTCTGAACCCATTTGTCCAAATTGTGTTGCAATATATGAGGTGTTCAACACTATTTGCATTTAACGGTAACCCTACATAGCAGAAGACCAAGCGTTAGACCTCCACACTGTTTATATATATATAGTGACTTTGTGGGTTCGTGAAATAAAAAGTCCAATTACACAAACTCAAAAATGTTCTTTATTTCCACCGACTCACAGTTTAACACTTGCCATTTACACAGAATTACGTAATGCACACAATTACTGTTCACCAGTTCGTCCGTTAAAGTTCCACTGTACGCTCACAATTACGTAAACTCCTCCGTTGCACCCACGCAGTCTTCTTGTCCGTCCGCTAGCTCGTCAAGCACTGACTAACTCCTCTTGCACGACGTGTTGCTTATATAGGGTCCGCCTGCCGATCTGGAAGGTTCTCGATTAGTTGAAATATCCCGTAAGTTCGAGAACACAGGTGGAACAGAAAGAGACGGCGCAGTGGTTTTTTTGTCCCAGCCATCCCACCTTAACGCTATAAGACAAACGAGGGGGCGGGGCGAACACCGACCGTCTCCTGCTTGCCCACTCTATAGGGCGTTCCCACGTTCGGGTAACACTGCTTCCTCCTCAAGGCTGCTCGTCCCGAACAGCACCATCGTAGCGTGCTAGGCGATCCAGGTGTACCAACAACATCTTCCCTCGGGGAACCTTCTGGATGCGGTAGACCACGTCGTCAACCCTCTTCACCACCCGGTACGGTCCTTGCCATGGCTGCTGGAGTTTCGGGCAGCGTCCCTTGGTCCGGGTAGGACGGTACAACCAGACCAGGTCACCTTGCTGGAACGCTTGGCTGTTGGCTTGCGTGTCATACCTGGTCTTCATGCGGTCGCTCGCCTTCTGGATGTTCTGGCGAGCCATCTCGTGCATGTCGTGGGGATGGTTCACCAAGTTCTCCACATACTCGGTCGCTGGCTGTTTCGCTTCCGGAGGGCTTCCAAAAGCCAGGTCTCAAGGGAGGCGTAACTCTCGGCCGAACATTAAGCTGGCTGGCGTCATCCCAGTTGTGTCGTGTGTAGACGAGCGGTAGACCAGCAAGAACAGTGGCACCTTGTCGTCCCAGTCTCGCTGATGGCTGGCAACGACCTTCCTCAGGTGTTCCTCTAAGGTCTTGATGTACCTTTCGACCGTGCCATCCGATTGGGGATGTAGAGGCATAGTGCGAGTATGGTTCACCCCAAGCCTTTGTAGTGTCTCCTTCATTAGGTTGGACTCAAAGTTGGTACCCTGGTCACTGTGTAGCTCTAACGGCACCCCAAATCGACAAAACACTTGCTCCACAAGGCAGTCTGTGATTGTCTTTGCCTCTTGGTTTGGGATGGCATACACCTTCGGTCACTTGGTGAAGTAGTCCACGACCACCATTAGGTACCTGTTGCCACGGTCGGAAACTGGGAACGGTCCAGCTATGTCAAAGGCGAGCCGTTCGAATGGCACTCCGACGTTGTACTGCTGCATGCGACCCCGGCTCCTAGTCTGGGGGCCGCGACTCGCCGCGCACACGTGACACTGACGGCACCATTTCTCAGCATCTGCTCGGAGCTTAGGCCAGTAGTAGCGCTGCCGTAGTTTGTCATTCGTTCGGTTCGCTCCCAGGTGTCCTCCTGAAGTATCGGCGTGCACTTCTTCCAAGACTTCCGGTACCTTACTCCGGGGAAGTACCAACTGTTCTCTCTGCGTCATGCCATCGGCTGATTCCCATACCCGGAACAGCACGCCCTCTCTGGTCTTCAACGAGTCCCATTGGGCCCAGTACGACTTGTAGGTAGCGCCCCTCGGTGCGATGTCCTCCCAGGTTGGTCTCGTCCCTGCCTCCACTTCCCTTAAGAG
Source organism: Mantis religiosa (assembly GCA_030765055.1). NCBI lineage: Eukaryota > Metazoa > Arthropoda > Insecta > Mantodea > Mantidae > Mantis > Mantis religiosa. The sequence goes on along the minus strand of CM060948.1, from coordinate 236,805,613 downwards.
TGGCCCGAAGTCAGCGTCCACCAGCTGCTCCCTCAGGCCTGCGCTATCCCAGCCATCCGCAGGCACTGCCGTGACTACTCGGAATGCTGCGGCACGCTCCTTCTCCACTCTTGTACACTGGTCGCACTCTTCTGGACAGGGTCTTCGGGACATGGCGTCAGCGTTACCGAGGCTCTTCCCTCTACGATGTTCCGAAGTTAAGTTGTACTCCTTCAGCCTCTGGACCCAACGTCCTGTCTGGCCTTCCAGGTTCTTAAAGCTCAATAGCCAGGTTAGGGCGGAATGGTCAGTCCTCAGCTGGAATGGCTGACCATACAGGTACTTATGGAAGTGCTCCAATGTCTTTACAACCGCCAGTAAGTCCCGTCGGGTGACGCAGTAGTTCTTCTCTGCCTTGGATAGCGTCTTGCTGTAGTAGGCTATCACCCGCTAATGGCCGTCCTGGATCTGCGATAGGACACCTCCAATGCAATGGTCGCTGGCGTCGGTGTCCACAATAAAGGCGCCACCCAGTTGTGGGAAACCCAAAACTGGAGCACTGCGCAGGGTTTGCTTCAGGTGCTGGAAAGCGTCTTCGGCGTCCTCCGTCCACACATAAGGCCGGTGTTCCTCTGTCAGCCGGGTGAGGGGTTTGGCGATGTTGGAGAACCCCTTTATGAAGCGGCGGTAATAACTGCACAGTCCCAGGAAACTGCGCAGCTCTTTCTTATCCCTTGGGCGAGGCCAATCTCTCACGGCCTTTGTCTTCTCCGGGTCTGTGGCCACTCCGGTTGCTGAGACTATGTGGCCCAAGTAGTTCACTTCCTTGCGGAAGAGCTGGCACTTCTTCGCGTTCAGCTTCAAGTTGGTCGCCTGCAGTCTCTGCAGCACCTTACTCAGATTCTCGAGGTGATCTTCAAAATTCTTCCCGACGATGATGATGTCGTCCAGGTATAGCAGGCAGGCATCGTAAGTCAGCCCTCTCATCACTGACTCCATGAGGTGTTGGAAGGTAGCTGGTGCGTTGCAGAGGCCAAAGGGCATAACCGTGAACTGCCAGAGCCCTTGACCCGTCGAGAATGCGGTCTTCTCCTTGTCTCTTGGGTCAAGAGCTACCTCCCAGTAGCCCGACTTCAGGTCCAGGGTCGAGAACCACTGTGCACCAGCTAGCGTGTCCAGGGTGTCGTCAATCCGGGGTAAGGGAAAACAGTCCTTCCGGGTGACAGCGTTCAGCTTTCTGTAGTCTACGCAGAAGCGCAGCTCGCCGTTCTTCTTCGTCACCAAGACTACAGGGGAACACCAGGGGCTGTCAGACCCTTCAATCACTCCCCTGGATCTCATGTCCTCCAGCATGTCTCGTACCGCCACTTGCTTCGCCAGCGGAACGCGTCTATGTGGTTGCGGAATAGGCCGGGCGTCCCCGGTGTCGATGCGGTGAAGCACTTTGTCCGTGCGGCCGCAGTCACTATCACTTTGGCTGAAGACGCGCTGATACCGTCTTAGCAGTTGTCGAACCTTCTCCAGCTGTTCTGCGATCAGGTGGTCGGGCGCCCTCTCCACTAAGCCTTCTAGCCGGGGCCCCAGATGTTGCTTCGGCGCCGGCTCCTGTGTCTCGTCGATAGCTGTTACGCTCACCACGGGCTCGCACGTTCCCAATTCGGTCCCGGCCTGGACGTCGTGATCGGCATCCGTTGGATTTAGCAGTCTCACGGGCACCTCCTCTCAGCACGGCAGCAATGCCCTGGCTACACGCAGTCCGTGTACGGGCGTCTTCTGGTCCAGCATCATGTTCCTGGCTCTCTGGCCCTCCAGTCGCGCCGTCACCACCGCCTCGCTCCTCGCGGGGACAACCACGTCTTCGTCCAAGACGACCCTGCAAATTCCAAGGCGCTCTTCGGGTTGACGGAGTATAACCTCTTCTCCGTTAAGCTACAGGACCTTCTTGCCGACGTCGACCGTCGCCTCATGTCTCCTGAGGGCATCCAGTCCCAGAATCACCTCCTCAGCCACCTTCACGACGAACACCCACAGACGCACGGCACTCCGTCCCAAGTTCAGCTCCAGCAGGGCTTCCTTCTCCACAGGCAAGGTGTCGCCCGATGCCGTGACAAGCTGTTATGGTCGGCTCGGCTTACTTGTCGGCAAACCCTTTGCCACGTCAGGTCTGATGATGGTCACGGCCGCCCCGGTGTCCACCAGCACGCGGTTCGGCTTTCCTCTTACCCAACCGTCCGCGATGATGCTGTCATCCATACGCCGGCTGACGGCGCGCAATGTCACTCGAGGGGATGTTGGTGATGGCGCCGACGTGCCCCTCTCCACGACGGCCCTTACTCATTTTCCGGCTGCTCTTCCAGGTGTGGGCAGTCTCTCTGCAGGTGTCCGGGCTGTCCACACCCCCAACACAGGCCACTAGGTGTTCGCCGGCGTCCCTCAGCTGGTCTTTTGTCTCCGACGTAGCGGACACTCCTCGTTCTCGACGTCGGGATAGATGTTACTTTGGCCACCTCCATCCTTAATGCCGCTGTCAGCGCCTCGTGGATGGTTTTATTTTCGCCGAGCATTAGGCACTGACGAATCTCCGTGTCCCGTACCCCGTCGACAAAATTGTAGGCGGCTTCCCGGGATAGGAACTCCAGTGGCAGGTCAACCATGGCCTTGCTAGCCAGCTGCTCGATCGCTATGGCGAACTCCTGCAGCGTCTCCCACGGCTGCTGTGACCTTGCCTTTAGCTGGCTGCGGTATGCTGCGGCTAAGCGGTGGTTCCCGAAGCGATTCTCCAGGGCCTCCCAAATGTTCTTGGGCGCCGCCATTGTCTGCACCGCGTTTAGGACTTCCGCGGCCCGTCCCTGGAGGCTGGCTATTAACTGTGTGGCCTCCTCCTCCGGTGACCATCTGTTGTGCCTGGCCACTGTGTCGAACTGGCGGCGGAAGACTTCAAACTTTGACGCGCCGTCATACTTGGGATGTTTGACGCGCGCAGATGTTGTGTGGCGTCCCGGCGCGTCGGCCTTCAAATCCTTCAACCTCCTGCCGACGACGTCCTCCACCATGGCATTCAGGGACTTGACGCTGCTGTCGGCCTTCCCTTCCAGGTCGTTAACGCGGCTCGCCAGGTCCTCGACGCGCTCGTCCACTTGGCCCATCCGCTTGCCCAGCTCCGTCACGTCATCCCTCACGCCGGCCAACTGTTCTTCAAATTTGGCGGTGAGAGCCTCGTTCGCCACATTCATTTCCGTAGTCAGTTCGGCCATTTCTGCGGTCATTGTCGTGGCCAAGTTGTTTTTGGCCGTTTCCGTCTTCGCCGTTAATTCGGCCTTCATTTCTTCCATCTTCTCGGTGATGTTGTCGTTGGCCGTCTTCATTTGTTTCAACTCTGCGGCCAAGTTGTTATTTGCCGCCTCCGACTTCGCTGTTAATTCGTTCATCATCTGCAAAAGCATTTCCAATGCCGATTCCATGGCCATAATGTTCGGTGATGTTGTTGTCCCGCTTCCTGACGCCAGTGTGACTTTGTGGGTTCGTGAAATAAAAAGTCCAATTACAAAAACTCAACAATGTTCATTATTTCCACCGACTTACAGTTTAACACTTGCCAATTACACAGAATTACGTAATGCACACAATTACAGTTCACCAGTTCGTCCGTTAAATTTCCACTGTACGCTCACAATTATGTAAACTCTTCCGTTGCACGCACGCAGTCTTCTTGTCCGTCCGCTAGCTCTTCAAGCACTGACTAACTCCTCTATCACGACGTGTTGCTTATATAGGGTCCGCTTGCCGATCTGGAAGGCTCTCGATTAACTGAAATATCCCGTAAGTTCGAGAACACAGGTGGAACAGAAAGAGACGGCGCAGTGATGTTTTTTGTACCAGCCATCCCTCCTTAACGCTATAAGACAAACTAGGGGGTGGGGCGAACACCGACCGTCTCCTGCTTGTCCACTCTATAGGGTGTTCCGACGCTCGGGTGACAATATATATATATATATATATATATATATATATATATATATATATATATATATATATATATATAATTTTAGATGAAGCCACACTGTGTTTAGGTCCTAGCTAGCTGATATTGTACATGTTTTAAGAATAAGTGGAATACTAGAAATAAAAGTGAAACTTGCATATAATGATGATGACACACTGACATATGAATCCTTTCTTACAATGCACAATTATACCTAAATACCTGTAAAGCTTTTTCAGATCAAATCTAATTCCACCAGATCTCTTCTAAGATAGTTATTCAGGTACATAATTTGGTGTAATGTGTACAATAATATTGCATAGTGACTACTGTATTAAACAATATAGAACAAATTAGGTTAATGAAATCTCAGAAAATACTTTTAATTGCTGTTAAAAGCTGTGGCATTCTTTATCGATTACGTAGATATACACTGAGGAGTAAGGTTAAGAGAACTTAATTCTTCAAAATACTTATTATTGCAATTAAAAAAAAGGTTTATAAAATTCATATCAAGCATCTCATTTTAATTTAAGCCACCCAGATTATACGTACACACAGATGCTGTCAATTATAAGCAAAGCAATTCTACAGAAATCAAAGAGAATTGAATTCTGTACAAATCCACAGCCACAGTTTTGGTATATCTGAAAATTCACAGCTACTTACCTTATATGGACTTATATATGATTCATATATTTTAAATTTAAAACTACGAGTACAAACACAAAAACAAATAAACCCAATCAACTGTCTAAAATAACTTCACTTTTCACTTTTCCATGTTGGCCACAGTATTCCTCAATGTTTTTGTTAAATTTGCCACTGATATGAAATGAAACTCAAACTTTAAGAAATATTTGATATGCCACATTAAATTACTCTATGAGTGGGAAATAAAGCTTTGTGCTACATAACTAATGTTCCTGAAGATCACTGCACCTCACCAAAACAAGAAACGTATGCAATATCCAATAATCCTGCACTCTCGATTTCTGCCATTGAATTCCTGGTGGCCTGAGATGATGACCCCTGAAAGACAGAAAACAGAAAACCTCATTATTGCAGTAGTAAAGTAAGAACGTTAATGAAACTAATGCTCTTGTATGTAAAACACCCTTTTTCCATTATAAAGTGCTACATTAATCTAAAGAATTTAACTAAGCATGAATATGTATTAAGGCATAATTTAGGTTATATCATGTACATTTTCGGTATTTAGCTACATGCTAAATCTTACTTAACAATAAGTCCTTGTGAAAATTCATTCTCTTCCTTCCTGCTGCCCATACGTCCTGGCAGGTCTTAAATCTTTATAATTTCACAAATCGATGAAAATTTTATTCAGAACTTTATTTGGCTTGGCTTCCATAATGTTAAATTTTCAAAATTTCGTTCAAATATTTACCGGTTAGCCAACGTAGTGTGTTATTCATATCGTACATTGAGCTCAAATAAGGTACAAAATAGGCCAATAATATCACGGAAATTACTTCATAGGTAGTAAGATAATACAATAGCTATTAAATTTGAACTGAACAGAAGCTATTTTATATTTTAGTTCAGGGGCGGTTCCTCCATAAGGTTGCAGGTTTGCGCTACACCCACTGATTCTGAATATAAACCAAGTGCATTTTGCACATTAAAGCTGTACTTGTTTGCATTGTTTTATATACAAACATGTTTCAATTACGCTTATCGTCTGTAGCTCCCCATGACCGCAGAAGTCGAAATAAACAGTGATTAGCTGTAGGAGCCGCAATTTGCGGTGAAGAGATAATCTAAGATTTCGCCCTAATGTAGGCTATGTAGGCTCTCTGAGCGGGTTGCGGGAAGGTGAAGAGATGGGAGGGGCTTCTTATACATTGCTTAAATGTAGGTTTATAAACCTAGCTCCTCCTACTCTTAGCAACGGCTAAGGCGTGACCTTCCGGCTTAGCTTCTGTGTGCTCTGCTTTGTGCTCTCACAGGGAGAATTTAATTAAATGCATGGAGGTTCTTCAGAAGACAGCTCTGTTGAACAACAACGCCACACTTGTTCAGGCTACTGGGTTTATGGCCACTTTCAAAGATCATAATTTTGTATTCCGGCTGTATTTCTTCTAAAGGATCATGCCACATGTGGACATTTTGTACAATCAGCTGCAGAAACGAGACTGCAATGCAACGTTTGCCATCGCCCAGCTAAACGCATTTAAAAGGGAAGTGCTAAAGGTAAGATATAGCGTGTATATCGAGAAACACGCAGAAACTGGAATTAAGAAGAGAAGAAAGATCATGATGTGAAAAGAAGAGAAGCTCTTGAAGTATGTGACATTCTTAGAGAAGCAAAGGACAGGTTTAGCTTCAAGGGGCATCTGGTAGCCTCAACATTGTTTCATCAAGAAAATTTCTAAGACATTTCCAGAGGATTCCCTTAGAGAAACAGTAAGTTTCTATCCTTTTATCATTGGAACAAAACTTCGTAGAGAACTGACTGTAATTTCCAGTCGAGAGGAATTTCATGGAATGTCCGGCGCTTTGTGCTTGATGGACTTCAATAAGCAAAACAATTTATGTACTACATTCAGCGAATATGTCAAACTCCTTCAAGCACTGTTAATTATGGCAATGTCTACAGCTGAAGAAGAATGCTGTTTCTCAACTTTAAGAAGAATAAAATCTTTCCTTAGGAACACAATGTCACAGAACCGATTGACAGCATTAGCAGTGCTATTATTTGAGAGAGATTTTGTTATGAAGATCAGCGACTTCAATGCAAAAGTTAACGAAAGATTTGCCAGGTCTAAGGAGAGTAGAGCAGAGAATCTGTATAAATAGGTGAGTCATTGCTACTCTGTATTTTATTTTTCATTTGTGCACCACCAATAATTTTACCCACCAGCCGCCACTGTATTAGTTAGTGTGCAACATGGCAGCCAAAATGATTATATTGGTAGCATTGAATTCGGTTGTTAGAGTACATGCAGCGCTCGAAATGTACGCGCTCCCTGCGCGGAAATGGTGGTACAGAAAAGCCCGTCTTCCTATTGGGACAGTTTTCTTTGACGTGTGTGGTTTCCCTTCATACCTGCCAGGTTTTCACCTGGCCAGTGTAACTCACTGTAACACGATAGCCCACAACCATAATGGTGTTAGGAATCGTGGTTTTCAGAGCCATTTTTACAGCACCAACACCAGTATTCATTGGTATTTGATGCGCATTGCCCCATTGCTCTCTCCGAATTTCATAAACTTTGCCATACTGCTCCAATTTTTGTCGTAATACCTCATTCGGTATCTCCGGCTTTAGAACAAACACACGCACCGTGGTGGTATTACCTGTGGCCCTTTCGACTGTAACTGTTTTGCGCTCCCCTTTCGCATAGGTAAACACCGCGGCACCAGCAAACTTCTCTAACAGGCTTTCCATTAGCACCACCGAAATGAGCTTTGTATAAATTGCTCCATCCCGCGCTATTAACTGCAGCGTAACCACCTGGTCAGCAGTAAGCTTCAATGTATCTGCTGCAAACTCATGAACTTCGTCGTTGGCCTCGTCGCAGTTATTTCAAATTTCACTCGCAGAGTATTTATCCTGCCGTAGATTTCCATGCTAACAGTAGCACTATTACCGTATGAACACAAGCTTCAGACACGCTGAGGCACCAAGTAAGAGTCGCTGAGTACAACCGCGTTATTCGACCGCTGACTCTCACACAGCACAACAGGCAAAACAGCGTCGCCGTAACGCGTGGTAGGCTCGACCTTCACTGCACGGCAGCTAAAGGCTGACTGATACTCGTACAATTGTATGTTCTGAAACTTGAAACCGCCCTCAGGCATATAATAGTAGATAATATAATCGCGTACCTATAATTGTGATAAAATAGGTAAAGTACAAAATGTTATGTTCAGATACATTCCTAACCTGTATTAGCTAATGTTAGACTGTCACGTTTACAAATAAAAGTGAAGGAAATAATTTTGAAACTTCCGTCAGCCAGTGTCGGCCAATGAGGTTACTCTGGACCAGAGTTAGCCAACTATTTATAGCTTGAGCAGGATATAACGCACTGGGATAAGCATCGTGACTAAAATGTTTTGCAGCTATGTAATTCGTAGACTGAAAGACTTTAAATGTACGAAGAAGTTAAAATCTCAATTTAAGTTATTGGATAAAAATGGAGTGCAAGTCCCCCTTTCGTTCAACACAATTACTCTAGTGGGTAAGGAAAGTATGGGTTGCTCTGAAGCAAAATTTTTTGGTCGTGTAAGCAGGCACTCCTGGACCACTTGCTGTACGGTACACCTTCACCGAAACAAAATTTCTTTCCTCCCATCACCTCGTTGAATGATCCATGTATGTACTAATTAGTCGGTAAGAGGTCGGATGAGTGTGGCGCATGTGAAAGGGTACCAAAATGGATGTATGATGGCTGCAATGGTTGCATGGGCAGTATGACGCCGAGAATTGCCATTATGCAAAATAACAACTATAGTCAGAACTCCACATTTCGTTGATGATATTGCAAACCCAAGCTGATGTTTTTTTTTAATGTATTGAAATATGACATACTGTTGGTGGAGTTTCGTCTAGTATAGTGTTCCAGGACAAGGTTTCGTTCATCACAAAAGAGGTTAGCATAACCATTCTTGCAGATGGACGCGTCCGGAACTTTTTGAGCTTTGTTGATGAAGAATAGCACCTTTCCTCGGTTTGTTTGTTTCGTGTTGGTTGTAGTCTGCTCAACTTTCGTCTCCTGCAACAATTGTCACATCACCTTCTACTTCAAAGTGTTGCAAAAGTACGAGACATGTTTTTTAAGTGGGTACCGTTTTGCGATTCCGCCGCCGCAGCGCTACGGCCGGCGTTCCGCGCATGCGCACTGGTTACCTACGTCTCTTGTCTACGCACTGATGCCATTACAGCCTGATTCTTCATTGTATATGTTGGTTATTGAGTGTTTAAGATGCAGTCCCGCGTATTGTGAAGTACCGGCTTGTTATACGATTTCTTAGTGCTAAAGGCGTAAAACCGATCGATATTCATCGTGAGATCTGTGAGGTTTACGGACAAAGCATTATGAGTGATAGAATTGTAAGGAAATGTGTGAGAGCATTTAAAGATGGCCGCACAAATGTGCACGATGAAGAATGGAGTGGGCGTCCTTCGGTCGTTACTGAAGATTTGGTGCAGAAAGTGGACGAAAAGGTGAGAGAAAACAGACGCTTTACAATTTCATCATATTGCGACTATTTTGCTCAATATTCTCGTAGTGTTTTGTATCGCATTGTGGCCGAGAACTTGAAATACCGGAAATTGTGTTCTCGTTGTGTTCCGAAAATGTCGACGAATTTTCACAAAACCCAACGTTTAGGCAGTGCATTAACTTTCCTTGAGAGGAACCACAATGAAGGTAAGGGTTTTTAGACCAAATTGTTACTGATGAGGAAACATATGTGGCCTACGTCACACCAGAATCGAAACAAAAATCCACGGAAGGCGACATTCATCATCACCCACAAAACTGAAGTTTAAGCAAACAATTTCTTCCCGGAAAATCATGTGCAAATTTTTTTGGGACAGAAAAGGAGTATTGCTACTGTGGTTTCTGCCTCGTAATGAGACAATCAATGCAGCTTCTTGCTGTGAGACTTGAAAAATTTGCGCCGTGCAATCCAGAACAAAAGACGTGTCAAGTTGAGTAAGGGTGTCGTTTTGCTTCATGAAAATGCCCGTCCACATGTGGCTAATCGGACCAAAGATCTCAGCAAATCTTTTCAATGGGAAACTCTAGATCATCCTCCATACAGCCCTTATCTGGCGCCCAGCGGCTACCATTTGTTCCTGCACTTGAAGAAACATCTGGGTGGTCAGCGTCTTCAAGACGATAACGAAGTCAAAACAGTTGTGATGCAGTGTTTAACACGTCAGGCGACAGAATTTTATCAGGAGGGTATTCAAAAACTGGTGCCACGTTATGACAAGTGCCTCAATATTCACGGAAATTATGTAGAAAAGTATATTAAGGTACAGGCTTTCATGTAAAAATAAGATTATTGCGATATCTATGCACGTCTTTTTTAATTCCAAAACCGTACTGACTTAAAAAACATGCATCGTACTTCACAGTCGTCAAGCATTGCTCTTTCAGTCTTGGAGTGAGTTTTCATGATATCTACCTTATAACTATAGCTAGTGTTCAGTTTTGCTGCTATTTCATTCACCGTAACAACAATTTTCAATCACTATGGCTCAACTGAGGTCATAGACTCTGGTGTCACAACGCATTTGTGTCTAACCCTGCCGTAGAGCCTCTGTCACAGTAATCGCGGCCTTTCCGATCGTGCTGCTCCACTCATACACTTGCTGCAGCAGTAGACATCATCACCAGACTGGATCTTTACTTACCGATTGATTTCAACAGGTTTATTACCTTCACTGCTCGGAAAACATCATATAGATCGCTGTTCTTCTTTGGTGCATATCGCAAACTGAGTAGCAAGTTTGAAATGATTGATATTTTGGCCACGTTCACATGTCCGCAGTATTCTGCCAATTGTTGGGCATTATGTACATCATTGGTAACATTATTGCCAACTTACACCATTATGGTGAAATTTCGATGTTAATTTACACTTTTAAAGCTTTTATTTGACTGCCATCGTATGTTATGCTCAGCCATTCTGAAAAATAGTAATTATACGTCTAGCAGCTGTACTTTAATGGAATCTCATCGGTCATCACCCTTCGTTAAAGTGCAGGTTTCCACCACTCAGAGGAACCCCACGTAACATTAAATACTTGTGCATCTGTACACATATCACAACGCTCCAGCTGTTTCACCGCGTAGTGTATGACCATGGAGCAGAGGGTTGCGAGATTAAGTCCCTCCTCAGACACGAGTATTTGTGTGTATTGTGTATACACGTGTAAAGTAATTCGTTTTAAGTAAAGGCCGGAGAGATGTGCGCTCGCTTGCGATACCAGTATGCGCGGAATATGAATGACATCAGATGTACAGCACGGCCATCAAATAGGCAAATGTCGAAAACAACGTAACGTGGTACTCTGCTAACTAGTGAAGATTGCGTTGCAAGTGTATGCAGACGAAAAGTCAAGGTTTAATATAATGAGAATTGTTTTGTTTCCTCTCCCAGTGAGGCGGTTCTCATGGTTAGGCTGTACCTACCTGCAGTTGTTTACATGCACGAGCGATAACAAGCCCGCCTCGGTAGCGAGGTGGTAGCATGTCTGCCTCACATTCAAGAGGTCCCGTGTTCTAATCTCGGTCAGGGTGAGTTACTTGGATAATGCTTTTCCGGGGTTTTCCCTTATCATGAAAGACGAATGTCGGGTAGCTCTAAGCTCTATGGACCCTGGGCCCATTTGAGCATCAGTTCACCCATTCCAGTCACTGTCCGATATGACTTAACGTTGGAGGACGTAAATTAAAAAAAATGATAGCAATACAGTCTATGTGCAATATATCTATGGGTCAAATGCATATGCCTCCGGCCTTTAGTTATAAATAACACTTCTGTGATATATCCGTTACTATTGTATTTATTAATAATTTGTTAATTTAAGTGCTATCGTCTTCATGTGTCCCTCGCGGTCTAAATTTTAACAAAACAATAGTATAACATTTCAATTTCAACATACAGCGTACCGATTTTAAACATCTAATTGTCGATTCAGTTTTCTCTGTCCTCTTTATACCTACAGCGAAATGTGTAATGCAGGTATTTCTGCAAAGTTTTATATATATATTGATAAACACGAAGTTAAAAAAGCATTGCACCGTGAGTTATGTCAATGTAATATATATTGTTAAAAGTGTTCCATATTCCATAGTTAACTATTCTATCTTATGCTAAAATCACAAGACCGATTTTTTGTAAGGATTTTGAAACATTTGTGTGAAAGGTGTTGTCATGAAATGGTATTTGTTACACCCAGCAAAGTTTCCAGTTGGATAAATTTTAACAAGAGCCTTTCCATCTTTAAAAACAACATGTTGTTTTAGAAGTTGCCAGTATAAGTTAATTAAAGCTGTGTGACAGGTGTTCAGTGGAAGTGACGTTAACATTTCCGTCCCGTTTGCAAGGACTAAGTGTCCCAAATCTACATACAGTAATTGTGTACTTCCGCGTGCATGGCCCTAGGGAGGAATTCTAGTGCGGTCGGTGCTCGCCATGCATCGCTAATGCTCATACGTGTCCGGTAACATTTACATACCGCTGGTTCCTACGTGAGCTCGTTAGCAGATTCTACTTCTTAACACGTGCTAACTCACTCTCCGGCCTATTGCAAATGTAACACCTTCTCATTCTCTTCTCAGTAGTAGAAGTCTAACGCTTTGCACTCACAAGAATTTCTCTTTCCTTACAAAAGAATATTATTTTATATACTTGTTTCTATATTTATTTTACATCTCTTGAACTATGAGGTGATATAACGACGAATCTCTAAGGATATACTTGTTAAGAAAGACCTTAGTGCCAAGCAGCTGTATACCTATTTCTACAGAGTGATTTATATAGACCTGCCACATTTCTTTCTTTCATTATTCCGTTGGAAATTCATTCAATGACCCAATTTTACCAGCAAATTAAGCAGAATGTTCTGGAGTTTGGATTCCTTGACACTAGATGCGCAGATGTTATGTTTTATTCCTAAGTGCTACTGTTGGCAGCTGTTTTCGACATTGTGTTCTAGTCGGCGTGCAAATGCAGTACACATTAAGTCAATGACTCTTCCTTGTGAAGCAATACTGGAATACGAATTCAATTACAGCTACTCAAATGGCATACCAGAGAGAATTTGGTGTTCGCAATCCTCCCAAAAGAAACATAATACTGAGACTGGTAAATCAATTGAAACAACTGGATGTCTGGTGATTGAAAAAAGCAAGTATCGTTGATCTATGCTTCTCACGGTTGCTGCTGACGCAAGAGCACGACTTTAGCAGTCACCCAAAATATCATTAAGACGTTTGTCGCAGGAGACAGGGTGCACCTACTCAGTGTGTCACAGCTGCGAAAAGTTCAGGCCTAAAGGGGTTACGGTTGTTCATCAGCTAAAAGTTTGAATTATTATCCTTGGTTTCAGAAGTTCTTGTGCAAAACCCTGCCATATTGTCCATCACATGGTTCACAGATGAAGCATGGTTTCATGTATCCGGTTATGTGAACTCACGGAACTCACGCCATTCGGCCATCCAAAATCCACGTGCCATCCATGAAGCACCTATGTACTCGGTTAAAATCGGAGTTTGGTACGCAATATTCGCATAGAGAACAGTAGGGCAATTTTTTTAAACAGACTGTGAACACTGCAGAGAACCACCTGATTTTCATGGAGTTTGTTGACCAACTGGACGATTTAGAGGTGAGTCAAAAATATTTTCAGCAAGATGGCGCTACATGCCATACATCAAATGAATCCATGCAACTAATTGCAAGTTTTTTTGACGGCCGGATAATTTCCAGGAACCTGTGGCCACCGAGATCTCCGGATTTGACTTCGCCGGACTACTTTCCATGGGGTTACTTAAAATACACGGTTTAGGCCACACGTCCCCAGTCATTGGACGATCTGAAGCACATCACACACGAGATTCTAGCTACTAACTACAGAGTCCTCCAACGAGTGACCAGTAACATGGAACGACGTGTTGAGTTGTGCCTTATGCAGGCTGGAGGGCATTTTGAACATTTGCTATAGAGGTAAATAATCTCCCAAAATTCCTCTATATATAGGTATAATAGGTTGTCGCTAGCACAATCCGTTTTGAAACAATTAATGAAATAAATGTGCCAGTTCTATATAATCACTCTGTACATGTGATCGTCAGATATTTGCTTCGAATATGTCCACAGAGAAAAATGTGTCTCTGTTTTTACACGTGTCGTTAAGACAAAATTAGGTTGTTGTCCAGTCAAGCTATTTTCAGCCTGTAGTTAAATGCAGAGAATTTGCTAGTACCACCCATCTTCACATTTTACTGTTGTGGTATTGAATTCGGTATTTATCTTGGTGACTGAGGCAAATCACGAAAAATGAGCTGCCAGATTGGTGGGCTCATAGATTAGAACCCCGAACCTCCAGAATCAAAGCCAAAGAGATCATCGCCTGCGCCATTGCGATAAATATCTACATCTTAATCCATTGGAGATTTGCACATTTTCTTAGGATTTTTCAAGAGCTTTCGCTGTCATGAATTTGGGATTTCATACTGCTTACACGAGCACGAGGAAAAAAAAGAAACGAATAGCAACTTTCCTCTTGAAAAACGCGAAGCTACTACATGACTTTCACAGCATCTTTTGGTCCTCAACCTCCCTCAGTTCTTAACTCCTTTCATCTGTATCTTCTGCCTCGCGTCTCCACATAGAACTCCCAGTTGGGTCGGTTGCCATTATTGCCTTCCTATCCGAGGCTTATCCGGGGCTTCTTTAACAATACATTTTTACAGAGCTAGCTTGTTAGCCTAGCGCCCAATCTCCAACCTGGAGGACCAGGACTTCTATTTGTATCCCCGGAGTCAGGGTGGCTCAGCTATCGTACCCCCAACCACTAGCTATCCATTTTAGTCGCCTTCTACCGTACACGTGGACTACATTGGAGCCATTCTTTAACCCAGGCCACCCATGGGATGAAAACGCATAAATCACCTACAAATTTAAACCTGCGATAAGAAATATCTCGGAAATGGTTATCTTAAAAAGAAAGATCTAATATAAATTGTATGTTCCAATGGTATTCTCCAAGATTTTCTCTATTCATTACGCTTTATTAGTTATTTAAATGTCATTCAGAGTGAAGAGGATTTCAGAAGCTAATTTCAAGAAATTCAAAATATTCAATCTATTTATCAGGCGAATATCTTAAACATTTTGTATGTTAATCAAAATTTTCAGAGCCATTTTGAGAAAATCAACAGTTTTGAAAACGATTTGCATCTGAAAAGTATTTTGGGATTGGTGAATTTGATATTTGGCATTTATTGGACCCTTCGTTTCTGATTTATGTGTTCACCGTCACAAAGACATACACACACATACATACACGCACACATATACACACAATGTTTTTATACAATTGCTTATGGGGTGGATTCAGACAAACTAAAATATGTTTCTGATTGAATTAAGTCATAGAATTTTTTGTTGAAATGTGTACTTCCACTTATTTGAGGTAAGTGAAAGTGTATAACTGTAAACTGAAAGGAACCGGAGCAAAATTGTACTGCTGTAACGTGCGAGTTAAGAATTTGGGAAGTCCCAATATTGGTTTTACGGACTGACCAATCTGACAATGGTTTTCCCTGGTTGGTAGGCGAATGCTCGCGTGGTTTCTTATCTAAAAGCATTTACTTTTCATCATTTTAGTTTCATTTCGTTTGTTCCTCACTTTTCAGAGTAACATGTGAACAGACTAAGAATGTAAACATGTGAATCTTCTGTTTATTGCCACGCTTACACAAAGCACCTGTACTCAATTTGCGTTACTCGCTGGTCTTGAACGAACGTCAAAGAATACTCGCGCGATACTGTACTGTACTGCTTCGTACTCAGTTAATTTATGAACTAAATATATACATTTATTAACTACAATTCTTAAAGCTTACTCAGCAATGCGTAATATAAAGAAATAGCACACAGGCAAGATTGGAAGTTGAAACATACCATAAGCATACCATGCGAGTCAGGTGTTCATTCACGAAGCGATAACTTGAGAACCATACGTCGTAGAAAAATGGCTTTTGTACAGGCTTCCTCAAAACTTCTTGCAGCTAAGCCAAGGCATATTACAATGTTGAATTTGCAGTAGTAATTTTGGTCGCATGGAAAAGAAACATTTCTGTTGCTTACGCTTGTGCTGTGCGTTCCGAATTAGGCAACACTGCATGCCTATGATAGGAAAGTTGCACTAGGCGAGCCCTCCCTATCTCCACTTCATATGCCTTTTAAAACCGTACGACTTATAGCTACGGATGCTTGCTCTAAAGAAAGGGAATTCCCGTCGTCGCTAAAGAGCGGCTTGGTTAACTGGTCAGCTCTGGGCAGCTCAAGTAATTGGATAAGTTTTTGGGTCAGGAATTGAAACGGACTTCCGCGCGTCTCTGTGGGCTGTCTGCCTGCGGTATTTAGCCTTCTGTTATTCCTTTATTTCATACTTAGGTCCTGGAGGATGGTAGCTGCAATAGATGCCCCATGGTTTTCTGTGAGCCAGGTATCCCCCCCCCCGAACTTTATACCCTGTGAAAGTAGCGTTAACTCTAGAAGTTCATCCACTCCACTGTACTCCACCGCGGCCTTACGTTCAAGAGGTCCTGAGTTCGAATTTCTGTCAGGGTGAGTTATCTGGATATGGATTTTTTTCCTGAAAAATAAGTATTAGGTAACTCTAAGCTCTATGGGCCCTAGGTTCATTTAAACATCATTTCACCCATTTCATTCATCGCCCTATATTATTTAACGTTGGAAGGTTTACATAAATAAATAAATAAGTAAGTAAATGCATAAATAATAAACACATATATAAATATAAGGTGCACCTCAAGAGAAGATTTAAAATTCTATATCCATTATTGGAGAATTGCGGAACATATGGCTGTGATAATAACTGCATAGCCTATAAACAGAGCTTCTTGTAGCTATTCATGAAATAAAAACCCAAAATAAGGTTAAAGCGAATGAGTTGATTGTTTTTCCAAATAAGACGGAATATGGTGCTAGAGCGTTTAAGTACTTTGTGCATGCAATGGTTTTTACAATTTTCTAAATTACGTGAACAATTTTAAATCATATATTAGATGTTCTAAATTTAGTGTTAGAATATGCTTAGCTTAAATTACTTTCTATCATTTTACAGCCATAATGAGCTCATTAGATTTGGTACTCTACATAGCAAGCTACTACTAAAGATAACAAGAGTAAATGATTATTTATTAACTAAAACTATTTATTTTTGACATGAAAATGTTAACTGTTTGCTTATTTATAGGCCAGGTAGCGATACGGATACCCTACCTTTAACCAACGTCACATATCGATATGGAAAGAGGGAATAGTTTGGGGCATGTAATGTCCTGCAGTCATGCAGGAAAAGCAGTACGCACATATGCTGTTAATAACACAAATAAGGTCTTAAGGCCAGGCATGTTTTCCGTCCTTTCTTTTTCGTATCCCACACACCTCATCCTATTTCCTCTTCCCTCAAAGCAGCTGTACAGAACGCGGTGACGTCACACGCTGAACTCTAGCTCAATGCAACTAGCTCACACCGCCACTGTCTATTCTCCTCTATGTTATTTCTAGGCAAGTCTGGCCAGTGACACTACGTTCTGCAAAATATCTAACGCTGTATACAATTTGCATTCATACATCTTGCGCCTGTGTTGGCTTTTACGTAAGCTACAAACCCCCCAAAAAGCAAACACATAAGCTTCTATCATTTCATACCATTTTTGATATGACATTTTAGTTATAAACAAATAAGGTTTACTTTAGCACCATTCGTTTTAATTAAACTATGTAATCTGTAGTACTAACGCCTAGAGCTATTTTACAGAAATACCTGCATTTATTCTTGTGCATACGCCTTAAACATTCGTATAAATGTTTCAAGGTTCCATAAGCTGCTCACAAACGTTCAATATATTTGCTTAACTGTTCATTAACATTTAGTGCACTCTTGTGGATCCGCTTGTATATTTGTTTGCAGGCAACTGCATATTGAAGTCTCCTTGCCTGAAGTCGTTATCAAGTTTGTTGTCCATAAACTGTAACCCATAAAACCAGCATCCGCCCAATGGCAATAAAGGCGACTCAAGTTTGACAACTCCAACTTCAGGAACACATGCAGCGGTCAATAAGTCTGCCAGAGAACCATATTTTCCCTTGTCTTGTGACTCTCCTGATTACGTATGCTACCCGCACAGCTGGCGTGTCGTCATGGTTGCCTGCAGGGCCGGGGGCGACGGAATTGACTCTTGCTACTGCGTCCTATCTTCCTTTCTTGTGACAACCGTCGCCCCACCTCGAGAATTTACAAATTATCTACACCAGGGACGTTTCCGCAGATCATTTATCCTGGTCGAGGCACAAGGTCATGCGGGTCATTTCTTATGAACCCTCCGTTTTTCTGTTCAACTCGTAGCTTTACCTCTCTGCATTAGTGGAACCAAACTTAAGTTACGAATACTGTTTTACAATGAGATCAAATATTCAATACGTATATCATATAAGGGGAGAAAATTGTGTGTTTAGACTGCCTCATGTTCGAGTCTGTTTTCTCAACTCAGAGGCATTGGGTTAAACTCCATATTTGGTGGCGAGTTTCTCTTTCATTACAAATATGAATGTGAAATTGATCATGTTCAAATGGTTAAAAAGCTACCGTTACAAAACCTCAACGAGTTATTTCTGAAGTTAGATCTCCCGACCTGTCCATAGAATTATAAAGTGGCTATGAACCTGAAACAAAGTATGTGTGTTTGGAGGGGGACTTGCAAGGCAATCAACCTATTTAATTGCTTCAGTGTTAAAAAGAACAGATCTTCACAATAATATGCTTAATTTTAATTCTAAAGTAATTAAGTATTAAACAGTCCTGGATAAAAAGTGATGTGGTTAGCTGACAACATATTTTGTCGTTCTGTTGAGAATACCCTGAAGTAGAAAATAGTCCTTGCAGGGCACAAGCTATCTCTCTGTATACAAACCTGACGGACTATACGTACATAACTCCCATGGGAGTATAAGCTCTTTTTGTAACTCCTTATACTTTAAATTCATGTTAATCGAGATACACACCGTATTACCGAATAGTTTTTGTTGGCACAAAAAAGAATTCAAGCTTCGCTCCTTTTGCATATTCAATAGAGTGCCAATATAAAACAGATATTGGAAAATTCATTTCAATATTAAGGATCATTTCGAAATAATTAGCCCCAAAACAAATGTATTTATCCAAAATTGCGTGTTTTAATGAGATCTACATTTTATGTTTAAAGACCTTATCTATCTCTTGCAGTTTACTTTATTTAAAAGATCAGAATGAGGTGAGCAAATATAAGCAAATTGAGCATATACGAGGATGTTTCGCAAAGTTTTAACTATCATCCTTTAAACTGTGATAGAGAGTTTGTGTTGATATGCACTTGTTAGTTCTTGTCTACGTAGTCACCATCCATAGTTACACCCTGTTCCCAGCGCTTCTTGACCTTCCGAATACCTTGATTGTAGAAGTCTGCAGAATTCGCCTTAAATTACTATTCCACTTCATTAATGACGTCATTTGTGTTTTCAAATCGGTGACCACGCAACAGATTCTTCATTTCCGGGAACAGAAAAAGTCACTTGATACGAGATCGGGTGAATAATGTGGATGCTGTAAGGTCTCAAAGCCACATTCCCTTGTTTTGTCAACTGTAACTTGAGATGAATGAGCTGGTGCATTGTCAGTCAGAAGACGAACGCTTTTGGAGAGCATATCACGTCATTTCTTAATCAGAGCTGCTCATAACTTGTCCAGAAGATTGCAGTAGCATCTACCAGTGATGGTTTGACCCTTGGCAAGATAATCTATAAGGATGACTCCACGACAATCCCTCAAAACTGAAAGTATGGCCTTCACAGCTTATTTTTGCACCTTTGACGTTTTGGGAGGGGAAATCAGCATGTTTCAATTCCATGCTCATGGTTTTTGCCTCTGGATCATACTGATAGATCTAGGATTCATCCATGGTTATCAGATGATGAAAATTATCTTGATCTTGTTCCAACAGCGTCAAAATCTGTTTTGAAATGTCAAGCCGTGTTTGCTATTGAAAAGGGGTTAGCAAACGTGGAACCCACCGTGCAGACAACTTATTCATGTGCAGTTCGCCATGAATAACTTTCCACACACATGTGTCTCTTTCATGATCTTTTGGGTGGTTGTTCGTCTGTCTTCCAGTATTAAACACTCCACTTTCTTCACTGTGACATCATCGTCTGTCATTGATGGGCTACCAGCTCTTGGCTCATCTGATATATGATCAGTTTGAAAATTCCTTTTCCACCTCACCACACTGTCATACGATGGGAAATCATTTCCATAAACAGTCATCATCTCATCATGGATCTCCCGGGCAGTTTTTGCCTTCAAATGGAGGAAATTGATCACACTACGAGACTCAATTTTCTCCATCTTACATCTCAGCCACTTTGGTCACTCACTGTAAAAAACAAAAGGGCTCAAATCACTGAAACTACCAACATTATGTCCCGAGGGATCAATGATGACACTGACAAATTTTCATCACTGCTGCATAAAAATTACCGGGTGAAAATTAAAATTTTACGACACCCCCTCGTATGTACTATATTCCATTTATCATTTAGCATCTTAAGCATGTGGCATTTTAATAAAAATCTTTTGAGTCAGGTTTGAGTGAACTAAAACCTTAAAAAGTTATTCCATATTTAGAGCAGTTTGGGGGATTTTATTAACAATCATGTTTTATCCTTGGAATATGCTGAATTTAAATATGAAGTTTAACGTTTAATCGAATTTTCAATTTGGAGTTCTTTTCACACCAAGGTGCGGGTACATGCACGCACACACATACTTCACACACGGAGGTCATTTTTTCTCTAAATTATTTTCTTTTTCGATTTTATGAGTCTTATACTGTATCCCCAGCTAAAGTTTGGTGTAGAATTTATAGGTGTAAGTACATAGTAAGCAAATTAATAAAATAAAACAGTCTATATTGCATGCCAAGTAATGTGTGTATACAGTCAAATATATTCAACTGAGAAAGCCCTATTTTGCTCATAACGAACAGATATGACAGCGATAGATATTTCTAAAATTGAAATATTATTGAAATATTACGGTTGTGTGGAAAATGTAGCATCAAAACATCAAAATAGCTTTCATTTCTAATTCTCAAATGGATTTAATAGAACTTCTGTTTGAAAATCCCTTTAATTCCTTGTATATATGAATGAACAACTGGTATACAGAAACGGATCCATATCACTGGTACCACCGTGCTAAACGTTTTTATAATATAATATAAAAATTAATAATAAAAATAGAAGACAGAAAAGCGATGATAATTCAGCGCCACAAGAAAAAAGCAAAGATAACCAAGTGTAGCTGTTTAGGAAGACTTGAACTACGAAGCATTTTTAGAAAAAGGTCCGTCAGTTTGTGTTTATGCTTGTGCGTGCACGTGCGCTTTCCATGTACAACACAGTTCAAAAACAGAACGTTATTTATATGTAAGAAATTGCAACAAGTTTAGAATCTTTTAAGAATGCGACACAAATATTTTTTAAGAAAATACCCCAAAACGAAACTACCATTTACCATTTACATTTTGAAAAATGGCTAAAACGGTTTTTATTAAACTGCTATTATATTCATTATACATTTATGACACAGTGAATGTGTATCGTGATTATTTCGGGAATAGTTTCTGATGTCCTCTTCATTGTGAAATACGTTTGCGTAACCGGTAAACTGTTAGACATAGAAATCATCCTACCATATAAAAATTCTTTTCTCATAAAGTATACAGTTTATTTTAAGGTTTCTGTGCCATTAATAATTTCCAATTTATTTCTTGTTATTGGTTTAAATTTTAAAACAACTATCTTTATAAAAAGAAAGCTATCTGTTTTTCTTCTCCTTGGTCATGCAAACTATATAGTATTATTTTAAAAGCGTTACTTATCCATCACCGTTTAAAGTACTTGAATATTGGACAAGGTTCATTTTGTTCCCCTAATCCCGTTATGCCTACGGGGAAGTGAGACATCTGTGCAAATGTTTATCTCTATCAACAGGACAAAGTATAAAAATAAGACTGTAACAGTAATTTGTTGAAGAATGCATAGCGAAAGTCATGTAAATTTAACACATTACATTTTCCGTGTGTGTGTGTGTGTCTTTGTGTGTGTGAGTATGTGCGTGTGTGTGGTGTCTGTGTATCTGCAAAACTTGACAACAGAATTTCCATTAACTATGAAACAGTATTTAAGTACGTGACTCTTCATAAATGTACACGAAGATTTTGAAGGAAACCTCACAAAGCAAACTACCTTTGAAATGTTAAACACTTCACCACTTTTTGTTTTGCCAGCAATCACTTTTACGATATTAACATAGCATGTGTTTTAAAACATTTATAATATTTTCATGACAACAAAAGTGTACACATATACGAACCTGAGCCTCCGTGGTGAACTTCAATCGGGATGAATTCTGTGTAACTGGTGAAGCCTAAGAGATAGAAATATCCTGTCAGATAAAAAAGAAAGCAGATAACTAGGGCCCGGAAGTTGTTGAACTAAAACTTCTCTAAAATGAGCTATAAAATGCCTTTAAAATATAAAAACTGCACATAAAATGTAAAGAAATTACCTAACAAAAATTAAAAATGTCTTTATAATAACAAATTAATAACTGTCTTAGACAAATAATGAATATATGTTTCGAATAACCACATTTTAAAATTAACTTTCTTAGGAAATAATGCAGATATTGATACTAAATAATAAATAAATTCAAAATTCATCAGGTTATTTTCAATTTTATAAAATATGAAAAACTATGTTACTGTACCCATTAGCCTAAACATATCTTACTTAGCTTTGCAGTACACCACCTTGATCATCTTCAAGTTATCAAAAGTAAAGGAATGGCGGTTTTCAGCTAAAACTGTTTTATACGTTGAGAAACTTCTCTCCACTTCCACGAAAGTTATAGGTGCGTATTTGAAAAACTCTATGTCACTGCCTGTTAAATCTTGTTCACAAATATCAGTTCTGAAGTTTTCTCCTGACAGATATCGGGAATCTCACAAACTGTTTAGTATGTTTTATTTTTGACCAACAAAAAGTTTAGTTTCTGTCTAATTTTGTCCCGAATTTCACCTTTTACATTTTGCATGCTCTCTTCCGCAATCCTCACTAACTCATAACCCATCTTTTATCGAGTCAAATTAAGATATATCAGCTAAAACTCGAAGCAGGTGACCATTCTAAGCTAAACAATTAACTTTTCCGCTTAACTTCGTTATCGACACCACTATCCTCATGCAAGATAATAAAACCTTACTTACTTATTTGCTCTTTTCTTGACATTATCATGGCAGCATAATTACAGATGACTTTTAGCTATTTAAGCAGTTAATTTACGCACTCTATAGCATCAATAATTTGCAACTTTTATCTCCCTTATTAGCCCTGGGAGTCTTATGTTTATTTCTTATAATGTAAATGGGAAAAACTGCACTAATTAGTTTTAGCTGTTGCTTCATTTAATACTTTGTTGCGAATGAAAACTACGATTTCTATGCTTCTCCGGTAGCTTCAAAATCAGTCAATGAAGTATGTCTTAGTTTTTAGATATAGGCATTAGTTTTGTTGCAACTTAGCAAAATTGATTTATCAGGAGTGTAATATATGATACGCGACTTAGAAAGAAATGTTTGAATCATGAATTTTGGCAACTGCAAAGCAGTCGATATTTCTGAAGGATTATGCTACAATTTGTACATTAATTCATCAAACTGTCATCTGTAAGTTATATATAAACATTATATATAATGCTAAAATAAAGGTATAACCAAAAAATACATTTCACCATTAGTGCAAATGTATAGCGCGATTTCAACTTGTACTAGACAGTG
Organism: Mantis religiosa; assembly: GCA_030765055.1. NCBI lineage: Eukaryota > Metazoa > Arthropoda > Insecta > Mantodea > Mantidae > Mantis > Mantis religiosa. The sequence continues at coordinate 236,781,970 of CM060948.1, read as the reverse complement.
ATATCACAACTCGGCCGCTTACCGCTTACGTCAGAAGCTTGTTGGGAGCACTGTGAAATTAAAATATTTTTTTCCGTGCTTTCAAAAGAACCCAACGCTACAATGCGATATGATTTTCTGTGTAATTGGGGATGAACCTTTCATTAAAAATATTTTCAGCCCTCGTGCATGTTCTGAATTTTTCAAATATATATATTTGCTTTAACCACTTCCGCGTAAAACCTACCGTATTCTAGGAAATATGTAATTTACATTATCTTAATGTTTATTTCGATTAATATGAACTAGATAGAGGAATAAGCTTTTGTAAGAAAGTTTCGGTAGTAGCGGTGATTACTTTGAAATTATGATACTAATGCATGCAAACATTTACTTTGAATTTCCCAAAAATGGGCTAATAACTATCCAAAAATACTCTATTAATGTTTATTTGTGTACTTAATGTCAACAGAGAAGTTCCTGTATAACGATGCTGTGAATCGCTTGTATTATATCAGCGCCGCCGGTAGACCGGAATTTCGTCGTACATCACTTGTTTTACATGCCGGTAAATTTACTTACATGGGCTTCTGCTTATAAGCATAATTAAAATTCACCGGTATGGAAAGAATCTGAACTCCAACGTTAAGTCATATCGGACGATGAATGGAATGGGTGAAATGATGCTCAAATGAGCCAAGGATCCATAGAACTTGCTTGTGAGTTATCGGAAATTCGTCTTTCAGGATAACGAAAACCCCCGGAAAAGATCTTATCCAGGTAACTCACCCTGACTGATATTTGAACTCGGGACCTCTTGAACGTTAGGCAGATACGCTAGCATCTACGCTATTGAGGCGGGCACCCAGAACTTTGAAATCAACAATCCAGCGCCCTGACAATATAAGGTCATACATTCGAATTATCAATCACAAAAATGTATAGAGCAGTTATTTTCATTTATTCTTACTTACTAAACAACCCCGAGTGAAAAAACTATGATATTAAGTTTTTTCTCATTTTTGATTGTAGCTTATTTCCTCTGCATGTAAAATATACGCAAGAACAAAAGTATGTTATTAACAACACATACATGATGCAAAAAAATTAAAATAGAGCAATGAAGTAGTACATGCACACATCAGCATCAGAAATTTGAAGGACTCTGAAAATTTCCCTTAATTTTTGTTTTGAAATATGTTTGAATGAGACAAAGAGGATACACCAAGACCGCGTTGTGAACATAATTTCATATTTTTTCGAAGTTCAGAAAAATCTGGAACCGATGTTCTGCTCGTTTAGCTGTATAAATACGTCTCCTCGTTGAATATGTACAAATAAGCACCAACCGTCAAGCTTTAATCTTCTTACTTTAAGGAAATGCACCTGCGAAATTGGATGAAATTCTGGAGAGATTCCAGAGATCGAATTTTTATTTTTTATTGCTGTTATACTCCATACTTTCATATAACCTTTTTATTTACTAATATCGAGAATACTTAACACTTTGTACAGGCTTTGAAACACCCTTGAACACGGCACTGTAGTGCACATTCCAATTTTAAGTGCCTATCGTTTTTCAGAAGTAATTCCTTCCTTCCTCCCTCCCATCCTCCCTCCCTTCCTCCCTCCCTCCCTTCCTCCCTCCCTTCCTTCCTCCCTTCCTCCCTTCCTCCCTTCCTCCCTTCCTCCCTTCGTCCCTTCCTCCCTTCCTCCCTTCCTCCCTTCGTTCCTTCCTCCCTTCCTGCCTCCCTCCCTCCATCCCTCCATCCATCCCTCCCTCCCTCCCTCCTTCCTTCCTTCCTTCGTTTCCTTCCTTCCTTTCCTTCCTTCCTTCCTTCCTTCCTTCCTTCCTTCCTTCCTTCCTTCTTTCGTTCCTTCCTTCTTTTTTCTTTCCTTCCTTCTTTCTTTCCTTCCTTCCTTCTTTCTTTCTTTCTTTCTTGCTTACTTTCGCTCTTTCTTTCCTTCTTTCTTTCTTTCTTTCTTTCTCTCTTTCTATCTTTATTTCTTGGTTATTTCCCTTGTACCACTATCGTGATGTTAGGGGATTCTTGTTCCTCTATCCCTTTTAAGGTCGGGTGTAAGGAACCGAAGCTTTGGATCCGATAGAGAACCTGGATAGCTTATCAGCCGGATGTCTGGTGTGAAGGTGGACGAAGTGGATGATAGCATGAGGGTGAGATGAATGATAGGAAAGATGACGATGGAGCAATTGGTAGAATGCTGGTGGGGAAAACCAGAGGACCCGGAGAATACCCTCTCAGTGACATGTTGTCCACCACAAATCGCACTTTGCGGGCTCCTGGGGTCGAACCCGGGCCGCCACCTTGATCAGAGTCAAGCGATCTAATCACTCAGCCATCGCGCGGACATCGAACAACCTTTCAATACTTACAATTCACCTCCTGTCAGATTTTTTGACGATTAACCTCCATCAGAAAATCTTCATGACGTTTGCATAAGAGACTCACTTAGCCATTCTTAAAATACCAAAATAATAAAATGCTTATCCTTCTTCGCTAGCATAGTTACATTTGAATTAAAAGGAAACAAAAAGCGGATGTGCAGTTGTTTATAATAAGCTGTTAAAGGCAAAGAAGGATCCTTAGTAGGATGTAAAAGGCACTTGAATGTTTATTAATTACCTTAATTGCGTATAACTTATTGAACTTTTGTATTTGATCATTATATTACCACACTCTCGTTAACGTTTAATCCACTGTAATGAAAAATATGTGTTCTTAGATTTTTCAGAGGAACGTTACCTATTGTGACGTTGTGGGTTCGTGGAATTAAAAGTCCAATTTGCCGAAATTCTAAATGTTCTTTACTTCCGTAGAAATACACTGCTCAATCCTCACGTGACAACATTACATCACATATACAACACAATTTTCCAAGGTTGATGACAATTACAAACAGCGTTCAGGAACGTCAACAAAACTTTACAACTGTTTACTCTCCTGTTTTACAACACACACTTGGCGAGTCGTCACTTTCTTAAATACCTCGCTGAGAATTTCTAGACTATTATAAAATAAGCCAGAACCCGAAATATCTCTATCAGTCAAGAAGTCATCAGAAATGTCCATTTATCTCAGGTTGTTAGTTTTAACAGACCTTTATCTGCATGCTATTTTTATCTGCCGGCTCTTTGTTTCCACACTGCCAGCCTATCAGTTCCTTTGTGTAATCAACCGCGCGATCGCTAATGGTTCGCGACACTATAAATTACATGTAACTATTAAAACAAATGTATTAAGATTTACGGATTCATTTCAGTCATGCATTTGCAAATACATATTTCTGAATACTACTCATAAGCATTGTAATAAATATTATTATCAGCCCTTATTTTCCAGATAACTAAGTTAATGATACTTAATTTAAAATTGTTTCCAGACAGTCTTCAGTAACGTAAAATATAGAGGAATAACTTTCTGGTTATTATGCTATTGGGTTTCCAAACCCTTCCGACTCAACTTGATAGGAAAATATGGTGGCCTCTGCCACGGTACGCTTTTTGTATTAAAGTGCAGTAGCTATCGATGTATTCTGTTATATCCAGTCAGAGATAGCGGTGTGCTGGAATATAAATAATTAGTTAAATTTTATCGCACAATTTTCTCGCTTCCATGAATTCGTAACGTCGGTAGCAACCTTTGTTGAGTACATTATCGTGTACGCCGTGGTTCATGCAATGAAAATAGACAAAGCCGTCTGCATTGCAGCTGTTTTTGTGTTTTATATTTCAATGTCTAGTTTATAAAACATCTTTTGTTTGTGTGTTAAAATGCAGTCAGTTGTTTTGTGGCAGAACGCGTCATAAACGCTCCTGAGCATTTTGTTTTAACGCTAAATATTCGCCATTGCTGGTTGACATCTTTTAATTATTTCTATTCCCTCGCAATAAACAAAATTCCACAACAAATCAGAAGGGCCTCTTGATAACGATAAATTGTGAAATACGGCACAGTAATTAGAGGGAATGCAGCTCAAAGTGAAAAATCAATTATCCATGTTAAAACTCCATTAGAGAGCCATTGAAAGCAACCAAAATGCCATTTGCTTTTTGTAAATTAAAACATGCAATCAAATAAAAAAGAAATTACGACATGTTGCAAGTTGCAGCTTTAGAGTTATTAGCGTTAATGCATTACCCTAGTCATGTGGATTTCAGAACTGTTTCTATTGCTGTAAATGCGTCTTTGCAAGGACCAAAAATATTCGCAAATATTATAGCCAACTCCTGTGAGAGTAACACTGACACAACGTTCTCTACAGAATGTTATGAAAAAAGTTTTCAATGTTTGGAGAGTCGGAAACCATGTAACAAAACGATAAAATGGTCGCAATTACACGACTTTCTCTACTCATTACATACTGCTTTAATATCTATGCCACAAACATCCCTAAAACAGTTTTGTTTTACTACTACGTTAACAGTGATGACTGTTTCATATTGATTTAGTAAACCTTTTTCTGTTGTAGGTACATACAGGACGTCAATACAGAGGCGGCTATTTAAAAAGAAAGTTCATATTTACGTATATGCCGATCATGATATTTTAAATATCCTTTGCATTCACTGAGGGTAAACAATTATGTCACAGGTTCTACTCCCATTAGTCCTGTACCCGTAGGACCAAGCCGTGCCAAGCCGCGCCATGGCTAAGTGGTTAGACCACTTAGCTCTCACCAAGACGGCCCGGGTTCGATCACAGGCGGCCGAAAAGTGAGATTTGTGGTCTACAACACGGCGCTGGGGCGGGTTTCCTCCGGGATCTCCGGTTTCCCTGCCATCTTATTCCAGTAGAGCTCCATCTTCATCTCATGTATCATCAGTGTCATCGCCTGCGATGCCGTATGTAGTAAAAGCGGGCGTTAAACACTACACGTTTCATTTCATTTCCATAGGACCAAGGACCCGGGCCTTCTTCGACCAGGGAGTTACCAAGCTGTTTTGAAAGGGTGCCCGGCGCCTCAGTGGGGCTTTCCATAGGGCAAGACCTAGAGACTAACAAGCCCCCCCATCTGGTCCTGTGGACTCAAGACGGGATGGAAGTGGATACGCCACTTACGCGCGCCAACACCAAAATGGGAAGACTACCGATATGACCTCGGTGGGACCGCCTGGTGATCTAGCACACCTTCTACTAGCTATGCTGACTGGTACGCCGGAATATTAATGGCTTCCCTCAACGCCGTCCGGAGACGGGTATCGGGAACCACTGCCCCCTCGAGTCCAACCCAATTTGAACAACTCCCTATCAGGAAGGGGCTCCAATGTTCGGCCCAAGGTTCCTCTAGTAACGTCAGAGGTACCACGAGTGCTAAGGGTCCGCAGCGCCCGCACCACGGCAGCTGAAGGGGACGGATCCCCTCCCCTACGGGGGCACTGAGGGGAAACAAAAGAACACATTCAAGATTGCTTAAAGTATATAACGATGGCTCAGACGGTTTTATCATTATACAGGTCCGGGTTCGATTTCCGTGGCCGGCCTACCTGACCTACCCGGCCTACCGGGGGGGGGGTTCCGGTTCGCCAGATGAATGCTGGGTAGGTTAAATACACTCCCGAATTTTCTGAGGAGCAACAAGCTACCTCCCTACACTAACCCCACTTAAAATACACCCGTCATTCTGCAACATCCACATCCCGCCACTACGTGGTTAAGCTCTTCCCAGAGCAGGTGCACGATTTGACCACCCTTCGGGCTGCTCCAAACAGCCCGCCAGCATGGAGTTGAGTTGTCCCTCCATTTAATCTCCATTATCACGTGACATCATCTCTCATCTGATGATCTCTTTCAGGCGCTGCATGACAGGATGATATGCTACTGGGAACACTTCCTTCTTCGGTAGGACGGTCTCCGCTCCGAACTAGTAGGCTGTTTCAGGGACACGGTGGGTGGGATGCCGATTGTACTGGCCTGCCGGGTAGTTTCCAACTGGTAAAAGGTAGAATCCCTGCCCTCTGCACAGTCGTAACGTTTTGGGTCGGTGGCCCTCTGTCACCTCTCGTCTCATACTTCCTCCTGGGGATACCCCACTTGGGGCATAGGTACAATAGATAAAAACTGTGTGAATCCCCTCCGTACTATACTATTCTATCGTAAGATATACCTTGAAATAATGAAACTTTGCGACAGAAATATCTGCTAAATTATATATATATATATGTAATTCATTTAAATAATTTGATTTAAGCATATAAAATAAACATCGTCCTTAATATTCATCGCCTATTTGATTACGAACAGATGGATAATGTTGACATGAGTTTGTGCAGTATGATTAAGCATATTGTTAGTCCGTACATTTTCATGGATTATTAAAACATGTTTTGCCGTGGATTACGACATCCTATCATACATAGAATGCTTCATATACTCGCGGTATGCTACGATACGGATTTACTAGAAATTATAATGATGTGCACGAAAATTAAAAATAGAAACCTTCTATTTGTCTATGTGTGTACCGGGTAATTTCACACCATTGTTTATAATTCTTTTACCAACTGATTACAGGTCACATATTTCAAAACATTAGGAGTTAAGTTTTCATATTCGTATCACTAAGTTTCAAACCCAAGTCGTTTAATATGATTATCAAAAGCTATTTTTAGCACTTAATGACACATGAGACAGATTTATAATGGCGTCTAACACAATTGTATAGTTAGGAAGGTTTAAAATATTTTTAAATTACATTACCTTAAGAGCTTTTTATGTTTCGTCCAAGTACCGCACTTCCCTCATATTTCACTGAAGTTATATAAAGTGATGTTTTTGGTATAGTTTTCATAAAAACGGTACATTTAGATTGTAGCATGTGACAAAGTGTATAAGAAATCCTTCTACTCAATCCCAGTTTTTAACCATTAACTTATAAATCAACATTATTCGAATAATATAGATGGGGCTTTGTAAGTTTATTTCTGGAACGCAATGAAAACTGTAAGCAATTTTACAGCTCTAAGCAACTATGCGTGCCATATTTTAATGTCTTATGTATAAAACTGCAAATATCCAGTAGAAATGAGCAAATGTCATTGGCTGCTACCATACTTATAATCAGGGATCGGATCCCATACATCTTTAAAGGGATATGAAGTTTTCGAGTCTCGCAGTATAGGTAGCTGCATACGTCAATATCTAGGACAACACGCAGGGGTTAGTCCGGTTCGCAACGACTAGCTTTAGTTTCATTACAACTACTGCTCGCCACGTAGGTTCTGTCTTCCAGGGAGTGCAAGGTGTTTGACATATTGCGTTAGTAACATTACTTTAACAACAGCTATTGGGCAATCTCCATTTTATAAATCAAAAGTTTTGAGTATTATCAACAGCCATTAAACAGCTTGAAGAATGATATTTCGAGCTGTCTGAAAGCAGTCGAGGAGATGTCTGCAAAACTTAACAATAGATAGAATGCACCACCTATCAAACGAGCAAAAAATAAATTGTACAGTATTCTACACAAACAATACTGGATTTTCAGTGCTACGTAATATAGGAAATAAGCTAGGTCTCGGACAAACAAATGAAAATGATTTGTACGACTCATATGCACCATTAACGTCATGTGATGTTGAACGAAGTTTCTCCCAATACTTTTATATTGTTTCAGTGAGAGGCGCGACAATTTACAAACGTACATGGTTGTGCACTGTAATTCCCGCATCGAAAGCAATGAGGATGATGAAATATTGTAACGTAGGGCACATTTTGTACCTCTACCGGAGTGTACACACAGGCCCCGAGTTCGAATGTCGATCGGGGGAGTTACCTGGATACGGTTTTTTCCGGGGGTTTTCCTTATCCTGAAAGACGAATGTTAGGTAACTCTGAGTTCCATGGACCCTGGACACATTTGAGCATCGTTTCACCAATTCCATTCATCATCCGATATGACTTAACTTTAGAGGACGTAAATTACAAAAAAAAATAAAATAAAACCAGCGCATCGGCATACTTGTTGAAACCGAACATTTGTTGATGTCTCGCTGTGCGCGTACATTGATTACTAAGGTGTATACCATCCGATGTATCCTTATAACTAATTACCTATTCAGAATTTATGACATTTTTAATCTTTTCTTAATTTAGTTTCACTCCTCTATTCCTTGGTCAACCAGAACAAAAATGTGTGTACTTGGACTATAGAACGTATATATGAATACCGAGCGGGCTGCACGTCACGAAACCGGTTGCGTGATGGACCGTTAACCCACATACACAGCTTCAAACTGGTGAACATGTTCATATTTCAGAGTTTTCTACTCCTTATATATAAACAGCCATTATTCAATCAATTTAGGAAACACTCTGGACACTACAGCAACCTATATAGATACTGTCTCATGAGTAATGTTTTTTAAGAAAAAAATTATTTGAAATGTTGTCTGTCAAGTAATTAACTAAATATCAAAGTATAGACCATTATATTCTATGGTCTTTGAGCCATTGTTCAGTGAGCTTTATTCTCCCACGATGGTACCATTCTATGGTTTTTGATGCGCAGAATTCGGTGACACCCACTTGTACTACTTAAATGTTGTCAAAATGTCTTCCATCTGGAAAATGGGCCATAGCTCCAAAAAGATACTAATCTGATGGTGTGAGATCAGGGCTGTATGCTGGGTCGGTAGCAGTTCAATTCCTCTCAATTCCATGAAAGTTTGCCATGGTTGTTCTTTTCGCGGTGTTTCTTTGTCCTGTTGCAATAGAACTCTATTTACCTTAACTAATACTGGATGTCTCCGTCTCGGCCACACCGTGGCTCAGTGGTTAGACCGCTTGGCTATCACCAAGGTGGCCCAGGTTCGATCCCAGGTGACCGCAAAGTGAGATTTGTGGTGGACACCACAGCACTGGGGCGGGTTTTCTCCGGGACCTCTGGTTTCCCCCGCCATTTCATTCCACCAGTGCTCCATCTTCATCGCATGTATCATCAGTGTCATCGCCTGTGGTGTCGTATGTAGTAAAAGCAGGTGTTAACACTACACATTTCAGTATCTCCGTCTCAAAATGTCATGAAACCGTTTCAGTTGTTGAGAATAAAGATTCACATCAGTCGCCCGACCGTTTGGAGCAAACTCCCAGTGAAACACAAATTCAAAATTCACCAGACAGACATTACCTTGGGACCGAACTGAATTCTTTCAGTTTCAAGGGGATTCAGTTCCAACTTTTCAAGTTTCTTTCAGGGGATCAAACCACTGTTTATAGACATCAGAGTTTCAGTAATGTACCCATTTTTCATTACATGTGACAATTCTTCTGACAAATCTATCATCCACGGGATTACGGATAAGCTGACAATCGATATCCACTCTACGTTGCGCCTGTTGAGGTGCCAGTTCACGAGGTACAGATATACAGCTCCTGTATGATTGTTCAAGTGTCTGAATGTGGTGATGTATGGTATCTTTTGATGTACCAAGTTGTTCTGAAAGCCTACGGGTACATTTTTGCGGATTTTGTTGGCAAGATTTGGTGTGTACCCTCAATACTCCATACTGTCACGAACACGTATCTACGATCGCGTGGCTTGTTTACACAAAATAAACTGATAGGAGGGCATTGTGAAAACCAAGAGCCCTCGGACTAAGATAACGGGCAGATAAGGGTCTGACGAAACAAAAAAAAAAAAAAAAAAAAAAAACTGAGATAAATGGAAATTTCTAGTTACTTCTGGACTGATAGAGATTGTTCGTGTTCTGGTTTATTTGAAAATCATCTAGAAATTATCTGTGAAGTATTTAAAGAGGCGACGATTGGCCAAGAGTGAGTGCGCCACGAGAGGTAAGAAGAGAGCAGCTGAGAGAGTTAGCTGTGAAACAGTTGTGTGTGAAATGACAGACAGCCAGCCGTGTTGTAACGAGAGCTAAGGATGTAATGTGCTGTCACTGTTTGTTACTGTATTGATCGACCGTTTGTCGATCGTTTGCTATTGTTATTATATTGTTATTGTATTGATCGATTGGTAGACTGATGGTGTATGTAACGTAATGACGTTGTAATCTATAAGAGGATTCCTACGAAAATAAAGGAGATTTTTAACTTCTGCGGCTCGGCCTTTTAATTCTATGAACCCACAAGGTCACAATACTTTAGGTTTTCCAGAACGTGGTAAATCTTCAGTGTTTTCGTCTCCATTGTCAATACGTTGAACCATCGCTTTGCCACACGCTTACTAGTGAGAACTCCTACTTCACATATTCTTCGAGCTCCGACAGCGGCTTTATAATCTCGTTTCGATGTTCAAACTTTGTTATCTCCATTTTGTTACTGTTTATTAAGAAATGAAGACTGTTCGCAATGTACGCAACACTAGCCATGGCATCCTATAAATAGCACTGCCAACTCAAGGAAAGGCAAAAAATTGTCCAAAACACCAAAATCAAATAGCCGACATTACTTCTAAGACAACCTAATAGAATGTACCAAATTCAATGACATACGAGGGTGGGTCAAAAAGTAATCCCTCCTATTTGTTCTCCTTTTATTGCCAAGAAAATTGAATCCAATTTACATAGCTGTAAAACTACAACATTGACGATTAAGTCTCACTATTCAATATAGTCTCCGTCCTTTTCCACAGTTTTGGTCCACCTTTTAACTAGGGCATGTATTCCAGTGTGCTAAAACACACGGTCTTGCTTCGTAACCCATTGACGCACGGGCGTTTTCACAGCCTCCTCATCCTCAAAATGAATCCCACGATGAGCTTCCTTTAGAAGCCCGAACAGATGGAAGTCTGGTGGTGCCAGGTAAGGGCTCTATGGGGGGTGAGGTAAGACTTGCGATCCCAATTTCTCAATGTGTGGTCTTGCATTCTCATGCAAAAGAAGAACATCCGCCATAGTTTTTGTTGGGCGAATTCGGCGAAGACGTACTTTCAGCTTTTTGAGAGTTATGACGTACTGGACAGAATTTGTTGTGCATCCCTGCTCCAAAAAATCAATCATAAGCACACCCTCTGCATCCAAAAACACTGTCGCCATAACTTCCCCTGCCAACCACTGAGTTTTGATTTTTTTCTTCGGTGACGTTGTGTGATGCCATTCCATTGACTGCCTCTTTGATTCAGGTTCAAAAAGGTGAACCCACGTTTCGTCTCTAGTAACAATTTTTTCCAAAAATTGCTCCCCTTCGAAATTGAAGCGCTGCAAGTGTTAACATTCGGTTAATATTCTTGGTATCCAACGTGAACAAACTTTTGAGTAACCCAGTAGTTGAATAATCGACATCACACTGCCTTTACTGAGGGAGGTAATGCGACAAAATTCACCTGCTGTTACCCGGCGATCACCACGAATGATTCCATCGCCTCGCTGAATGTTTCATGGAGTCACTGCAGTCACCGGCGTGCCGCTTCGCTTTTCATCCGCCAATGGTGTTTGCCCTTCAGCTTCGTTACAGAGACGAACCCATTGTCTAACAATGGTGACATCCACCGTTGCATCACCATACACATTTTTTAGACTTTCGTGAATGCGAATTGGCGTTTCACCTTCCGCAGTCACAGAACGCCGTCTAATACGAATGTCGATCTCAGCAATTTTGCAAGAGGATGCAGTGCTGCCACCTGTTGACTTAGGAAGTAACTACTGCAGGGAATTGGAGTAAATGTGAGGATCTACTCGCATTAGTCCTGGCACCGTAGGACCAGAACCTGGGCTTCTCGGGTCTATTTACCGTGGGACAGTACTTATTTTATAAACTGCCCCCCCCCCCCCCGCATGCACACGGTGGACAGGACGGAAGTGGATATGCCACTTACGCGGCAGTCCTTAATGAACCAGCTACCAAAAACCTTGGGAGGGTCGCCAGTGTCTAGCTCACCAGCTACTAGCTCTGCAGGCTAGTTCCCGGGACTTATGAGGCAACCCTCTACCCCCTGCGGGCGGCCAGTAGCCTGGCCGGAGGTACCCCATTGCCCGTGGGTGGCGGGAACACACTGCCCCCTCGAGTCCAACCCAATCCGAACAACTCCCCTACGGGAGGGGCTCGGCATGTTCGGCCCGCGGGTCCTCTAGTAACGTCAGAGGTACCACGAGTGCTAGGGGTCCGCACGCGCCCGCACCTTGGCAGATGAAAGGGACGAATCCCTCCCCCTACGGAAAAGGAATTGGAGTAGAAGGTTTGAGGAATTGCGCCAAATTCAAAGTTTTCACATAACTTACTTATTTATGGGGAAAATAGGAGGCATTACTTTTTGACGCATGTTCGTATAATTCAGCCTTATAGAAGGCTGTAATAAGGTATATTTTCTAAACGATAATACTTCAAATTAAATTATGTGTTCCAATTTACTCTACAATACTTGCCAAGTAGGATTGTCTCTTGTGTGATGTAACTGTTTATAGGTAAAATATTCAGTTAGGATGGAGAGGACCTCGCCCGTAATTTACACGTCTTTCCAGATACACGTATTTCTCAAGTTAGTATTTTTAAAAAGCTGCATTTAATCAATATACTTAACTAGAAAATCCTTCTAACACGATAAAGAGTGTATAAAATTGTAATTTACGGAGGGCATCAGAAAGAGTAAATGCACTTTTTCCTTGTGCATATAGGCACTGGTCCAGGAAGTTTTGCTTAGGACTACGCTAGATATCTTCAGGGTAATGGAAATATGTGATCGTAGTGGCGGTACAGTTGTCTATATTTATTCAAAATACAATGTAGAAATATCGATTTTTTTTTTTTTGTAATTTACGTCCTCCAAGGTTAAGTCATATCGGACGATGGATGAAATTTGTGAAATGATGCTCAAATGAGCCCGGGCTCCATAGAGCTTAGAGTTACCCGACATAAGTCTTTCAGGCTAAGGGAAAAACCCGGAAAAAACCTTATCTAGGTAACTTACCCTGACCGAGATTCGAACTGGGTACCTCTGGAACGTGGGGCAGACATGCTACCACAACGCTACCGAGGTGGGATATATAGCGAGTTTATATCATGCATTTTCATGATATATGAAAAAATATTGATACGGAATAATTGGGTACTTCTGCCTATTTTAGGTAAGGAGCAGAGAAAGGAGAAATATACTTTTGCATAACTAGAACATCCAGTATTGAGTGCAGATCAATTTCACAGTTACCTTTTCATTTAAGCCTTAATGGAGCTCAGCCCGCCTTGGTAGCCTGGTAGTAGCATGTCTGCCTCACGTTCAAGAAGTCCAGAATTCGAATTTCGGTCAAGCTGAGTTATAAGGTTATAAGGTTTATCCGGGGTTTTCCCTTATCCTGAAAGACGAATGTCGGGTAACTCTAAGCTCCATGGACCCTGGGCTGATTTGAACATCACTTCAAACATTCCAATCATCGTCCGATATGACTTAACGTTGGAGGATATCAATTAAAAAAATGATGTGGTCACTGTTTATCAGATTACAAATATTTCAAGGGGGAAAGTAAGGTATCCTTTGTTTAGCAGGTTACATAAACTCCAAGGGGTAAAGTAAAGGGTGCACTGTATAGCAGGTTATATAACCTCCTAGGGGTAACGTAAAGGGTGCACTGTATAGCAGGTTACATAAACTCCAAGGGGTAAAGTAAAGGGTGCACTGTATAGCAGGTTACGATACATTACAAGGGGTAAAATAAAGGGGACACTGTTTAGCAGGTTACATAAACTCCAAGGGGCAAAGTAAATGTTACACTGTTTTGCGGGTTACACAAATACCAAGGAGTAAAGTAAAGGTTACACTGTTTAGCGGGTTATATAACCTCCTAGGGGTAAAGTAAATGCTACACTGTTTACAAGATTACATAAATTCCAAGGGGTATAGTAAAGTTTACACTCTTTATCAGGTTACATAAATTCCAAGAGGTAAAGTAACGGCTGCAGTGTCTATCTGGTTACTAAATTCCAAGGGATGAAGTAAATATTACACTGTTTATCAGGTTACATAAATTCCAAGAGGTAAAGTAACGGTTACACAGTCTATCTGGTTACATGAATTCCAAGGGCTGAAGTAAATGTTACACTGTTTATCAGGTTACATAAATTCCTAGAGGTAAAGTAACGGTTACAGTGTCTATCTGGTTACATAAATTCCAAGGGGTGAAGTAAATGTTACACTTTTTAGCGGATTTCATAAATTCCGAGGGCTATACTAAATGTTACACTGTTTACCGGGTTACATAAATTCCAAGGGGTAAAGTAAATGTTACACTGTTTAGCGGGTTACAGAAATTCCAAGGGCTATACTAAATGTTACACTTTTTACCGGGTTACATAAATTCCAAGGGGTAAAGTAAATGTTACACTGTTTAGCGGGTTACAGAAATTCCAAGGGCTATACTAAATGTTACACTGTTTACCGGGTTACATAAATTCCAACGGGTATATTAAATGTTACACTGCTTAGCGGGTTACATAAATTCCAAGGGGTAAAGTAAATGTTACACTGTTTAGCGGGTTACAGAAATTCCAGGGGCTATACTAAATGTTACACTGTTTACCGGGTTACATAAATTCCAAGGGGTAAAGTAAATGTTACACTGTTTAGCGGATTACATAAATTCCAAGGGCTATACTAAATGTTACACTGTTTACCGGGTTACATAAATTTCAAGGGGTATAGTATATGTTACACTGTTTAGTGGGTTACAGAAATTCCAAGGGCTATAGTAAATGTTACACTGTTTACCGGGTTACATAAATTCCAAGGGCTATAGTAAATGTTACACTTTTTAGCGGATTACATAAATTCCAAGGGCTATACTAAATGTTACACTGTTTACCGGGTTACAGAAATTCCAAGGGGTATAGTATATGTTACACTGTTTAGCGGATTACATAAATTCCAAGGGCTATACTAAATGTTACACTGTTTACCGGGTTACAGAAATTCCAAGGGCTATAGTAAATGTTACACTGTTTAGCGGGTTACATAAATCCCAAGGGGTATAGTAAAGATTAAACTGTTTTGCAGACTACATAACCTCTAAGGGGTAAAGTAAATCTTACACTGTTTAGCGGGTTACATAAATTCCCTGGGGTATAGTAAAGGTTAAACAGTTTAGCAGGTTACATAACCTCTAAGGGGTAAAGTAAATGTTACACTGTTTAGCGGGTTACATAAATTCCAAGGGGTATAGTAAAGGTTACACTGCTTTGTGGGTTACATAAATTCCTAGGGGTATAGTAAAGATTAAACTGTTTTGCAGACTACATAACCTCTAAGGGGTAAAGTAAATGTTACACTGTGTAGCGGGTTACATAAATTCCAAGGGGTACAGTAAAGGTGACACTGCTTTGCGGGTTACATAAATTCCTAGGGGTATAGTAAAGGTTAAACTGTTTAGCAGACTACGTAACCTCTAAGGGGAAAGTAAATGTTACACTGTTTAGCGGGTTTCATAAATTCCAAGGGGTATAGTAAAAGTGACTCTGTTTTGCGGGTTACACAAATACCAAGGAGTAGAGTAAAGGTTACACTGTTTAGCGGGTTATATATCCTCCTAGGGGTAAAGTAAATGTTACACTGTTTATCAGGTTACATAAATTGCAAGGGGTATAGTAAAGGTTACACTGTTTATCAGGTTACATAAATTACAAGAGGTAAAGTAACGGTTACAGTGTCTATCTGGTTACATAAATTCCAAGGGGTATAGTAAAGGTTACACTGCTTAGCGGTTTACGTAAATTCCAAGTGGTATAGTGAAGGTTTAACTGTTTAGCAGGCTACCTAACCTCTAAGGGGTAAAGGAAATGTTACAATGTTTAGCGGGTTACATAAATTCCAAGAGGTATAATAAGGTTACACTGCTTAGCGGGTTAAATAAATTCCAAGGGGTATAGTAAAGGTTAAACTGTTTAGCAGACTACATATCCTCTAAGGGGAAAAGTAAATATTACACTGTTTAGCGGGTTACATAAATACCAAGGGTTATAGTAAAGGTTACACTGTTTTTATGCCAGACAATGTATTATTTATTTTGGATTAATTTTCAAAATTCATTCGTGAACATTCGCCCTGCTGTATACAATTTGACGGCTGCTTAGATTTGAGTAATCAGTTCTGCGAGCTCATTCAATACTGTATTTGCGCATTCGTAACCTTCAATGTCATAATTCGTAGCTGTATATTATGCTTTTTTCTGGTTTTACTTTAAATATTCATGTGTAGTTACATTTTGTTGCAACATTTAAGAAAAAATCGGTGTGCGCACCCGCGCAAAAGTTAGCAAGTGAGATCCAGTTGATCATTTAAATCGGTCCACACCTCATGATATCTACGCACTTTGTATCGCTCTGCTCTGAGCCACCTTTTGAATACAAATAAATTAGGATAATCTGCACTCAGGCAATAATGGTAGAAAGCCGTTAATCAACCACATTTGAGTCCGTACAGTGTTGCTTTTCTTAATATTCGAGGATAGAATTATGGATACTGTCGTATATTCCGCCTGCTTCCATTTCCAGATCTCAGATATGTTTTTGCAGGTGGTAATTCTGTGTATCTGCGTGTCCACTTTTCCACAACGTTTACACCATGGGACTCTTGCTAAATTATGTTTACATTTCTTTAATTCCGTGGGGATTAGTTCATTCACAAAGAAGTACACGGACACTTTCCAATCAAGTGGAACGTAAGTGTTTCGAAAAATTTTCGATATGTGATCCCATGCTGTATTTGTATATTTTGCAGCAATTGCTGGCACAGACAAATACTCCTTTAATAACTCGATGTACAAGTATTTGGTCGTAAGGCATCCTGACTCCGTTGTAATCAATGGCAATAGATGTTGATAGTCCTTTACTACCTGTCGAAATGCAGAAGGTGGGGTCGTATCTGAGGACGTCAGGCGATGACAAAAGTCCGTGTCCTGACGACTTCCCTGTCCGTTGAGTGCGTCCAAAACAGAACGCAGTAACAGCGCTCTGCACTTCACGTACACATCTGTTAGATTCCAGCCCCCTTCAGTTATTTTCCGGCGTAACTGAGTTCGAGCTACGTTGTAGAACTTATTTCGCCAAATATAATAACCGATTGCCCGTTCCAAACGCTGAGGGTATTTTTGGTGCGTTGCGTACCATATTTTGGCTAAAACAAACGTGTTCACTTGCCAAATTATTTGAACAAGCTATAAGTTTCGTGTTAACTGGGACTGCATGAGATAAATGCAGGTATTAACATTTCGCGTCCAGTTACTCTCAATTAAGTCTTCCAGCTTTGAGGTGAAAGTCAGCCCTAAGACGTTTAGTGCCCTACTGCGGGTATACAGAGTATCTTCCATTAGCCAGTCATTTAAAGTTAGTAGCTGGGATTTGTCAAAGTTGATTTGTGCTCCGGACGCTCTTTGGCATTGGTTTTACAGTGGTGTAACAGCATTTAAGTCTCCTGAATTAGTAAGTATCAGGGTGACATCATCAGCATAAGCGAACATTCTCTCACCACTCAAAGGATGGGCTCTCCGTGCAAGGATATTGGTCATACCTCGAATCAGCGGTTCTATACACAAGGTGTAGAGAAGTATCGATAATGGACATCCCTGCCGTATAGATTGCAGAATCGGTACTGGTTGCGTGTAAAACCCATTTATTTGAATCCTCGAATGCGCCTTTTCATATATGCTTTGAAAGTCCACAGAAAATCCAGATTGTCTTAAAACTCCCCAAAGATAGCCATGAGGAACCTTCTCAAAGGCGCTGGTGAAATCCAGGGATAAAATTGCCGCAGTTGAATCTGTGTCCTGCTCACAAGCAATAATAGTATCCCGGAGTGCCATGAGAATGTGCGTATTTCTCCTTTCTGGAATACCGCATGTCTGTCCCAGTCCGATGGCATTTGACAGAACTGCCCGCACACGATTGGCAATTATCTTGCTGAACAACTTAAAATCGGCATTGAGTAGTGTAATAGGACGATATTCGGTGAATGTTCTTGCCGCTGAATATTTGGGTATTAAAACAATAATTCCTTCGTTAAAACCAGACATTTCACTCTCGTTCAGTTGCAACTCTAACATTGCTCCAAACAGTGTGCCTTTTACAGTCTCCCAGTTCTCTTTGTAAATCCGGTAGCCGATGCCATCTACTCCCGGTGCCGATGTCATGCTGGCTGATGTGAGTGTCCTCCATAGTTCTGCCAAGGTTATTTCCGCATTTAATGCCTCATTATCTTCTGGTGATAGTTGTTCCACTATGTTCTTGTAAACATTTTGCTGTGCTGCAACATCGACTTCCGTTTTCCCAAATTTGGAAGAAAAGAAATCGTAGGCCTCTGCTAATATATCTCGTGTTGTGGACAATACTTCTCCAGATGTGGATGTGAAAGCCGAGGAATATTTCTGCGTTCCGCGGCACTTTTCAGACGCAACGTGATAGAGCGAGGTTTTCTCTTCACCCTGTAGCGAGTTCTCTCCCGCTCGTTGTAGAGTTCCCCTACAGAGTTCAAATTTTCTTCTTTATTGCTTCGATGTTATTCGTCACAGTTTCTCCACCTTGTTGCCTCCTTTGTTGTTGGTATCTATCGTTAAGCACTTCATAGTAATAATGCAAATACTTTCTTCTATCCTTTGCCTTCTCTATGCCTTCACTCTTGTAGAAATTGCGTATGGCAGGCTTCAGAGTGAACAGCCACTGATGTAACTTGTTGGCGGTTCTACTCTTTGTGGTTCGAAACCAGCTTATCCACCTGTGTTGAAACTTGGATTTAAGCATCGTATCCTGTAAGAGGGCATTGTTTAATTGCCAGGAATTTCTTCCAGTCGGAGGTGGTCTTTCGGTGTGCATTATTTTCATGTCAATGCATCATGATCGCTAAATGGCACTGGTCTCACCTGGATGTCCTGAACCTGTGATGTCATCGTCTCACTTACGTAAAATCTATCTATTCGCGAAGCAGCAGATTTACGATGGAAGGTAATCTCGACATAGTTGGCATGTTTTTTTCCCATGCATCCTGCAGTTTTAAGGACTTACACAGACTATCTAACACTGGCGAGGTGTAATATTAGCCCTTCTGGTCTTTGGCGTTGATGAAACAATTGAAATATCCTCGGAGGATCAATTTGTCGCATTTATGGCGCAAAAAGAAAGGCAAATCCTTAGCCAGGAATTCTTCACGTTCCTTTCGTCTGTGGGACTCATATGGCAAGTATACGTTAAATAATAGGGTGTTATTTTTAGTCAATAAAGATGTAATTCTACCATTTGCATGCGTTTCTGTGAGGCGCACTCCACATGTTGCACAATAAACAATTGCTGTACCGCGCTCTTCCTCTCCCACGTTGGATATATTGGTAGATTGGGACCCAAAGAAATCCAGACAATGCTCGTTATTTTCTTGGACAAACAGGAAATCAATGTTATAATCAAACACAAAGTCGCGCACTAATGTTTTCTTTGTGTAATTGGGCAAATAATTTACATTCACTGATGCCAGGGTTTGGAGGAGGGGCACCATCATCAACACCGGAAAAAGGAGTTACTGATACGTAATGCCGCCACTGATTCACTCTTGGTCTACCGGCTTGCTCTTCTTTTTAGATTTCCTTGCCTGTGATTCCTCCTTTGTATCCGGATCTTTTTTCTTACGTTTATCTAAAGAGGTTCACGATTACTAACTTGCACTCCACGCACATTACACTTATTATATTACTGTCTTGCAAAGTTTCAGCTACTGCTATTTCCCCTAATAGGGGTCCGAAGTTGCTGGTGTAGCCACTGCTGAATTATGCTCAATCTTGTCGTCCAAAACTGTCGTTTCAAGATCTGCTATATATTCACTTCGTGGTGGATCAACCACCACTGAATCCGTCGAACATTGGCACTCCAAACAGTTAATGTCACCGATGACCAGAGTGTGTGTAGTGTCCGCGTCATTCTGCATCGTGTCGGTCATCGGCGTGGGTTTGTCATCCTCGCTGCTTATGCCTGCCTGCCGGTCGTCTACTATCTCTTTTTCGGCTGACGGTAAAATGGGGTGCGCATCTTTTTGGGTGTCCACATTTCGATTCACTACCCTTGGTTTCGGTAAGGCTCCAGATGCCAGCTTGGCCCATGTAAAGGTATCCTGTGCACTGTTCGGCGTACGTGGTACGAATTTACGTGAACATTGATTACGTAAGCGGCCCGCTGAATGACAAATTGCACAAGTAGTAGGTTGATCGGGATAACTAACCAAAGCCGAATGTCCCTCAGTATTTATGAATGACGGGATATGTTTCTTCAATAGTAGATGAACCGTGCGAACTCCGTTTGTCACCTTATAACGATAAGTCTCATTCCATGCATCATCAGTTACCTGAAGTATATTCCCATATGGTTGCAAAGCAACGATTATTTTCAAATTTGTGATATGTAGGGGCAAATTGGATATCTTAACCATACGTCTTCCGAATCCGGCAACATCAATAAGCACCTTGGTCCGTTGTCCATTTGACAGAGTGAAACTAGCTTCCCCATTTGTCCGTTTTAACACTCGTTCTACCAAATCTTGCGAACTGCATGTAATGAAAATCTGTCGAGAAATGCCATTTATCTGTAATGCTGTAACCTCATTTTCTTCTAACTTAAGCGTGTTGAATATCCATTCATGTATCTCGTACGCAGTCGGTCGACTAATATCTCTTTCTAAAAAACTTATCACTAATGTTGTTGGACGGTCGGCCATGTCGATTATGTCGTATTAATTACCGTATTAAACATAAAAATAATACTAATATTACGACGTTAACCTAGTCACTTCGCAGAAACGTGCACTGTAAACAGCCGTAAGATCGCCGTAAGCACTAGCCGCGAGCGCAACACAACTTCCCTCTGCGCCGGCCGTCAAGCGACTGCTTAGTTACATCACTTCTAAGGGGTATAGTAAATATTACACCGTGCTGCGGGTTACATATATTCCACGGGGTATAGTAAATATTATACTGTTTAGCGGGCTACATAAATTCCAAGGGGTATAGTAATTGTTACACTGTTTAGCGGGTTACCTAAATTCCAAGGGGTAAAGTAAAGGGGGTACTGTTTAGCGGGTTACATAAATTCCAAGGGCAAAAAAAAAATGTTTCACCGTTTACCGTGTTACATATATTCCACGGGGTATAGTAAATATTATACTGTTTAGCGAGTTACATAAATTCCAAGGGGTATACTAAATGTTACACTGTTTAGCGGGTTACATAAATTCCATGGGGTAAAGTAAAGGGGCTACTGTTTAGCGGGTTACATAAATTCCAAGGGGTATAGTAAATGTTACACTGTTTAGCGGGCTACCTAAATTCCAAGGGGTAAAGTAAAGGGGGTACTGTTTACCGGGTTACATAAATTCCTAGGGGTAAAGTAAATGTTACACCGTGTAGCGGGTTACATATATTCCACGGGGTATAGTAAATATTATACTGTTTAGCGGGTTACATAAATTCCAAGGGGTATAGTAAATGTTACACTGTTTAGCGGGTTACCTGAATTCCAAGGGGTGAAGTAAAGGGGGTACTGTTTAGCGGGTTACATAAATTCCAAGGGGTAAAGTAAAGGTTACACTGCTTAGTGGGTTACATAACCTCCAAGCGGTAAAGTATATGTTACACTGTTAAACGGATTACATAAATTCCAAGCGGTTAAGTAGAGGTTAAACTGTATAGGGGTATAGTAAAGGTTACACCGTTTAACAGGCTACATAACTTCTAAGGGGTAAAGTAAATGTTACACTGTTTAGCGGGTTACATAAATTCCAAGTGGTAAATTAAATGTTACACCGTGTAGCGGGTTACATATATTCCACGGGGTATAGTAAATATTATACTGTTTAGCAGGTTACATAGCTTGTAAGGGGTAAAGTAAATGTTACACTGTTTGGCGGGTTACATAAATTCCAAGGGGTATAGTAAATGTTACTCTATTTAGCAGGTTACATAACTTCTAAGGGTAAATTAAATGTTACACTGTTTACGGTTTATATCAATTCCAAGGGGTAAACTAAATGTTACACTGTTTAGCGGGTTACATAAATTCCAGGGGACAAAGTAAAGGGTGCACTGTTTATCAGGATACATATATTCCATAGGGTGAAGTAAAAGTTACACTGTTTATAAGTTTACTTGAATTCCAAGGTTTAAAGTAAATGTTATACTGTTTAGCGGGTTACATAAATATTAAGAGGTAAAGTAAAGGGTACACTGTTTAGTAGATTACATAAATTCCAAGGGGTAAAGTAAAGGGGCTACTGTTTAGCGGGTTACATAAATTCCAAGGGGTATAGTAAATGTTACACTGTTTAGCGGGCTACCTAAATTCCAAGGGGTAAAGTAAAGGGGGTACTGTTTACCGGGTTACATAAATTCCTAGGGGTAAAGTAAATGTTACACCGTGTAGCGGGTTACATATATTCCACGGGGTATAGTAAATATTATACTGTTTAGCGGGTTACATAAATTCCAAGGGGTATAGTAAATGTTACACTGTTTAGCGGGTTACCTGAATTCCAAGGGGTAAAGTAAAGGGCCTACTGTTTAGCGGGTTACATAAATTCCAAGGGGTAAAGTAAAGGTTACACTGCTTAGTGGGTTACATAACCTCCAAGCGGTAAAGTATATGTTACACTGTTAAGCGGATTTCATAAATTCCAAGCGGTTAAGTAGAGGTTAAACTGTATAGGGGTATAGTAAAGGTTACACCGTTTAGCAGGCTACATAACTTCTAAGGGGTAAAGTAAATGTTACACTGTTTAGCGGGTTACATAAATTCCAAGGGGTAAAGTAAATGTTACACCGTGTAGCGGGTGACATATATTCCACGGGGTATAGTAAATATTATACTGTTTAGCAGGTTACATAACTTGTAAGGGGTAAAGTAAATGTTACACTGTTTAGCGGGTTACATAAATTCCAAGGGGTAAAGTAAATGTTACACTGTTTGGCGGGTTACATAAATTCTAAGGGGTATAGTAAATGTTACTCTATTTAGCAGGTTACATAACTTCTAAGGGTAAAGTAAATGTTACACTGTTTACGGTTTATATCAATTCCAAGGGGTAAACTAAATGTTACACTGTTTAGCGGGTTACATAAATTCCAGGGGACAAAGTAAAGGGTACACTGTTTATCAGGATACATATATTCCATAGGGTGAAGTAAAAGTTACACTGTTTATAAGTTTACTTGAATTCCAAGGTTTAAAGTAAATGTTATACTGTTTAGCGGGTTACATAAATATTAAGAGGTAAAGTAAAGGGTACACTGTTTAGTAGATTACATAAATTCCAATGGGCAAAGTAAAGGGTATACTTTTTGGCAGGTTACATAAATTCCAAGGGTAATTTAAAGGGTACTCTGTTTAGCAGGTTACGTAAATTCCAAGGGGTAAAAAAAGGGTATACCTTCTGGCAGGTTACATGAATTCCAAGGGGTAAAGTAAAGGGTACACTGTTTGGAAGGTTACATGACCTCCAAGGGATATAGTAAAGGGTACGCAGCTTAGCAGGTTACATAAATTCCAAGGGGTAAAGTAAAGGGTACACTGTTTGGAAGGTTACATGACCTCCAAGGGAGAAATTAAAGTGTCCACTGTATAGTAAGTTACATAAATGGCAAGACGTAAAACAAAAGTTCCACCTTTTATCGGGTTACATAATTTTCAAGGTGTAAATTGTCCACTGTTTAGCAGGTTAAATATTCTCCAAGGTTTAAAGTAAGTCTTCCAGCGTTTAGCACATTGCATAAGCTCCAAGGGTTAAAGTAAATCTCCAATGTTTAGCAGGTTACATAATTTCCAAGGAAGTAAATTAAACCCGTAACATTTAGACAGTTTACATAAGTTTCAGGGAATAAAGTTAACTGTCTACTGTTTAGAAGTTTCCATACATTCAAAGCCGTTGACATACGGTTATACTGTTTAGCCGGTTACATGTGTTCCTAGGGATTAAATAAACTTCGAATGTTTAGCCTGTTAGATCAGTTCCAGGGCATAAATTAAAGCCTGCATGGTATAGCTGTGTATGCTTTCCAAATGGAAGAATACAGTGTCCACTTTTTTAGCAGGGTACGTAAGTTTCTTGCAGATAATGTAAGGTGGTAATGTTTAATCGGTTTACATAAGTTCCAAGGGGACAAGGCAGGGGATAGTATTTGGTACTTTTCATGTAAACCAAGTGGATAGGGTAGAGTGTCCATTGTTTAGCAGGTTATATTTATTCTGTCGGGAATAGTTTTTTTTTTATTGAAAATGGTACTTTTGGATGAGCTGTAACACTGAATTGGCACAACGTGCTTTGCAGAAGAGTTACTATGCAAGGCAACCTTTAGTGGCGCTGACAATGTAAGTACGTGCACAAACTGCGGAGTATGGACAAATTTTGATGCATTCATTCACACGACTCTCCGCCCGCTACATGTTTGTTTTTATATATCTTTTGCAAGCTACTCTTATGATGCTTCCGCTTCATACTAATTGGGATCAGCGCTTACAAATATGACTTATTATACCGTTTTGTAATGGATACAAATAGAGAGCAGGACACTGAAGTGATCAGATGTTTATTCCTTTTAAATTCAATTCCAAATGCAAGGCATCACGAAAGCAATGCAATGTGTCATAGCACTTAAAACATATTCATGATGAAAGTTTAGTAACATAAAAGCTATCAGCAGGGATGATTTTGAAAACCGTTTGGGAAGTGTTTTACGAACACCATATTATTGTTTAATTCGTTTTTGCATATTGGGATAGGCTAGGTACGCCGGTACATCGAGCAGACTTGATCTATTATGTCTATACACCAAGTGGGGCACTCTCGGGGGGAAGGTTAAGAGGAGAAGAAACAGAAGGCGTCCGTCCAAGCAGCCATCATAGTAAAACGTGCAGTTTGAAACTCTCCGGCAGACCAATACAACCGGCATGCCACACACCGTGTTCCTGAAACAGCCCACTTGGCGGGTCCAGAGACCGGAGACCGCATGAAAAGTATTTTACCTGTAGCGTATCATCGTTCGATGTAGCGCCGAGACTTTCTCCCACACTTCTACGCTGAAATAGACCATCAGATTGAAGATGATGTGTAATGATAGTGGAGGTGATTAGGAGGATTAGGAAATACGAGGATGTAGTTATCTTACCCAGCATTCGTATGGTGCCCCGCGAAAACCGCCGAAAAGGCCCATGGGTCATAAATTGGCCATGGGAAGTGAATGTGGATCTCCAGAATGCGCGAAACAGACGAAACCAACCCAACTATTGCTCTCGGTTTTTGTACGAGGACTCTTCAATGAAGAATGATCACGCCGTAGTAGTTTCATTGTTGGTACTCCTGGTTCCCGCCTGTAAGAACCAGGCAAGTTCAGACATGTTCAGTATCGCCTACCCCTGCAATGGAGGTAACATGCAGTTAAAGTTGATGTTAGAGGAAGATCCGGAGTTTCTTTCAAGCGTAATCACTACTGATGAAACTTGGCTACATCATTTTGATCCTGAGAGCAAACAGCAAAACTCAGTGTGGAAATCTCCCTCATCACCAGCCCCAAAAAAGCCAAAGATTTTGATTCTGCCGGAAAAGTTATGGTCATGTCATTCTTTGGAATGGTTTATCAGCATGTTGTACCTGCACACAGATCAGTAACTGGACAATGCTACAGGGATGTCCTGAAATAATTTCAAGTCCGTATCAGGCTCAAAAGACCACATTTCCATGAAGCAGGCGGGATAATGCACCACGATAATGCGCGGCCGCATATTGCCAATGTTGTTGCTGAATATCTTGCAAAAATCAACATGAAGTGCATCCCTCACACTCCCTATACTCCGTATTTAGCCCCATGTGACCTTTTTCTATGCCCTATTTTGAAGAAACGCCTTCGTGGGCGGCATTATCCATCATCAAACGCAGTGGTGAAGGCTGCGGAGGCGATTTTGAAGGATATCTCACATCTGCAGTACATCTTTGAAGACTGGCAGAAACGCTGCGACAAGTTCATCGCATTCAGGGGAGAATATTTTGAGAAGTACCATCAAAATTATGAGGATGATTAAAGGTACATTGTCAAAAAAATTGCGATAATTTTTTATTGAACAGCCCTCGTATATTAAGCTTTATGTATCACAACGCGAATCTCTGTAGAGGATAAAAAGTTTCTTGAAATATCTGTCCCTTCACTGGTATGTCCTGAACTAAAATACCACATTTGGTATTTTTCCCACGTTTTGTTTTTAGCTATCTGCTCAAAGACGCTTTGGCTTGGACAGATACACACACAGTCAGATCTTGAATTCAGAACACCTCAATATAACCATTTCCTGTAATATTCGGTATTAAACTCCTTGGCATAATACAATAGGAATGCCTTGTCTAATTATTACCGAGCGAGATAGCTGCGCAGTAACGTGCGAAGCTCGCATTCCAGAGTTCCTTGTTCGATTGCTGACGACGTCTACTCCACTCACTATTTTCTTTCTTTATTTCCGGGTTAAATTCTGGGTTGGTTTATACTTTACCACTACTTCGATGTCATTCATTTCTTGTACCTCTCATTCCCTTCATACTCTCATTCCTCCATAAAGGCTGAAGGATTGGGTGACGGTGTATTGTCTGGTGCGTCTTGGTGGCGGAATGCACTTTGTGAAGTTTTCTTCCTGGTTTCGGTTGGAGTACTCAAATTCCGCAGTGAGCTCTACGGCAGGATCCTCCTCATAGGCTTGTGGGTGCCGTTTAGCAGTGTCGGATGCGTAAGAGCTGGAAACGTTAGGCACCCCGCCATGCATGCGTATATGGTCACTGAGATTTTGTCATTGTTTGGTTTACCGTTCTCAATCCTTCTCTCCCAGTGTTCGGTTTAAAAGAGTATGGCCTACATCGGGTGCCTTCTCGCTCGGTTGTGGAGAGCTCTCTGTAGGATGTACATTTAACTTTGCCGTACTGTTTTTAAATCAAGAACAACTGCAGTCGGTTATCCTTAATTTATAACCAAATGACAGTGATCTTACCAGTAACGACGATGAGAGTTTTTTATGGTTTCAACCTGATCAAAAGTTAATTTGTGACAAGTATTTTACACCGTTTAAGAACTAGGTACAGAAGGATTATATACTATTAAGACCTCTTTAAATATATGTTACCACTTCACAATTTCAGAACTATTTCTTACTGTTGTTTTCTCTTCTGCATACTAATAGTACGTTGAGGAAGTAGGTAGTGTGTTACACCAAAAAATTGGACGCAGAGGTTTCCCTAGAAATACATAGTTTGAGATATCCTAAAGACAAAATAGGGATACGTCTGTTTGTATACTGCGTGTACCTAAGCAGAATAACACACAAACGAACAGTGTGTTGGATATTAAGCTTTCTATTTAAGTACATGGTATTAAAGTATTGTGTCACTAAGCGTTTGAAGAAAATACTCGCACTCCTAACTATTCTTACATGGAACATATTGGCACATTTATTTAATTTCTAAAAATTATTTGCAACTAACTTGATTAAAATACTAAGTGACTAAAGTATTTTCATAATAAATAAGTTATATTTATTGAATTTTCTGGAAATATCTTATGACATACACTATTTTAATGGCCTTTGTACAATTAGTTAACGTAAAAAATAGAAAGATTTTTTGCAACTTAAACCTCGTTTAAGTCCACTGTTTGTGTTTAATAACTAATTGACGTTAATCATTTTCCCAAAATATTCGTTTTTGTGATTTGCATTGGCTAGTATCTTGTAACTAAAATGTTTATGGGTGCACACAATTCTACGTTGTGGACGCCAATTTGAAGCAATAATTTAATGGCGAGCAAATAAGTCGGCGAGCAATGAGGTTTCCCTCAGGGTATGCGTGGATGTGTGTGAGAAGGAGATTTTAATAACACTGTAATGCCCGTTTCCAACTTATTTACTTACTGCTTCTTTTAAAACATCGAAATGAAAGTTGCCGACCAAGGGTTACCAATCTCTGTTTAGTGTTACCGACGGCAGAATGTTTATTGCTCGATAAACTTTATTCTTTCCTCACGTATATATGAACCGACAAATATCAAACACAGAACAGGTTGACCGCCCTAGTAGACTTCACGCCTCGGACTCTTCTCATCGGCCTGACGCCGAAGACTCCTCTAATGGCTTCCTAGCCACGAACTGCCCACATCGGCTCCACGCCGACGACTGTCCTCCATGACCACAGCTGCGTGTGTGGGTGTATCACTTTCCCTTACTGAAAATTCCTTTTGAACCAAAGTCCCTTTGTGGCTGTTTTGTCGCCATTGTAAATGATCCAAAGAATTCCCTATTCATACAAGTCAAGTGAGCCCCTTTATAAAACTGCTAGGGACGCTGTTTCTTACATTGATTTTGTTATAACAACTTTACCTACAACTGCTGGACTCAACTGGCTTTGCCCTGGTCTTAGCAAAGAACCAACATTCCTTTGACATCCATCATGATTCTTTACTTCTGGCAAACCTTAATTTCGGTATCAATGCCCCCATAGATATTATTTTATTATCCCATAATGAAATAATATATATGTCTTGCCCGAATATAACGCAAAATATTAGTCCTTTGTCAGCAAATTCCAATTCGTTTTACAATTTCTTTTCTCAACATTAATTTTTAAATGGCATTTCCTAAAAAGTTATTCACATGGTTACATAACAATGGTGCATTTAAAATTTACCAACACTCTGATCTGAATTTTCAACTTTTAAATATTACTCAGAAAATATTTCAAGCTACATCTTTTTTGCCATCTGATCTACTTAAAATTAATTCATATTGTTGTTACACTTGAAACAATTCATAAATATACTCCCATGTTTAAATCAATGGTACATTAATAATATTATATTTGTATACAACATTTCTGAATTCTTCTTCTGGATTCTATATAAACATTCTTTTCAAATGTCTTTCATTGTTCTGATTTTTTTTAACTGGTTAATTTTTTTATACATTTCCGAATACTTCTTTAGGATTCTACATAAATAGTATTTTCAAAAGTCTTTAAGTGCTTTGATTTTCAGTATTATATTTTTATTTCACTGTGACGACACTGTTTATACTTAACCTATACATTTTACAAGTTTGTTTCTTCTCCTTTTACAATTTCTTATGGCAATTTTAAATACTTTAGCCTAAGTTCCCACCATTTAGAAGAAAATTCATCACCCCACAACGTACTTCGAAAATACAAAGGGATTTTGTGGACTTTTCCATGTACAAAGGACTTATTTATTCTACATCCCCATGATTTTTCCATATCTAGCTTAGGTATTGTACATCGATATCTTGTCCTATCTTTTCTACACATCTTCTGCTGGAACTGTGCCCCTTGCCCGAAATATTTTAATATTTCTCTTTCGTTTCTCCCTCGATTTTGAATGCTTTTCAATGTTTCTTTTGTCGCCATGATCTCTATTGTTACTTCACTAATTTTACTTGTGGTTTTCTCCAAATTCCTAGTCAGTTTTCTATTTTCCCATTCTGATACTTCTAATCTACTCCTAGTTTCTTCTAACTCTTTTCTAGCTACTTCTCTCTCTTTATCTAATTTCTGTACGATTTCCTCCCACAGTTTTCTGTTTTCACTATCTGCCCCTTCACTAACTAGATTGAAAATTTCAGTTTCCTTTGTCGCCGTGATCTCTATTGCTACCTCATTCATTTCATTAGTGATTTCCTCCAAATTTCTCGTCTGTATTCTATTTTCCCACTCTGATACTTCTAGTCTATTCCTAGTTTCTTCTAACTAACATGATTCTTTACTTCTTTACTTCTGGCAAACCTTAATTTGGGTATCAATCTTATGCTTGTCTCTACTGATTACACTTTCGTGCGAGATAAACTTTTTTGTGTGCCGGTCTGCGATCTGAAAGGTGATATTAACTTTATTGTGCTAAATTGAATGGTGCTTTAGATTTGTCTGCCTCAAAAATTATAAAGTAAATTGAAAATACCTTTTTATTTGAAACATGTGCATTACGCATAAAATGAATACAGAATGCAACATTTACGATCTGACAGGTCATACGTAGTATGTGCTAAATTGAACGGTGCTTTCCATGTTTTTCTATCACGTTTGGTTTTCACACAAATCAAAAATTAAATTTTGATAGTAATGCAACTTTATGTAGTGTCCAATATATAAAAAGAATCGAATTTTATCAAAATGGTTTGTGCTTTCCAAAAACTTGCATTTTCAAAATCAGTGTGTTTTCTTTCATATATGTGGCACAATTTTACAAAAATTGGGAAAATGTTGCAATACAGTGTTATTAATGATATTATTTTTCCTTTGTGTACCATGAACAAAGTAGCTAGAAGAGCTATTGCATTCCACCGGCAAATCCAATAGCAAGGTTTCATAAGAGAGAAGTGCGTGTTTTGTTGTTGTAAGTTAGGTTCTCCAACGTTAAGTCATATCGGGCTATGAATGGAATGGGTGAAATGGTGCTCAAATAAGTCCAGGGTCCATAGAGCTTAGAGTTACCCGACATTCGTCTTTCAGAATAAGGGAAAACCCCAGAAAATGCCTTATCCAGGTAACTCACCCTGACCGAGATTCGAACTCAGGGCCTCTTGAACGTGAGTCCGACACGCTACCACTACGCTACCGAGGCGGGCAGTGCGTGTTTTGAGGTGTCCTGTATGAAGAAGACAAAATATGCGCGAGTGTGTGTGTGTGTGTGCGCGTGTGTGTGTGTGCCACTGTATGTATAGTTAATTATATGTGTGTCTCAATATCATAACTTCTAAACGAAATGTGGCTTAAACATGAATCTTAGTATATAAACTCAGGGTATTTCAAGAATGCTACACTGGGATTAAAACAAACAAAACAGCCCAACTCCAGAATACTCCATACATGGGTTTTTTCCCGTTAATTTTGTGTTTTAAAAACACCCTGAAAAACGGACTGTACAGTTGAACGGTATTTAACTGCATACCATTTAATAACTGCATTAGTTGTTTATAAACCCAAATGAAAAATATGGAATAGGAATAAGTAATATACACGAGAATTACCCAAAAAAGGACATAGTCACCCTGCTATATAAAGAAATATTATATAATGTAAATAACTATGACATAAAAGCCCAAGAATCTGAATGATCTTGCATTACAATAATATTAATAAATAATATTTGTTATAATAGCTTGTACAAGAAATGTGTAGTATGTATAACTAATTTTTTTGACTAATACGGAGTTAAGCCAACGATGAACTGTAGGGGAACCAATAGCTTTCTAGCAAATGCGCGTGGAATAAAGGAGAAAAGGGATGAAGACGTAGCAGAGATAGAAGAATGTTATGTGAAAGTGTTTGACATGGAAGGAATGTAGGTGAGCAATAAGTAAAAAGATTATGAAGGTCTTGACATGGATTTATTGTATTTGTTTGTTCTTTAAATTAACGTCGTGCAACGTAAGTCACATTGGACAATGAACAAAATGGGTGAAATTATGCTCATATGAGCCCAGAGTACATAGAGCTTAGAGTTATCCGGTAGACATCTTTCAGGATAAAGGAAAATCCCGGAAAAACACATTGATTCATTCATCACCCTCAATAGTTGTTTTGAGTTGACTATATACATAGGATAAATGAATACATTTGCTTTTAGCAACCTTTTCTACTCCCTTACATCACCGATACGGATTTCACTAGCCTGGAAAGTTGGGGCGAGCGAAGCCAAAGCATTGAACCTGATAGATGAACCAGAATTGAGGGGCCAGCCCAACGTCTGGGATGTGAGCGAGAGAAGTGCATGATAGTATGAGGGTAAAATAAATGATAAGAAAGATGAATGATGGGAGAAACCGGAGGATCCGGAGGATACCCGCCCCAGAACCGTGTTTTTCCATCACAAACCTCACTTTGCGGTCGCCTGGAATCGATCTCAGGCTGCCTTGGCCAGAATCGAGCGCTCTAACCAGTCGGCCACGACCGAGCCTTTTTTCAGTAATCATGACAAAATTTATTATTCCAGCGCATAGTTGACTAATATATATGGAAAGTAACGCAAAAATTAATAAAACAGGTTCTTTTATTATAATAATTGGATCAAGAATAAGGCGTCGAAAATGTTCCTATAATCACACGATTTTTTGCAAAAGCGTTTAAACCATTTACCGGGAGGTTTAGAGATTTTTTTAATATAATGATAAATTATATTGATTTATTGCAAGAAAACAGTAAAACATATGGGTGTCCCACCCAATTCTGCGACCTCAAATATCTCTAAAAGGAAAGAAAATATGACAAATCCAAATGGCCAGAAATGTACCTATATCAGAGGAGCACACAATGACAAGGTGCGCAGCAGCCATAAAGGTAAACAAATAACACTTCCAACAAAAACCTGCGTTTTTTTTTAAATAGAGCATGTATGTTTATTTTAGCGAAATGAAAACTAGAGCTACAATTGATGACAACACGCTTGGTTTCACGTTTCTAAACCTCATACACGGCAAGGCGTTACAGTTTCTGAGCAATGCAAAGCATGTAGTTCCGTGCTCAGCGTAGGGGTTGGTTGCACTGGCCTGTAGCCTGCTGTAAATAAACCAATAGTGTCTCCTGATCACATTAAACCATGTTTCTTAGGGCTTGTTACGTTTGCCGTAATCTAGTCAATATGCCGGCCTTCAGTAACGAAGAAAAACCATGGCAGATGCAAGACTTAATGGCCATTAGCAGGAGGTGCTGGTTAACACAACATCCAATCAAATGTTTGCCTCGCCTTACGGTGATGCATAGTTCAACAAGCTGTGAAGTCGCACTGTAAAGCCGGTAATGGCATATCATTTGCGTACACAAAATTTATTTTCGCAACACGAAAGAGAATAACCTGGTCATGAAGCGACCAGTATAAAAGCCAATTTGTTAACTGTTAACTGTTTGCAAAGATACGAGTGCCTATTAAATTTGTCTTTTAACAGGGCCTCTGTTAAGATGTCCAGAACCTTTCGTTATCTACCTACTGTTTTTTTTAATTGTGTCAACTTTTAACTCAACAAAGATAACAGAACCACATGGCTAGGATAAGGAACTGAACATTTCAAGCTATTATACTAGGGCTGTTCAATAAAGAATGATCACAATTTTTTTTACAACGTACCTTTACTCATCCTAATAATTTTGATGGTCCTTCTCAAAATACTCTCCTCTGAATGCGATGTATTTGTCCCAGCGTTTCTGCCAGTCTTCAAAGACATGCTGGAAACTATTTTTGAGAGATCCTTCAAAATTGCCTCCGCAGCCTTCACCACTGCTTCTGATGATGGATAATGCCTCCCACGAACGCGTTTCTTCAACTTATGGAATATAAAATAGTCACATGGGGCAAAATCCGGACTATAGGGAGGGTGAGGGATGCAGTTCACGTTGATTTTTGCAAGATATTGAGCAACAACATTGGCAATATGCGGCCGCCCATTACTGTGGTGCAACGGAAATGTGGCCTTTTGCTTCTGATATGGACTTGAAATGTTTTCAGGACATTCCTGTAGTATTTTCCAGTTACTGATGTGTGTGCAGGTACAACATGCTGATAAACCATTCCATGAATATCAAATAACGAGATGGCCATAACTTTCCCAGCAGAAGTAACCACTTTTGGTTTTTGGGGGGTTGGTGATGAAGGAGGTTTCCACACTGAGCTTTGGTGTTTGCTCTCAGGATCAAAATGATATAGCCAAGTTTCATTAGCAGTAATTACGTTTGAAAGAAACTCGGAGTCTTCCTCTAACATCATATTTAGCTGCATGTTACCTCCATTGCAGCGGCAGGCAATACTGAAGATATCTGAACTTGCCTGGTTCTCACAGGCGGGAACCAGGAGTACCAACATGAAACTACTACGGCGTGTTTGTTTCACATTAAGCTAACAGAATATAATAAAATTGAATTTTAGTGCGAAAAATTATGACCGTCAAAAATGTATGATCATTCTTTATTGAACAGCCCTCGTAGCTTCAGTTCGGATTTTTGCTTTCGTGTTAATCGTGGAAACTTCGGTCCCCGTAATTCAGTTATACTGATTATGTGGAATTGTTTTATTGATGTTTAACATTCTTTGCTGGATCAGTCAAAATGTTATATAATGAATAAGGTGCGAGCAGCAAAAATGAACCAGTAATACGTAAACGGGAAGTGTTGCGTCACCAAAGCAGTAGTATCATTTACAGCGTATATTGCTTCTTTAAAGCGCAAAGAAACAATGCAACCAATTATCGTCAACTTAGAGGAAGACAACGGTGATTCAGACGTGGTCAGAAGCGAGGATGAGGATGAATACAATGATGACCAGGCAGATACAACACCTTTGTCATAAGAAACTTTCTGCTTTGTCTGCGCACATTTTTGTTACCATTAGAAGGAGTGATTTTCAGATTACTTGTTAAATTAACATGCACGCCAAGTTTACATTTACTTGACAGCTACAAAAGTGTTTTCATTTCGTCTTGTTAATGCATATAGCTTCTCACCACCCTTTGACATATGGCTACGTTGCGCTTCACTGCTATTGGTCAACATTTAGCCGCCATTAAATTTTGCGACTACCATAGATAGTATTTTAATTTACGGCGAATATCGATAATAGCAACCACAACTGGGGCACTATACGCTGAACGCTACTCAGATTGACGTCTCATTCGCCCCGTACCATTGTGGAAACCTATGAAACTTATGGAAACATGGAAAAGGAGCTCAGCTCCCACAAAGCGACGACATACGAAGACAGCTGCTGGTAATGGAAACGAAATTCTGCTGTGGCTGCTGTAGCCTACAATCCTGAGCTGATTGCACGAAAGATTGCATGGGATTCTGGATTAAACAGCAGTAGCATGAACGGAATTTTGCATAGGCATCGGTTTCATCCGCTCCAGATCTCACTGCACAGAACTGAACCTCGCATTGTATTCCGTCATTTTACAGTTCAGCAGTTACAAGGTAATCCATTATTCCTAAGTAAGAGGCTGTCTACGGACAATGCTTCATTTACAAAGCATGGTCGTGTAAATCTGCGGAATATGCACTACTGATCCATGCAAAATCCCCAGTGTATTCGCCAATTTGCTAACCGACAGTGGAGTTCCAATGTATTGGTGCGGTATCATTAGTAACCATATTTTAAGTCCCTGTTTTTATCTGGAACATTAAACAGACAGCGATATGCACCATTTCTTCATCACAAATTGCTCCCCCACACTGCTCATGGAGGTCGTAGGATTGGAAACGCGTTTATCATGTAGTTCCAGCATGATGGATGTCCCGCACACTAGGTACCTTTTTCCGAGACGTTGTGGCTGCGAAGTTTCAAAATAGGTAGATAGGACGCCGACCTGACGC
Source organism: Mantis religiosa (assembly GCA_030765055.1). Classification (NCBI taxonomy): domain Eukaryota; kingdom Metazoa; phylum Arthropoda; class Insecta; order Mantodea; family Mantidae; genus Mantis; species Mantis religiosa. Next base: position 236,746,684 of record CM060948.1, on the reverse strand, counting down.
CACTATACTTCCTTCTCTGGGGAACAGTGAAAGATAGAGTGTATCAAGAACCTCCAATGATAGTAGTAGTAATTAAATGTGTAGTGTTTAACGCCCGCTTTTACTACATACGACACCGCTGGCGGTGACACTGAAGATACATGAGATGAAGATGGGACACTGGTGGAATGGGATGGCGGGGAAAACTGGAGATCCCAGCACCGTGTTGTCCATCTCAAATTTTTTCGGTCGCCTGGGATCGAACCCGGGCCGCCTGGTGAGAGCCAAGCGGTCTAACCACTCAGCCACGGCACGGCTTCAACAGTAGAGGATTACTATGGCGTGTGTAGCAATATCTGTAGAAGCCCTACAATCTGTGCAACGCTCTCTTGTTCTCGTCTTCAAATGTGTATTAACGCAAACGGGTTGTACTTCGAATACCTGTTGAAGTGAGCAGTTTCATCGGACAAAACTACTGCCGAATATAATGCACATCAATGAGGTTTCTGTGCGCTCTAGGTCTCTAGAAAATGTGTTTAGAAAAGTGAAACTAAGTGTGTTATCACTAATTGTTTCTCTAGTTTACATTTCCTGAAATAAACATACATATTCCATTTAACAAAAAAAAAAAAAAACTTTTTGTTGGAAGTCCTATTTGTTCACGTTTATGGATTGTGCATACATTCTCATTGTGTGGGCCCTTGGCTTGGGAACTTTCCTAGGCAAATAGATTTTTCATATTCTGTTTCTTGTCAGAGGTATTTGGGATCGCAGAGTTAGGTGGAACATTCTGTATGGGCACAACTCATGTTAAAAATAAGTAAAGGAACTTCATAGCAAGGAAAGAAGTAAGTAAACGTTAATTGGTAATTGTTTGAAAAACGTTAATTGGTAATTATTTGAAAAACACATAGAAAACGAAAGAAATTTGAATTGTATTAACAAAATTTACAACAATGTTTCATGAAAAAGTAATAAGAATTGAAAGCTCTAAAGCTTTAGTTATAATTCATATTAACATAACTCTGATACCAAATCCTCTGCAATTAACCTCATGCTCACAAGCCAGCTAGGCAATCCACTAATAAGTATAAAACAAACAGTATATTGCATAGTAAATGTATTTAAAACGCATGGAAATCTAAGCAAGATGTATTAAAATGGCACTCAATGTGACGTGCACTAATATAATTTGAAAAAAAAAATAATTAAATTAGCAAGCAAGGTAAACACAAACCAGAAAAAAATGTGCTTTAAATAAGCTTGCTAGAACATCTAGAGCGTCAAGATGGCCTGAAGCCAAAGGATAACCACGGCATCGAGGGACTATAGGAACCAAGGGATTACAACTAAAAGTAGTGAGAAAGAAGCCCCTCACACCCAGAGCTTCATATATTTGTGCAAATATGAAAAACTCTCAAGCAATCAATCACGATTTACATTTTGCATGTTCTGTAAAATATATTATTTAAGCTTAATGGTATTTCAGCAGCTGAGAAGTAGTAGGCTAGTAGAAAGTAAATCAAATAAATTTAGCATATAACTAGAACCAAAAAATGGATTAAACTGAAATACAAGAATTGCGATGTAACTGAGCAGGTTATAGTTAGCCAGAAGCATCTGAACATAATTACTTATTTGAGGCAGATGAAACTGGAAGGAGCAGAAAGCGGGACAAAATAGCTGATAAGTTAGCTAAATATATTATAGAAATTAGAACAGAAAATGCAACTGTAGACCAGGTAAAAATGGTTAGGGTAATCACTGAAAAAGAAATTAAATTGGCCAGTGATCAGCTAGACATTCCTAGGGACATTAACAAAAAACGCTAGAAATTGTTAGAGAAATATTTAGAAAACAGGACCAGCTTGCTACTGAGATAAATGACAAACATAGACAGTTAGCAGCTGTTATAGATATAAAAAATTACGAATAAAATGTCAGAAGTAAACAATGCTGATAGTAAAACAGGTTTATGCTCGATCATGCCAAAATTTAGTATTTATACGACTGCTAGCAGCATTTTAATGAGCCTCATTAAAGTACACCTGTTCATTAAAGTATTGGTATTCGACCAATCAGAAGTGGCCACGTAACATTGTGAAAGCGCAAGTATCGGTTATTCTCGTTTTGATCGACAACGGTAGTAGTGTTTGGTAGTTTAGAAACAAAGTCAAAATGTCTGACACTAGTAACAGTGACATTGAACCTACACTCCTAGAAATTACGACAAAAGCCTTCAATGTTACCAATAATCTGTTGCCACAAAAGTCAATAACGATGTACGAGAAATTCTATTCACAATTCACGGGTTGGAGAGCATCAAAAGCAATAAATTCGTTCTCAGAAAATGTATTCCTAGTGTATTTCGAAGAATTGTCTCAAAGTTTGAAATTATTAAGCTTGTAGACTCACCGTTAATTTTAAAATCAACACTCAACATTAGATACCAAATTGACTTATATAAATACTTAAAACTGAACAGCTTACTAAAACAAAAATCACAGGTATATAAAGGGGAAAAAGCCAAAAGATTTACACCTGAGTGTTCAAAACATTTATAAATAAAGCACCTGTTGTTAAACACCTCATGATAAAAGTAAGTTTCCTTTTTTTAATGTTACCAATTTTTTGTTTTAATTTTTTAGGTTAAACTGTGTCACATGTTAAAAGCTCTTTATAGGGAAGTAATCAATTTTTCTACGCCTGCGTACTACGTACTGTATCTCAGACGAAAGAATAACGAAAAAAGCAAAGTAACAACGATTTTAACATATCATTCAAACTAGAAATGAATACTTTGAAATGAAACCTCTAATTTAGATACATGATCGAGCATAAACTGTCATATGAAACTTGAATATAATGGTAATTAAAACGCTCGTATCGCTTCGCTCGCTTGGTTAATAATAATGCTGGCGTTTTAATTACTACCATTATAGTCTGGTTGCATAATATACTATTAAAATTAAATTAATGACATGAAAATAAATGATATTAATTAATGATATTTAAAGTCTCAAATCCCATTGTGAGGAAATAGCTGATAGGTAGGAAAGGAAATTACACTAAATGAGAGCTTACATGAAGTTAGAACTGAAGCGCATGAACAACAACAATCCGTTACTAAAGCAGTAATTAATCGATGAAAAATAGAAGAAGAAGTCGGAAAACAGTTTAAAAAATTACTGAAACAGTAAAGCAATCCAATGATAAGTTAGATAAATTAACTTTTGTATATGCTTCATGTGCGTAAAGTACCGAAAAATGCGCATAAATATGAGAACAAGCATAATGATGATGTATTTAGTAATAAGCAGGAAGTGTATGGTAATTACGGGTCGATATGGATTTAGGATATGCATCCTAAAACACAAACATAAACCGCACACACCACGTACACACAGTTTTCACCCAGTAACACAACTTACTCCAAGCATCTACTGTTTGATATAGGAGCTCCACAATTTGAGGTCTAAAATTAACTCGCTTTTGGCGGCCGTCAGTTCAAAACTGGATTAAAACTGAACTAGCCACAGACAATATAACCCCCGAAGGATGTTTAATAATGGCTGTTTATTTCATGGCATTAGAAGAAATAAGTATGTCTGATTCTCCCATCAGTGATCAATAAATGGTTTGCACAGTAACCTTATCCTTTCTAGTAAATGAGACGAACAGTCTGATATTAGCAAAATCAATAGACTATTCAGGCATAATTTAATTGCCAACTACTTTTCGATCAATCAAAACAGACAACGCACTGCCAATCAGGTACGTTAACCTAGGCAATAAATGACAAAATAATGAAAATGGAAATAGCTATGACACAGTGCAGAATAACTGAAGTCAAACCGCACGCATTTTCAGTTCCAAAATTTGCAAAGGGGAAGGGAGCCACAGGTACCTAATAGCAATAAATAAACGCCCAAAAGTAAGATTATATGAAATTAAAGCGGAGTGCCTAAAACTGATGGGATGAGGAACAATAGACTCTCACCTTCGGAGACCAACAATGGGCGTGGAAGTAACATACATAAACTACATGACATTTCAAAGCGGCAACAACACCTATGCAAATATCGCGATACACGATGTTGAGGCCGTTTCCGAGGATCCAGGCGAGACTATCAGTCTCTGAGATATGAGATACCGCAAACCTCGCAATGGTAACCAAATGAAAAGAAATCTGCTGCAAATGATACAACAGAGGTGATAGTCACTAACGTTTCAATTGCACCAAGAACCAGAATCACCCAGAAAAACTAAAAAGAGGTTATGCCAAGACTCCTAACGCAACTTCAAAATACATTTTTCTGACACATTGAGCCCCTTAAACATAGTGTCACATCGGCGTTCGCGATGCCTGCCGTGAAGTTACGTCACCATTGCTATTTGGTAGTGGGTGCGGCAGAAGGGATCCAACCTTCCTTGGGCGGGCAGTAGCTGACGTCATGAAGGCGTCATGAAGCACGGTGGCCTATGCTGTTCCTATGCAGATACCGTTCAACACCGTTTCAATATGTTCTATTTTATAGAAGATAATTCAGAATGATCTACCACAAGAAGCTTCTGACAGGTATACAAGTCCGACACGAGACCTGGAGGGAGTACATAGTGTTTAGTGCTTAAATTTTCTGTGTATTACGAACTTCGAGTTGACTCGACGAGTACGGCTCCGCGGTGAGGAGTCGGCGCTGTGAAGCAGTTACGAATTAGTTGATCAGTGAGTTGTGCAAAGTAATGTGGTACGTTGCAAGCTCCATGGTGAGGAATCAGCGGCCAGTGGAACAGACAGTGAAGCAGGTTACGTGCGAACACCGAAGTTATGTTCTGAATCGTTGTGCAACTCCGTGTAAGAGGTGGAACTGTTGTATGTCAGATATATTACTAGTAGCACAGAGGGTGCGTGTTAAAGAGACATAAAGAAATATTAAAGATACTTGCCGAAGTTACCTATTTGTGTAAAAGAGAACGTGGCTGTAAGTTAGCATTGTGTTAACGATTTTGGTGAAAGTGAGAAAGTTTGAGGCAAACTTTGGTTTTTTGTCGTCTTTGTCACAATACAGAAAAGTATGAATTTGAATAGTAAACAGAATAGCAATTCTGACACAGATACGAGGGTAGTTCGATGAGTCTGGTAAAAAACCCATATATATATATATATTTCGTGAACATCTCACCTTATTTCTCGACATACTCTCCATTGATGGCTATACATTTGGTCCAGCGATATTCCAACTTTTACATCCCGTCGGAAAAATGGGTTTCGTCATGGTCTGCAAAATACTCGTTGATGGTGACTATCATTTCTTCATTTGATGAACATTTCTTACCACCAAGTGAAATTTTCAAGTTTGGGAACAGGACGAAGTCGCTTGGGGCTACGTCTGGTGAATAAGGTGGATGAGGAAGCAACTCAAAGCCCAATTCATGCACTTTCGCCATTACGAATGCTAATGTGTGCGATGGTGCATTATCCTGTTGAAAGAGCACATTTTTGTGTTTCAATCTCGGTCTTTAAGTCAAATCATGTTGCAAATGATCCAACAATGAAGCATAATAGGTTCGAGTTGTGGTTCCGCCTTTTCCCAAGTATTCTATGAGAATTATTCCTTGATAAATCCAAAAAGCAGTGGCCATCACCTTATCTGCTGAGAAAATGGTCCTTCCCTGCTTTGGTGCACTTTTACCAATCTTTGTCCATTGTTTTGACTGCAGTTTTGACTTTGGTGTGTAATGATGGATCAAAGTTTCATTCACGGTCACAAATCGGTGCAAAAGGTCTTGCGGATTGTGCTTCAACATCGCCAGACACTCGGTGGAATTGTTATTCCGGATGAGCGTTTAGTCGATTGTGAGCAATCGCGGCACCCATCTTGCACACAGCTTTTTCATTGTAAATTTTTCATACAGGTTATTGTGCACCCATTCAGTTAAAATGGCTATAGCCTCAGCAATCTCACGAACTTTGATTCGGCGGTCTTGCATAACCAGATCGTAGATTTTTTCCAATGGTGTCCTGTGTGGTGACCTCAATTGCGCCACCACCACACACACCAAATCGCGTATTCGGTGCTTCTGCAACCACGCCCAAATTCATTGATCTAAAAGTAAATGGTTTCAATGTTTTTTCAGAGTCCGAGTGAACTTCATCCAATTCAATTTTGACCTGTGCGGCAGTCCAGCCCTTCAAATGAAAATGTTTAATAACAGCACGAAACTTTTTTTTTACATTGTCAATCGCCGCTATCACACTGACCAGTTCAGGTGGCTGTCAACAATTTACTGTATATTGTAGCACATTCAAATTTTCTGTACAATCTTTTGAACAGCCAAGGTTACCACCCACAAACTGGCAAAAAAGATTCCATCCCTTCATGGAAATTTACCAGAATTATCAAATGACCCTCGTATTTGCTATTAAATCTGCCGCAAACAAGTAATTCTAGCAGAAATTATCTGATAATAATAAATACCTAGAAGAAACAAACATCACTATGAAGCTTGCAGAACCTAAGACAATGGAAAATAAAAGCCAACATTCTTATTAGAAACGACAACTAGACAAGATGTCTATTAGTAACATACATATATGTAATACAAAACCACCTCGTGTCGTTTTCGCACATAATTCTGAAAACATTTAACCCCAAGTTTAGGTCTATCCAATGCGCGATCGGAGTAGAAACTGATGCAGTAATTGAGCAAATATTTGAGGATGAGTTAAAAGATGTATCGAAATCAAAATGTGTTAATCCCACATATTCTCTATTGGTAGCAGTGTTACACTGCGTGCCCTAAATAAAATATCTGGAAATAAAGTAGACGGATACGTTGGACGCTTTCCTTATCTGCGACCATATTTTCGAAAAATCACCTGAAAGACAGAGAATATGTCCTGAAAGGATTATATGAACCTGATATGGCAATGAATACAGAAAAATGTAAATATGTAAGTAACTAAACTAAACTTTTAGGTTATATAATCTCACAAGAATGGGTAAGAGAGGTTTCCGCATGCATAGAAGCAATGAACACTTGAAAATCACACAAAAAATCATTCCAAAACAACATTTTATTATAAAGCCCGAATTTAGATTTACTATACTCCCTATATTCTAGTGTATCAACAAAGGCAACTGCAGCAATACCTGCACAAGGAAGCAATAATGATAAACATGTGATAAGTATTACTATCAAAAGTAAAATCAAACTAAAAATGACAAGTACAGTCAAAAGTGTATCTATAGCTCTGAAAATATTACATATACAGATGATATTAGTCTTTCATGTATTAAAATTAACAAATTTGAAGATCTCACGCCATATACATGAGATTACTTCACATAACATCGAGATAAGGCATTCTTGGAAAGGAAGATATTTTCAGTGACGTGTTATGGAGAATGCAGAGGAACAGCAGACTCCAAGAACGCTAGGAAATCCATATAATAATCTGAAGATAATTAAAATTCCAGAGAATAAAGAATGTTTAAGTGCAACACAAAGGCACCTAATTAGTGAGTTATTCGAAATAGTACTTGAAATCAATAATGTAGCAACAGCATACACAATAACCCAATCCCTATCCTTCACGGAAATCACGATAAGAAATGGAAGCAACGATTATAAAGGAAAGGAAAAAAATAAAATGCTAAATTGCACAGTAATCTTACTCTGGAAGTGAAGGAACAGCACTCACCATTATTGAAATCTTGTGTATAAAGCTTTTGCATAAAAAGGTATGCAAGTACATTTCAATATGACTTCAGATATATATTTGTAATTTATGATGTTTTCACTCAATTTAAAAACATTTGCCCTTTAAGAACAGTAAACACCTAGTCAAGCCTAGGAAAAATCATAAAAGAGTATATACTGTCACCGATCGCATTGTTGTGGAGCTGCGACAAGCCAGTGCCGGACGCGCGTGGGCAGGAAAGAAAGAGACAGATAGTGGCGCGCAAAGCTGGACGTTTGCCGAGAGAGAAAGAGACAGATGTTCTGGGATTGTTCCATCTTTACTCTTGCCATCGCGATTGTTATCGAGAAAACTACCGCATTCTACAACAATGACTGGGATGTATAAATAGTGGCAAAGTGTGAAGAGAAGCGAGTTTCTGTTGTGTTGTAATTGTGTGAGTTGTACCGCAGTGGAATATTTCGTTTGTTTGCGTGTGGCGGAAGTAACGAGACGACCTTGAAGACTGTTGTTTGTCAATGTTACGTCATTTTTCTGCTGCCAGGGTTGTACAACGCGTATTTTTACTGCAATAAATAGTGTTTTAAATTTCTGAAAACAAGAATTTTGATGCTACCAACCCACGAAGTCACAACACTAATAAATGGGAAAATGAAAGAATTGTTATCTGACAAAGCAACTGCAATCAAATAAACTATTCACAGAAACGTTACACCAGAAACAGATAAAACTCTTATCTGTGTTGGTTACTATTCGCAACAATAGTGAGCGCATTATGAAATATATAGAAACATATTTAAGAGTAATGTACTTTGAGGGAAACCAACTCAGTGTTGCAAATCAAAGAAATGATAAACGGCATTCGTCCAACAACAAGATATACTCCAGCTGAGTGAATGCTAAATCAAAAACCTGAATGATTGACAAGACTGGAATTATCATTCGACCAAAAAATAGAAGATTGTTTATGAGCTATCTCTCAAAAGAGCTGAAAAACGCAAGAATGAGGTAAAACGAAGGAAACTGAAATGGAATCCAGCGTTAGATAAGTGATAGTGAGAAATCCTTACCAATTAATAATACGTACGTTTGGATATCGTACATTTGGATAATTAAATGAAGGAAGCAACAAACTTAAAAGGAAGATATATCATGTAATCAATTAGATTATATGTATAAGGAAGTACAATTAACTAATACAGCTACAGACTGAAAACAAATACAATTTTTATATTTCTAGGTGAAAATAAACACAACATCCACAATATAAGAAAGAAACGAATATCACCATAACAGCAGCACAAAACAAAGATACACAGACATAAATATTCAAAACAATAATCGTTTAAAAATAAAAGACTACACAGATTTGTAAATCGTGTGAACACAAAACGATACAGCCGGCGAAAGGAATAGCTGGAAAACGTGAAGTTACGTTCAGATTACCTGCTCGTATTGTCTCTGTGTGGCCAGGTGATTGCAGGACTCAGGAAACCTACGAGCCATTCAGCGGTGAAATGGCATTGTGATGCATTTGGTTTGTGTTTGCAGCAGTTGATGTGTAGTATCTAATTCTCATTGTTCCCCCCAGTGAACTAACTATAGTTTAGTTAGTTTGTATGGTTTCGTGTTTACTTTGCTGGATTACGGATGTTTGTTTTCATTGATATAACAATTACACGTCACAATTATAAATATAAGCTCTAAACTATACTTCGTAATCTGTCATCTGTGAAGGTTGGGCACTCTATGTATCATAATTTGTGCATACAGTTATATTTTATTGGGTCTTACGAGTGTATTCTTCTCGTTCTTTTCTAAGTAGTCTTCTTAATGTCACGTGCATAGTTCATGATTTTATTATATTTTGAATGTAACGCCTGACGTCAGAGAGTTGCTTAGTAGTCAACCTTTGCACTCCAAAACTTCCAAGTGTTATTTATCCCGCTGGCTTACAGAGGTGGCAAGGGTAATCGATTCTGTACCTGTAGAGTGTAGCGGGAATGTATGGCTTCTGACCGCTTTTGGTTTATGTTTTACAGCTATCCCTTTCGCTGGCTGTACATATATGTTTATGTTAAAACAAAGAACTATTAGAATAGACTGTAATTCATATTATTAGTAATTTCAAAAGCAAATGCATCGGTAAATTGAAAGAAAAGTTTAACATTAATTTCTAGAGGGAAATTTACACACAGAATTGCTTAAAGTAAACCGTGCCTACTGGAAATCCCTAAAATATAAAGATACAATTAAAACTTTCTTATCTAGAAATAGGCATTTGGAGTGTTATATAATTTTGTCCATTTTAGTTGTTATAACTGTATTAATTGCATTTGAATATTACTAAAACGTAGGGAGTAACAGGAAGTATACATTTAAAATAATGACTCGCATGCACAACTGATTCGTTTGTATGGAAAGCTAAATCATAATTAGTAATCGAGAAACTCTATTAAAGTAATTGGGTTAAGCATAAAGTGTTACAAAATTTACATAAGATCACACATTTTATTTGACAAGTATTGCATCAACAGTTTTCCGCTACCTCTTGAGATTTTTTGTTGTTGTTGTAATTTACATCCTCCAACGCCAAGACGGTGAGCGAAATGGTTGAAATGATGCTCAAATGAGCTTAGAGTTACCCAACAACTGTCTTTAAGAATATGGGAAAACCCCAGAAAAACCTTATCCAGGTAACTCACCCTGCCCGAGATTCGAACTTGGGTCCTCTTTGACGTGAGGCAGACACGCTATCATCTACGCTACCAAGGTTGAGATCTTGTTGTTAAGAAATTGGTTACTTACTAAAAACAGTAAAAGATCTTCATAAAACTAATGTATGTCTGAGGAAGACTATCTAGTTAAAGTACACTCAAGGCAGATACAAATGTTGCCATCAGCAGTTTTATTTAACAATAAAAGCGAGAGATAAAATAAAGTTTTGCCATTGAGAGGACTATTGTTGATGATTATTGCAGCAAGAAGCTTTGGGGTTGATGATTTCTATGGGATAGATAGCGTCAATGACACAGAGGCATCCTTCTGTGACAGGCATCTTCTGTTCATTAAATGTTTATATCTTCCTCTTTGGAACTTGAGTAACTGACATTTTTAAAAATTATTCCAGGTGATCGCAATTTTATAAAAGTTACTATTGTATTACCATACTTAATAGAGTTAGAGAAGTGACTCAATAAGAGAATTAAGGTTTCTTGCGAGCTCAGGTTTTTTCTTTAATAAAGTTTTGGTTTCAGGAATCAGTACTGGTATCAAAGGTTTACATTATCAAATATGTCCATATGTTTGACACAGAGAGAATGGGGTGTATTCCTTCTCATTGTAGTAGATAACTACATATGCATTCCCATTTTGTGGTATCAACGATTTCTTGTTATCGCGTAACACATTCTGATATGAAGAAAAATATCTATCAGCGAAACCTGATGCCTTTGAGACATATTTTATGTACATTAAATTGGCAACTTTTAGGATACATTTTTCTTCATGTTTTTCTCCCTATAAAACAAAATGTATGTCAATCATATCTTCTAAACCAAGATTGCATTCAAGAATTGCATATAGGTTAAAAGAATATGCATGTCTCAGTGATCCAAGTATTTATTTTCTGGATGCAACGTCAATGATATTAAGAGCATCATTGAGTGGTAGGTTTTTATTTTCCAATTGTAAACCAAACTAGCTCCATCCTTCTTCTTAGAGGAGCCTGAAACTTATTTTAGGATAGTTTCAATGGGAAAATAACATTCTTCAATTGTAGAAGGCAAAATCAGCTACGTAGGTTGGTTTGGTTTAAGCCTCATTTAGGTTTTGTCGGTGAAATGAAATTACATATTCTGGTTCAGGAATGTATATATAAATATACTAAATAGCGAGGAAAATATATGTTGTAACCTAAAAAAGTTCCAGGCTCTACTGGTTTCCTTGTTTCACTGGTTTTTGTTTTCTTTTATGGAAACTGCAGAAGATACAGTATGTTTAGCCTCATTTGCATTATTTTAAAGATATTTTAAGAAATAATGATGTAGGTGCATATGGAATACATTTAACATCATCAAGGCTGTTTTCCTATTATGTACAGGTGTGTATTATAATAATTAATGGCCTAACCTTTGATATCAGCCACACACAGCTTTCAAGTGGTCCAATACTCTCTGTACGCCAACCAAGTTACTATATTTCGCTGCTCTAGTAAACAAATAACAAGCGAATACAGCGCTCAAGGCCATTACTGCTGTTTCTTTTGGCAGGTGTACCAACATAAACATGATGTAGACGTTAGAAAATGTTTACTTAGCACAATCCTTCAGCTCCCCTCAGTGTGCTAATTAGATAGTAACCGCTGTGTTTCTTCTTTTTCTCTCTCTTCAGCATATCTGTTACACAGAAGGTGCCATGTAATATCCAAAAATAGGTTAAGAATATCGATATTTCTCAGTGAGTGTCGTATACTGGAATGCTGTGTATGTACAGAACACCAGAACTAAAATTGATAAATGACAAACTTGTACTTAGGTTAGCATCGTATAAAGATATCATGCCAATCGAGTTAGGTTAAAATATATGAATGTTTGATAAACTGTTGTTAGTTTATCAGAAATGGAATCCCTCCTTTGCATTTTCCTTGACAACAAAGTGAGGAATCCTATATTCTGTTTGAATTTTGACTAATTATGAAGCCATAACGAAAAGAAAAAAGACTTACCTTTAAAATCTAGAACTTCTCAAAATACAAACTGGTGATAAATACAATTTTTCTGGATTTAGGCGCATAGAATATATTTTGTGTTATTGGTAGGCGTTTTCCAGTATTTCAGCTTAGGGTCTTTTGAAATATATGCCTTCTTTGTCTCTCAATAGGATATGCAAGAGTAGAAAGATATCGAGTCCAACTTACATATAGCAACTTGTTTTTAATCATTTTATTGATATACCTTTGTATTTTATGCAAATTCAATAATGTGTGTATTGATACCATTTGAAAACACATTTATCAAGAAAGATAGGAAACAAGATCTTATGAATAACTTACGAAATATATACATTAAGGTAAATTTTGCGTTTTTAGAGGGTGAAAATGGAATCTCTGTAACAAAACTATGTTGGCAAGCTAACTGAATTTTAAAGTAATTCATATGGCATACACTTTTAAACTGAATTTTGAAGTTTTGAAAGACTAAGCTCAAAGGGGCTGCGTGCTGGGTCAACACAGGTTTATAAATACCTTAAATTATAACAACCAAGTTTGACTTCGTGGCTCAGCAGAAAATAGCCACACGTGACTGCGATCCAGAAATAAGATAACACATAATGAACGTGTCACGAAAGCCGACAAACATTTCGTATACAGCTTATTATGTTCACTTTACACCAGATATGGTTATCTGCAGCCTCACTGCAAATTATGGCTGTTGTTTCATGACCTGAAAGTATTTTAAAACTGGCGTATAAGGCCCTCAAATAAGTTTGTAAAAACCACCTGGAATGTACAAACTAACTTTTCTGTTAATCAGAATATTGTTATTAAAATCGTCTAACTTTTCTTTACCACGTTTTGTCACAGACTAGAGGAGCTACAATACACGACAACAGATTGAAGCAAACTTTCTCCCGCGCAACTACTTATTATGACAAATAAAGCTTTCTAGAGATTCAATAAAAGTCTTTACACTATCCGGAAGGGCTGGAAAATGTACACACAGTTATATTTTTGAAATTGTTGTACTTTTTATTATTAGTAGTAGTTTTATTGCGCTTTCAAAACGTGCATTATTTTCCTGAATATGGCTAATAGTTTAGGACCAAAGTATACAGGAGACAAATTATCTTCTGCTTTCACAATATGAAAATTTCAATTAATGGTTCGTCTAGCTCCTATGCAACTCAAATTAAGGTATTGAGTTTAATTATATATTTCTTAGGAACCTTATGCATTACACATCATTAAATACTGTACGTTAGTGAAAAATTGCTTTCTTTTGGAGTATCTGACGATGATAAATTGTATATAAATCTGAGGGTTTTGTAGACTCATTTGTTCGGCTTTTGAACAGCTATTTTATTACATTTTTCTGCTCCTTCCCATTTACACAGATCTTCACAAATGAACTAACAAACTATAATTATCACTGCAAGAAGAAGAATTTTATTCAGAATGCTTATCTCACTGTCTTATGTGATGAGAATGTTTTAAGCAAGGATGTTTTAACTGTGATTCAAAGTATAGCATATTGGTTTTACGTGATAAATGAATTATCGTACATCACGCTCTCACTACAAATATCCATGTATCAATGCATACAAAAAGCACAATATGGGGAAATTGCCATAACATTTTCCTTTAAAATTGCTAATGTTTGTACCTAAATGAAGGATTATACTCGTTATTTACATATGTAATTGTCATATAAATCTGTTTAAAATATATATTAATTTTCATTACATTTCGCGTTCTTTCTGCAAGCTATCAGATATTTCTTTATATTCCAAGTCTTTTATTAGATATCTTCAGGCAGTTTGTAGTTCAACTTCTGAGACCTACGTATAATGAAGTTACTTCTTTTCAGATATATAAAATGCATAATATTATTTAGATCTGTTTTAGAAATACATTTAGTGTAATTGAATTATAAAAATTGATAAAATATATTAATCAGAAAAAAGTATTCACATCTTTAAGCTCTAGTAAATAAATTGCATCTTACTTCAAGGGAAATATGAATGACCCATCCCTACAATGTTAAATTTGAATAACTTAATACTCATTTTCTCAGTAAGTACTCAAAATATCTCCATAGAACTTTCTTTTCATAAACATTGCTATTTTTATGAGTTTATTTCGATTTAGCAGTTATAAGATTATAGCAGGGAAAGTGCTTGTTTAACTATGTTTACCTTACACCTCATATTAAAATTGCTTAAAAACCGAGTGGGAGTGGCTCAGGCAGTTTCGTCTGTGGCCCGCATTCCGGAGACCCGAGTTCAATTCGCGTGGCCGAACTACCCATGGACTTTTCGGAGGTTTCCTACCTCCAGGCGGATGGTGGGTAGGTCAACCACATCCCCGAATTTCCTGACCCTCCATTTCATCTCCATTATCATGTCATATTATCTCTCATCTGGTGGTCTCTTTCAGGACAGAAGTGTTGCATGGCAGGATGATATGCTCTGAGTAAAACTTCCTCATCCGGTAGGACAGTCTACGGTCTCCGAGCACGGTCTGGTGGGGCCGTTTCCGGACTGCAGTCCGTCAGTCCGTCCGTCCGTCCATAGTGCCGGCTTGATGTATAAAGCCAGAAGATTTTCCTGCGTGTCTACAGGTTAAAGGTTTTACCGCAGGTAGGGGTTTTCTTTTGGGGACACTGTAGGTTTGGTTGTTGGTTATTAGGAAGACACTGTCTCGAGGTAACATAAATTTTATGTACCTCATACTGTAGGAACCGGACTGCAGTCGGGTGAGCTGCCGGTTGTGCTGGCCTTTCCAGTTGTATGGACCATGTCCTCTACACTGTCGTGGCTCCATGGGATGGCCGAACATTCTCCTCTCGCCTCATCTTTCCTCCCGGGGATGCTCCACTTGGGGCATAGGTACAATAGATCTAGACTGGTCGCAGTGCGAATCCCCTCCTTACCTTAATCCAATTCAAAATTGCTCAGAACATTAAAATGGCGCTTCTCTATGCTAGATCAATATCACTGGAAACCTGCCATGAATGGGTGTAAAATATTTAAAGTTTTAGCTGAAATATATCTGAGAAAATGGGTTGTTTAATGAAGAATATTAATTATTCAGAAATTGTATTTTAAATTCATGCAAATGCCCAACAGAAACATGATAACAAAGGGGCCCAATGCGAGAATAAAAAGATATAGGTCAACTCGAAATCGATGCCACTGCATCCATTAGGGTTCCCTGTACAAACATGTACCAAACCACTGGCTAAATTATTTTGCATTTTTTTCTGAGCAATACATTTTTATCTGAACAAATACACAAGGGCACTACATCATAATATATGCAGCAAAATAGTTAAACCTATAATAGACATGGTAGCCTAACAAATGTGTACATTAAATATCAAATTAATCAGGACAGCTGCATTTTCCATTTTCCCATTTAATCTTCCGTTAATGCATTCTGATCACCATTATCATTATATCATCTGCAAATTATGCGATTTGTATGCGAAAGTTCCGGTATTAATCTTAAAATATCAGTATATAACATTAAATTTTATTTTCTCATCTACTCCAGTTTAATAGATAAATAAATTTAAGTATTATATTGCATCAAAATTCGAAATAGAAATTCTACTGGACGTTTATGTTTGAATATTTCCTGAATAAAAAGCTGTTGTACGAAAGATACACGTAAGTGAGTGAGTGAGTAAGTGTGTGTGTGAGTGAGTGAGTGAGTGAGTGTGTGTGAGCGCTCGCGCGCGCGCACGTGTGTGTGTTTTAAATTTACGTCCTCCAACGTCAAGTCATATCGGACGATGAATGAAAGGGGTGAAATGACTCATTTGAACGAGTCCAGGTTCCATGGAGCTTAGAATTGCCCGACATTCGTCTTTCAGGATAAGGGAAAATCCCGGAGAAAACCTTATCTAGGTATCTCGACCTGCCCGAGATTCGAACTCGGGACCTCTTGAACGTGAGGCAGACATGCTACCATCTACGCTACCGAGGCGGGCGGTGTGTGTGTGTGTGTGTGTGTGTGTGTGTGTGTGTGTGTGTGTGTGTGTGTGTGTGTGTGTGTGTGTGTCTTGAACAGCATTATATGAAATCGATAAATATGAAAAAACAATCCGAAACTTAGTATTTAATTTTAGGAATTTCAATGATGTTACAAAGATATTTCCAACTTAACTGCAGAGAGAGAGAAACATTTTCTTTATTTTTATTTTCCTAAATACGAATCCAATATTTTTTTACTGCAGTCCCATACTTTATATTTCCATACAACTTATAAAGCATATTTTTCTTGTGAAGAACCAGTGAAACGTGTTTATTCCTCTAGTTGGTCATACTGGATGAGCCTGGGTCTATTGATTTCAAAGAATTTCTTTCTTTTTTTTTTCGAGTGGAGGCATCTTGACTCAGCTGCACAGGACTCTGCTGCATGGGGCTAGTGGGCTCTGTCGGCTAGCCTCGATTCTTAGCACCCGCCCTAATAAGGGCAGGCCGGCAACCGAGGCAGCTTCCAGGTCAGTGTTGCTGGCTAGCTCTACTCTGACCAGCGGTGTCGGGCCCCAGGCTGACACGATGCGTTTGGCCCTCGTTGCTGAGGGCCACTATTGCTGCGCTGCAGCAAGCACGAAGCCTGCTTGCAGATCCCAGGGTACTCCCTTCACTACGATGCTAATGCGATGTGGCTGCGGTGGCGGCAGATGGATGACTGCCGCTGTGAGCTGTCCTGCTTCCGGCTGGAGTGAGGGCCAGGTTCAGGCTGCATTGAGCTCGCTAGGTGGCATGACAGCGGCTGGCTGGCTGCAACTGGTGACTGGCCTACTCCCGGCTGGGAAGCAGATCCAGGTTCCGACAGAGTGGATGGTTGCAGGCAAGGCTGCTCCTCGGTGGTTGTCTGCTGAACTGCGGTGAAAGTCTTATTCGAGGTCTTCTTTACTCGTCCCTTGGTGTTGCGGAGATGTTACTCCTGCGAAGACTCGAAGAGAAGTGTGAAGAAAGTTACTCGACATTTGTCTTCTCAGGATAATGGAAAACCCCCCAGAAAACACTAACTCACCCCAGTGGAGATTTGAATTCGGAACCTATTAAATTTGAAG
This sequence comes from Mantis religiosa, assembly GCA_030765055.1. Classification (NCBI taxonomy): domain Eukaryota; kingdom Metazoa; phylum Arthropoda; class Insecta; order Mantodea; family Mantidae; genus Mantis; species Mantis religiosa. The sequence continues at coordinate 236,729,194 of CM060948.1, read as the reverse complement.
AAGACACGCTACCCCCTCGCCACAGCGGCGGGCTCGAAAGCATTTGTATAATTTTAAAACACAGACAAAATCTTACCTAAGAAATACATTTCTGAAAAATTTACTTCCTTGGTGTTAATCATTTTCGAAACGTTCCTTATCATTGGTTGCATTCCTATGATAGTTTCTGTTCACAATTCTAAAAAGTATTCTTTAAAAAATGTTATTTTTGTATTGCTTTATTTTACTCGAGATAAATATTAATTACACATTTATATATTTAGTTTTATGTACAAGAAGAACAGAGTAGGCTGAAGGAATGGTCAGATTCTCAAAGAGTGGATCGCTATGTGATGGCTTTATAATTCCATGCTCCTTGTGTAGCCACTAGGAAAAAATCCGCACAGCGCATTTTACCATGGCCTACCGCCCGGGCGCTGCGTTAGCCCCCTCCGCTCCCTACTACTTTCCTATACTAAGTAGAGAGAAAATATTACGAAAAAGAATTGGAAATATGCCTTTAGAGACGGCCTAAATTAAAACAGTACACTTTCAGAAAGATCTCTCTCTCTCTCTCTCTCTCTCTCTCTCTCTCTCTCTCTCTCTCTCTCTCTCTCTCTCTCTCTCTCTCTCTTTCTCTCTCTGGTGAATATAATAATTCAAAAAGGAAAGCGCCCGTCTTGGTAGCGTAGATGGTAGCGTGTTTGCCCCACGTTCAAGGGGTCCCGAGTTCGAAACTCGGTCAGGGTGAGTTACGTGGATTAGGTTTTTTCCAGGGCTTTCCCCTGTCCTTAAAGACGAATGTTGGGTAGCTCTAAGCTCCATGGACCCCGGACTCATTTGAGCATAATTTCACCCATTTCATTCATCGACTGATATGACTTAACGTTGGAGGACGTAAATTACAAAAAAAAAAAAAATAAAGGAAAGTCAGTTAAATACCAAACTTCTCATCAGAATTCGGTATTTTCCAAGGATGCCACAATAAAGGTATTCAAGAACATACTGGTTTAATAATTACATCATAGCTTAAATCACGGGTCTCTACGACTTCAAATGAACACACATCATTAGACATGAACGATAAAAATAACTACAGAGTCATGTGTATGTGCAATTCCCAATTCCTATTAGAATTTTGTCTCCACTGCATTAACAAATGAGACAAAGAGCAAACACCTTGCATTTGTTAATTTCAATAGACACTTGGACTGTTTTTTGAAAATTTATCCTTTAGCTATAGTTACGTGGTGGAAGAGAAAATATAATAAAATAAAACAAAATAAAATAAGAAAGTCATCGTGCTCCCTTTTCTAAGCAGATAGATTCGGATTCAAATATGTTCTAAGAACGTCGCAGGCAGATTTCAATTTCTTACAAACTGTAATTTAAAAATACTTACAAAACAGGAGACGAATTTTGGAAGTGGACACATTATGTGAATTAAATATTAGGCTTAGCCGTACGTTTTCTTCTTACTGAAGATTCCTACACAAGTCTAATGTATTTGGTAAAGGTTTCAAAACAACAAATATAAAAAATTGTTACTGATGTTCCTGTTTTGGAATGTATCCGACATGATGGGCCTTGCATGCATCTCATTAATTAACTCCACTGCCTTATCTTTCGTCTACTCCATTTTTCTTGCTAGAAACAAAATGAATAATAACCGTGTGCCGGTTTTCTACATCATCCCTGGCCGAAATTAGTCGGGTGTGCACGAAGTAAGCGACATATTTTTCACTGGTGGAGGAAAACAAATTTATGGCTGGCCCCTAGCTCAGTCGGTGGAGCACCTACCTGCCTTGCGAGGGGTGATAGGTTCAATTCCCAGCTGGGTGTGGAGATTGTTCTCCGACCCCGATGATTCCATATCTTCCCCAGAGTCTGGAAGTATGAATGAGAATGCGAATGTGTGCGTGATTAAAAATCTAAAGTACCTGTAACCCAACGACCACGAGTTAACACTATCCGATAAGTTCCACAGTAGAGCGGACGCCGATATGACCATTGTAGTTAAATGGAAAATCCCCCCCCCCCAAAAAAGAATATTCAGCCAAGACATGTTGAATATGTTGTTGGTTGCTGTGGTAGTGGAGACCCGTCCAGAGGTGCAAAAGTGTAATAAAATATGTTTAGCTCTATCTGTGAAGAACAGCTTTGTTGGTTAAAAGTAGTATGACGTAATATCAGTAAAATAGAATAATATTTTTGTGGCAATAGGCAGTGGCTTATAAGACACTTTGAAACAACCACTAACAATACGGAGTTAAAATTTAATTTGGGAAACAAGCTAAAATGTTTAGATAATTATTATAACAATAGAAATTATAATCATTAAATAAGATGTTCAAAATCTTCTACGTTTACAATTTGGTGGCGGCTAAAGCCGAAGCCTGAGTTATTTTTGGTCATTTTAAACCTCTGCTGGTGGTCTGTTTCTGAATTATTTCCTGATTCTCAGTTTTAACTCGCAGACTTAATAACAGAAACCCTCATTTCAAATATTCCCGCAAAAGGTAATTGAGCCGAGAGACGTCTACTCCCATAGCAATCAAAGCTTGTGTATGAGACATTTTTTCAAAGTCAATAAATATTCAGATTTTGAGAATTCCTATGTTTGTAATTGCAAATTAACCCTGTTCTCATGCATGACCTGTTCAAATGGTTTACTCAAAATCCAGTATGTTCCATAGGTATAGTGAAAACAATGGACTTTTTTGCGACATTTTATATTTACTCTCAGCTATTTAGGCAAAAGTTGGATAAATAAAAAATTCGTTTTACTTCCAAGAGGGAATACCAATGTAGGGAACTCAATTATTAGCAAGCGCTTCCCCACAGAAGCAACTATACAAATTAAAGATTCACACGACATTCGCCTTTAATTATTCCGATTCTTTGTGCCAGTTTCTGGAGCGTCAACAACACAGTAAAGGATATGCTGTACTACGGAGGTTAACACAATCAATAAAGATTATATAAATACAATAAGATTGAGTGCAACATGGTAGGAAGTCCATGTGAGGAGTAAAGGTCCCTAAAGATCCCAGAAACAACAGCCAGAAAGTGCAACTAATGGTATTCACACGGGCTATCAGACATTTGTGTCTACCAGTAAACACAAAAACCTCAGTCGGCTGGCTCCGTAGCTCAGTCGGTAGAGCACCTGCGTGCTAGGCGTGCTAGGCGGTGGGGGTGTTCTCCGACCACGGTAATTCCTCATGTTCCTCAGAGTCCGAAAGTATGAATGAGATTGTCAATACATGCGTGATCTAATGATTAAACCCCAAGGAATGCGTGTTAACACCTTCGATATGTTCCAAAGGAGAACAGCCGCCGATATGACCATTGGAGTTAAAGAAACCCTACTTCAAAACAAAAAACAAAAAAGCCAACTCAGAAACGTGCTTGGAACGTATGAGAAAACGGATGACTTACAGCTCATAAAGCATTTTCGAATACCTAAAGGAGTAACGGCGTCTTATAAAGACATTGCTGAACATCACAATAGTTTGTAGTTTTGTATTATTGGATGCGGTATCTTGTTAGTCTTATGTTGATAGTTTATGTTTATCAAAATGATATGGAGTAATGTAATATTAAAAATTGAAATTCCGCATAAAAATAAAAATGCTTTTTTATAATATTTGTAGAACGGACGAAGGAAAAAAACGATTTTGACTGTATATACTAAAAGCAATTATACCTTCCAGCTTGGCACATATTAAGTTTTGAAGAAAACCTGCAGATTCTTTAATCTCCGTATTCTGGTATTAGAAACTAAACAATTAGAAATTCATATCATAATCAGATATAGGTATGTTTAAAACTATAGTGTACATGTTAAATTTTACTGTGTTCATATAACTGGTATTATCAGTATAACAATTAATTTAAAAATTAACTTCTTTTCAGTTTATTACATTGCATTTTATTAAATTTCTTCTAATATGAACCTTCTAGAGGTACTAAAAATAAAAGCGTAACATATTGTTTTGTGGTTATCAGTTTTCGAAAAATAAAATACTTTTGGTTCACAAATTAGATATTTATTCCTAGAGAATGTATGAGGATCTTTGTTACCAATTACTTGGTAGAACAACCCATTTCTGATCTAGTTTCGGCAGTAACTATATGACATCATAGATGGTTTTCAAATAATTATTCGTTTTCCAAACACCGTTTTGGTCGGAGGCATGGGCAACATAGCTAGAGTATCTTCCGGACGTAAACAAAACCTACCTGAATTGGTAGGTAGGGGTTTGGCAATTGGTTTTTCCCACTCGACCCACAATCCAAACACAAAGAAATTGTGTTGTATAGTACTGGCGAAACGAGAAATAAGCTTTTTAGCCATTGACCTACACTAACATTATGGACATAGTGCCTTCTTGATCGTCCAGTAACGCGTTTCGGGTCGCTGACTGAAACGAACGCATGTTTATGACAGTTCCACTTGAATTTGAGTTATTATTAGAGTTACTGTATTGAGCATTCGGACACACGTTTCGTAATAAAAGAACTCAATATGTTTTAGTGAATAATCATATAAACAGTACAAAATATACGGGATGCCAGGATTTACAAATTGCGCATACCTTTATACGTAAGTAATATACAGGGAAATTGTTCAGAATGTTTTAGGGGCCGCTATTCGTACCAGGAAAGATTTATTGCTCGAAGGACACCCATTCTAGAAACGTTTGCTCCTTAGATCCAGGGAGAAGGTCGAGCAGGACACCCCGTCTTCTATAGTGGAAGCACATAGTGACGTTATACTTGAAGCCGGCAAATAATTAAGGTAGATGTACGATTTTTAGGGTGACTCCCCAACGTGTTCAGTAAATACCAGGATGCAATATACAGAATATTAAGAACACCCTGAAGCATAGTGCTACGATCATAATTTACCTAACTCCCTACCACAAGTCGTTGCGATAAAAGTCCACTTATGTAGAGCATGCCTACTTCTCACCGTACAATGAAACATAAATGGTTATATTGGTATTATTTAAATAACTTTATTAAATAAACATATTGATAAAACTTAAGGCAGAGTTCAGAATTATTATATTTTTAAAGGGATGGAAGATTAAGAGCAATTTATATGCAGATTCTGCTATAATCTGTCACAGAGGAGACTGATCCCGTTGTAAACATACGGGTTTACAACCCTTTAGCTTTTACAATCATTATACACCGGTGTCTGCCGGGAACCGCCTCTGTAATCGTCCATGAGTTTTGCTCCACTAATCAGTAGCCTAAGAGCGCTACATTAATACGTATCTCTCTATTTCTGGTCTCTCATATGCGTATAAGAGAATCGTAGTCGTTTGAGACAAATTATACCATTTCTAGAATTGTTTCCTATATCCTTTATTAAATATCCAAATACAAGGTACAAAAATCTGTGACTGAAACTGTAATTAGTGCTCTA